>CM067353.1:53819616-53872116 GCA_034190875.2 Urechis unicinctus | reverse complement strand
TGATTCATTGTCGTATAACATGTTCGCAGAAATGCGCTGTGTTGCTTACTTGGCAAACAAATAAGTAACAGCAGCAAGCGCTAATTCAGATAGCTGTAAAAGCTACCTATCTGCGAAATTTCTCCAGGAATATCTAGAATTATAGAGCACTGGGGTTCCACGTAAAAAAAAATCAATTAAACCGGTGCTACGGTAGCGGACCGAGGCAGAGGCCCGACATTAGAAAGACGTGCGTTCTCTTGTCAATGTCACTGTTTCACCGGACGCCCTTCAAGCACCGAAATTGCATTGAAAGCTGTAATCAATAATGAGAGGCCCATTGATAACGGTTTCAATAGAAACCAGCATTAGATGCGACCGAGCAGGCAACGCCTAACGGTCGATTGTGGGTCATGACACTATAGCTGCTTCCAGTTGGAAGTTGATGATATGGATATCGCAATGCTCCATGACATATGATCGATTCTTAACCATTCCTATAACCGGGAAATAAGAGCCGATATAAACTACCGGCATTACTTTTGTATGCAATATATATTGATGAACATGCATGCCGTGTCTGATTGTTGCTACTATCATAGATACTTCTAGATTTGCTCATATATACTTTATATATACATGAAAAAAACCAGGAAGACCAAATTGCCATCCATAGAGAACAGGGCCAAAGTCTTCTTGAATAGAAATGTCATATTAAGCTGGTCCACACTACAATAACCAGTATATATATATATATATATATATATATATATATATATATATATATATATATATATATATATATATATATATATATATATATATATATATATATATATATATATATATATATATATATATATATATATATATATATATATATATATATATATATATATATATATATATATATATATATTTATATGACATTGAGCTACAGCTTAGCACTATTGTTTATATATATATATATATATATATATATATATATATATATATATATATATATATATATATATATATATATATATATATATATATATATATATATATATATGACATTGAGCTACAGCTTAGCACTATTGTTGTATGACTAGGTTATGGCGTCATCCATTGTCCGGCGCATCCACACTGTATAACTGACGATCGCTGAAAGACCAACTTGAATAGTGATCAACAATTCATTCACATATAGTAGCTTATGCTTGCGGGTGCAAAATAAAACGATTATGACATCAAGCATCTCGTGGGGGCGCTTTACCGAAAAGTTGACGAAACAACAAATTCCTCACTCTTATATTTGATAACGCCACGGCAACAATCGGAACTTACACATCTTGTCTCGTACTCACAAAACATGCCACACTGCTCTCTAGACAAAGCCATTGCATTGCTAGGATGCTGGGGCGTAATCAATAACTCGTAGTTGATGAAGTTTGCATTGCTTCAATTAAACCAGTATTGGATGCACTCAATGTGTAATCAAAGCGTAATGGTGGATTGTTGATCATGACAGAATAGGTGCTTCCGGCCGGAATCTAATGTTATGGATCTTACAAAGCTGAATGTCCCACTATCGATTTTTAAACATTTCAGAAACAGGGATATTTTCAAAAGGAATTTTGCTCTTAATGAGTTGAATATTTCATTATGATAATTTGTTATTAACACAATTTATGCGGGAAAATGGCTTGAAACATATATTTTTCTCATTTGCAACAGATCGACGAATGTTTCTTTAAGGAAGTGCTAATAATTGTACCTGATGAACAAGTGTACTGTTTCTGACCGTTACGCTAGAAGGTTGTGCTCTTCCTAGTGTATGTTCTCAAACTAACACATGTGAGGCATCTGAAAGGTGTACTTTAGTCAGCTAGCTTTACCGTGTGAAACAGTTTAGTCAGGTATACAGTAACGCTTTCAAATGTTGATTTGTAGTCGTACATCTCTTTATGCAAATTTCGCCCTTCACACATCCTATATACGTGAAAACATCTATCTTCTCGGGAGCTGGTGAGATAAGCGATGTATGCCGCTCAGCCGATATCAATGGCAGATTATTTAATTGCTTCCTTCCATGGGATATTACACCTTGAAATTATACGTCTGCATGTCACATACATTGAAGGAAACAAGCATATGACTACCATATTGTGTATAAGTTGACTGTCATTGATACCAGATAACTGTCATCAATGCTTTAATATTTTGCGACCCTTACTGATCAACAGCTAGTAGGGTTTTCAAAAGAATGCGCGATGAGCGGCAATGTAAGCTAGTTTTGGTGAAATGTGCAACGCTTGCTGAATGAGCGTCCGAGGAGACTCCATCAGATATCCACTAGGACTAATTCACTTCCGCTGTGTCACTAAACATCCGGATCATGTACCTCCACGATGTTGTCATAATGCAGAGGAAAGAGGCTATTACGGTCAATGGATGTAGGAATTGTACAAACATTGGCTAGTGACATTATTGCGTCCTGCTATAGAAAGTGAGATTTGTAGTAAACGCAAGATGTTAGGCAAACCAAACCTTGGACGCAGCTTTCCTAGATTGCTATTAAATATTACGATTTTATTTTGTTGCACTGTCTAAATTATTTACATAGCAATCAACGATATTTTAATATATCAATATTTCAATTCGAAGCATGATGCGGGTAAGCTGCTGAATATAAAAGCAATATTTCACAATACACTGGTTGACCATCTACAATGTTCAGCTATAGAGCAAATTATTTGTTTCAAATAAGATAAATTTAATTATAATCTCCAAACGAAAGGCAGTGTATGTAACTCAAACAGGTGAGATGTCCTCTGCTAGTTCTATACATGCTCTCTCCAAGACACTGTTACATTATTGACAAGTCAAAACCTTCATATGACCCATCAGTAATTGGAATGTACTGGGGTGGCATTAAATTAATATACAGAATTTTCCTGTTGTCAATTTAATGAGGTCATGAACGTGCTTTTCATAGATTAATAATAACGCTTGAAACATTCTGCACACCTGATTACACTGGTGTTTCAGGGTCAATTCTGCGATTTATATGCATTAAAACTGAACAATCTAATTGAGACGAGAAAAGGTCATAGTGCTATAACATTTAAGTAAACACCATAGGGCTGCCTACTAAACCATCTAAAGGAACGCAAAATGCTAGCAAGCAAAGACACAACGTAAGTCAAACACTGACATTCTTCAATTGTTCAAACTGCAACTGATAGAGGTTCATATACATTTTGTACTCATTGTCCATGAGACCACAGTAAGCATAACCACGTGTACTGGTTACATATATAGTATTCGCCCGAGAAATACAGGTAAAGTTGATGATGTCGTAAAAATTGTCATTTGTGAGAGTTATGCAGCCTTTTTGTTTAGATTGGGTCGTTTATTCATTGTATCACAGAATTGCAAATATTCATGATATTTTCGCAAATTTTCTTCCCTTATGAAGAACTGAAGTTGTAAATCAGCATATCAGTTCTGATCCGCCTCCAAAACAAATGCGAAATGTTTTTGATTTGAGCGTGAGCTCACTGACGCTGCTGAGGGATGCGGTATTCAATATACAGGTATGAATATAGATAAGTGTATGATACTGTAACCACTATTAAATAGCATTTGACTGTATTGACGACATGTCTGAAGAGTCAAATGACAGAGTAATGGCATGTGGGATGATTATATAATAATAGACATACAGTTAGCTCTGGTATGATATATTCGTGCATTGAATATCCTCTGGTACATTATAATGTTGACCCGAACATACCATGATCCGTGCACCCCCACCCCTCTCTTCTAAACTACCCTGTAGAGCAGCAATATGGTTTGGGACAAATCATTGATACATTGATAAATTGTAATATGACTAGTGTATTGGTACAAAGTACTTTCTCAGCATTTTCGATGTGCAATACCATTTTGTTCTAAAGGTTATGGGATTTCACGGAAAGAATGTTATTTTATATAATCTTCAATGTTCACGAAAGACATTGGCAAATTCACATGGAGCGAATTAACGTGCTTTCAATACCTCATAAATGTTTTGGTCATTTTGGCCATTTCAAGTTGTTATCCTGTCGGGTATTTCCCAACCATACGTTAATTCTCACACCTGACCTATTTTGATAAACTTTCACTTCAGGACTGATAGATAATGGCTTGAATCTGCAGACGGGGTGAAACTTCTTGGAGGCTGCTTGGTAATATTTTCTAAATGAATTGGTTCCAAACAGATATCTAGTGAGCGGAGCCATTGTGAATTGGATGCACGCTGTACTTGTGTAGCAAACGTGAAGCTAGTAAAATCTTTGCGATATCAGAGATGACTTGATCAATAAAAGCGTGTTCTATCTTTTGTTTCCAGCACACGGCCACACAAACTTACCAAAATGCTCTGCTACAAGTGGGTTGGTCCTGGTTTTGCACGATCATCCTGTCTAATTGCTTGGTTCAATTATTGTTTCCTTCAAAGTGGTGATTGATGGGACGTGTCTTTCCCATAACAACGTCAATCGATATACATGTACATAGACGATATACACGTACATAGACGTTAAGACGTGTAATTCAAGCATATAATGCGTGCCATCAAAAACTATTGTGATCCCTTCTCTGGTGTCACAGGAGCACTTAATACCACTCGGCCTCACAAAACATAGTAGACATTGTTTCGCGCAAACAAGAATGTACCACAACTGGAGCAACCACACATACCTATTGGGGTTTCAATGGCTGGATATCATTTAAGAGTCCACTATTTCGTCGTGAGACACTTGACACATTTCTTTTGACAGCCCAGACATACAAAATATGTCTGTGTTTGGAGCTTAATTGCTTCGATTGTCTTCATTAGTTACTGCATTTTGTCTCATTTTTTCCTAACCGCAAGCACAACATGCACTTTCTTGTGAGCATAGCTCATGATCACGTGACATTAACGACACATCTTATCGAGTGGTTTTTACCTGTCTTACCAGGAAGTGAACAAATACATCAAATAGGACACCGGAACCAAACTCAATAAGTGGCTTCTCATTTGTTACCGGTTATTTGCATTGTCATAACAATTGAACAGACGATGAATTAATAATACCTCATTGTCTTGTCTATCTTATCAAGAAGGGCCTGGATTGATTGTTATTCTGTTATGATAATTATTGTTATTTGCACCTTGTGTGATGGTTCCACCAATTCGATTGTAAATATAATAAGATATTATAAAAAGAGCTTTTCCAACCCTCAGCTACCGAGTCATGCAATCACTAGCCTCTGGAGACTTAAACGCAAGATAAAACTTGGACAGGTATAACATATGGCCTCTCCCTCTAGTTACTGTGGAGCAATCTTCCAACAGATTTACCTGATCTGAGAGACTTATCCTACTTCATGAGACTGATGACATTGATTGATCAATAAGTATGACGAACAGAAGTCCTTTGATATATGTGACACTGTTGATACATTGATGCAACGAGTGGTTCGTGTAATAATCATTTGAATCAATGTACACTGTTCGTGTTGGTAACGGAAGACACTTGGAGAACGGTCGCATGGTTCCCGCAGTGACTGGAAAGCTTCAGTACGCTCGAATAGCAAGTGATCGACTTAGTGTAGGAAACATGTCCTCGGATATACTACCTGATGTTTGCCTGCCGGATGAGAAACTAGGATATGAACATCCAACAGCAACACACACTAATGCTGACGCTACGGATATGAGCAATATTAGAAGTGCTATCTAGTTTTACAGTGTTGTAGGATCCTTAACAGGCTTACACACGACAAAGTCCATTTTCAACAAACGGTGTTTCCGCAGTGTATCGAAGCAGTGATCGGAAATTGGTATAAAAGTAGTCAAACATCCATAATAAGACTTCCACATCCTGTCTCGTTCTTACCAAACACGCTAAATTGTTTTCTTGTCAATGCCTGCAGGCGCACGGAAATCGCATTCGAACATGAATCAATACTGAGAGGTATACAGATTCTGATATATTTCAATAGAAGCCAGCATTGGATGTGAACACGGTGCCAGCTATGCGTAATGGTTGGCAGTCCGGTCATGTCTTTGTAAGTGCATATGGCAGGATGTTATCGATATGAGTCACACAATATTCCATTCGTACAAGCCTGATACGCAGTAGAAATAGGCCCACCATCAATCCAGCGAACTTTTTAGATTCTATCATAGCATACATAATTGTCTATCTTTAAGGTAAATCTCATAACGGTGCTTCACAAGAACGGTATCTCCCATGATTAAAGCGTAATAATGCTAAAAGCTCCTATATTTATTATTCCACAAGAAATAGAATACGGGATCCATTGAAGGACCCAAGCAACTCGTGTTGATGTTGTCTGAACTCACTTGAGCTCAAGAAGATGACTTATTTATATGCAACCAAATATTAGCCCTTTAATATTGTCATTATTGGAGATCTTTAAAATCAACAAATTTGTCCTTCACAGCTGCAAGGATGTTCTTACCACAGAATAAAATAAGAGCGAGTCAGTAAACCTTATTTACTGTAATGATTAATGTGTGTTGAATATGTCAATGGAGGTGATAGCGACAGCATCAGCTGGTTCTTAATTGGACCATAACGGATCCATTTGCACTAATGTACTTCCGTTGTGTCTATAAACAGATCAATCCTGCTCTTGTACAAGATGATGTCGCACGGCAGTGGAAAGTAGTTATAATGGTCGATTGGATACAAACGTTGCACAATCAGTATCTGGTGATGTTTTTGCTTACGATGTGTGATTTGTAGTATATGCACGATGTTTAGCGAGCCAAACCTTGGACACAGCAAACCTGCAGTTTTATTGAACACAAAAATCATATTGTGCAGTAATCGGAATATTTACGTTGAAACCGCGGGTGAGATGCAATTAATTAATTTAAGTAATATTTTGCATTGAACTGGTAGCTACTAACTGGAATAACTTAGACACTTATAGTAAAGCACAGAGCACAGACTACAATGGAGCGTGTAAGCATTTTGAAATAAACGATTAACTTCAGAACAGGATATGCGTTTGACACGTTTCAAAATTTACTTGTTTGCTATCTCTTCAAAGTTCAAACAACCCCTCACAACTCGAGGGCATGTTTAGCAACCCCATCCGGATGAGATATCATTCTTTTTCGCTATGAGTATCCTCTGCAAGGAACTTTTGCATTTTTGACATATCTAACACATTCATAGTAAACAAGCAGTCGTTGCTACTTAATGCTAGGGGGACAAAGTTGTAATGTACAAAAGCTTCCTTGGTATTTCAAGTAGAGCGAGTCATGCCGGCTTAATGAAGCAATAAACATTCATCGTCAGTTGATGTAGTTGAAATGATAATGTTGGTCATTCCTTTCATTACCCTTTGTCGTGCCTGTTTGATTTGTGTCTGTATCATTTGATAAAGTTACTCATCAACCCGTACAAATAGCACAATACAATTTGAAAAGATTTCAAAACCCTGGGCGCTATAACTACAAAAGGAATCATCATGTCGCTGCCTACACCATCACCAAACCGAACGCAACATGCTAGCAAAGACGTCAAAGTGACTCTACTATTGACATTCTGCAATTACTAAATCCTTTCATTATCTGAACTTCTCTTCAATGTTAATAACAGCTGTCTATTGATCCGAGTGTTTAACTGGTAATGATTCTGTGACATTAATACATCATTTACGTTTATAAGCAATTAATGTGATTAATGTGTTCTGTGCCACAAAAGTTTATCGCCATTTTGCTCTTAAGGCATTGCACAATCCTATTGATCCACACTTTTAGAACATAATCAAGGTAATGACATGTCAATGTCATCATTCACAGTTCAATGAAGTGAGCTAAGGAACTACATTATTCTCAGTGAATGATGATGCACGCTCATGAGGCCGACACTGGAGACACTGGCAAGCCGTGCACCTTCCGTGCAATGAGAGCAAATCAATTCCCATTGCTTGGTGCGATAGAGAACAACAAATTTGCACCATTATTTGCTGTAATGTGCGATATCGAGGTAGCCGAATCAGCCTCGTCGGGTCTCAACCCGAGACACAGACGTATCCATTAGCGCTAATGTACTTCTTTTGTTACGCCAAATACCTACATCCTGATCTCTGCACTACCGAGTGTTACATTTGCTGATGGTAGCTATGGCGTTCAACTGTACATGGAAATCATTCAACTGCTTCATAGAGAGGTTAAGGTATTGATGAAGCATAACCAAGATTTTTAATTGACCAAACATGAGTAGTTCTGTTCGATTACTCAGCTCATAAATGAATAAACGCTCTACAAAACGAGTGTTCGTCCAATTGATCACTATATTAAGCATGCAAGGGTAATATAGTACTTAACATAAGACACGAATAGCGTTAAAAAAATCTAGTTATTACAATAACACTCGGCAATATTTCACCTTCTATTGGCTGTTACAGTTATTAAGGAAAATTTGCATGTGTTTTGCGGTCTATATCAAACGGTTATTTCTACAAAACCGTTGTTCATTCGGTAAGACATATCTCGAATGTCAAATTGCGTAAACAACCGATTTACTTAATACAGCATGCTCCGTTCGATTCCAGAGTGACAGTAAGAGTGGCAATCAGCACTGCCGAATTACTTGCAGTTTCTCGCTCAATGCTACCATACATGGTATTGTCATACACATATTAGTGTGTAAGTCATCACTAAATCCTGTTAAAACATCCCAACTAAAGATACCCAGCTTCGTGATTAAAATTTTCGTGAATACTATGGTGTAAACAGTCGATCAATGACGGTTAGTTTGGCGCCTAGGTTGTTTGGCTTAATAAGACGCATAAATTGTATAATACTCTTAACTGTAAAAGAGACTCCTCTGTGGCAGAAGCCTACCTCTTAAGTGTATCTACAATAAGATATTTATACAATCACATTAACAAGAATGCCATGCTGCCGTTTTACCATTGAAACCTTGGTGTAGTGTGCACGATAACCATTAAAAAATCTGATCATATATGGACGTTTTCATGAAGTGAAATATGCCGAGAAGCTTATCTGTCCAACAAGTGGTCAGGCGCCAATTCCAAGTTGACAGTTATCGCATTCAGGTCGTCGGGTCAGCTGGATCCGCACAATAAATGAGTAAAAATGCATTAAATTCAAACCTACTTATCTTTCATGGGCATGAAATAATGGTACATTTGAACATGTACTACACATGTGATGGAACAAACATGTATAATGTACATAAGGGAGAAGTTGCATACTCCTACATGCATAGAACGCTCATTAATCCATGATGGCTATAAACTATGGTGGATGAGTAGTGGTATTTGTGTTCGGCTGACATCGACATCGTATTCTGTGCGATTGCGAATACAATAAGACTGATTAAGCCTTCCGTGTGTTGCTACTTTAAGTCAGGAAGAGAACGACATCAGTGGAAGACGTGACTCTCGACACCTCGTTTTTGACGTAAGAACGACGTCGCTGATGTTAGAAGCTATTGCGCAATATATTTTTCGCTGACGGGTCGTTTCCGAATTCGATGCGCGATATTTCGTTTAATTTTTCTGTAATTGGAGATAAGGTTTCTGTAAGGCCACCCTAATTAAACATGAAGAATACAAATTGGAAGTAATTAGTACTGGATATGAGATATAAAATTATATTATGACAGGCCGGTATAAAAAAAATATGATTATGACTAAGTGTGCTAAGAAAGAATATGCAGGAGTAAATTATGACTTAAACACATATCGTAAGTTACGACAAAATAATTGCAAAAGAAAATGCTACGTGAATAATTATTTCAATCGTCGATATTTCAAAGTTATTTATATATCAGCTTATTGGCGTAATAGTTTACAAACTGGGGAAAAATGCACGTGTGTCTGTATATTGCTAGGAGTGAAGGCGATGTGTGTGGGTTGGTCAGGTGTAAGTAGAATATCATATCTCTCTGCTCCATAAGAGAGTGACCCCGCCACTCCAAGTTGAAATCACGTAAGAGTTTGATGAAGAACACATATATCACCTGATGTTTGCGTGTTTCTTTACGATAATCGCTTTCGTTAATATTGATGTGTACCATAATATATAACCAGCTGGATCCGCGGTACAGCTGTTACAGTTATAATATGAGTATGTCAGTACCTTTATGTACGAATGTCAAATGAATAGAAATCCCCCGAGAGATTGTGTAATAACTGAGGGTCATGCTCGACTGACACCCCGAGTTGACAATGATATACACTAGTCTTTATCGCTATGGGGCCGCAACTCACAATGACTCAAATCGTTTGACACGAACCGTCACCTAATGACCATAGAAGCGCATCGTGAATTCGACGATAAGTAAATCACATCACTTAACTGTGTAATTATACCACAGATTCATCAGGTGAGATATATAACACCTCATTATCGTGCTATTGAGTCTTTAATAGCAAGTAATTAGCCTATTCCTCTCTGGTGTTTCACCCCCTCAGGCGCTCTCTCTCCGTTCGCATTCCTCGCGCACCCTTTTCCTGTCTCAGCTTACCTCCCGCAGGGTTTACGACTTCCATCGTCGTTTATACCCGCGCGTGGTCACTCTTCGCTGAACCTGGACTTCATTAAGCCCAATAAAGCGGGTGTATGCACAGGCCTTCCGGTAAGTCAATAGCCACTTACTTTTCTTTCGGTCTAACAAGTTGATGGCTCTGTTTGTTTTCAGGTGATCTGGTATAACAGGTGGTGGGTAGCCGATCACGTGATCTTCGATTGGGTTCACAAAGACGGTAAAATTTTTCACTGCCTCCACACTCGAGTCAGGTCGTTGATTCTGGGCGTAGGTCAAGATGTCTGTTTGTGTTATTTCACGCATAGCCCTGTCAAAATCGTCGTCATTCCGTACAACACGAGGTGTAGGTAGCATTCGATTGTTATTTACTGACGAGTGAAAATAGCGCAATTCATCTGTTTCTTTGTAGCGTAATAACAATCCATAACTACTGTTGATTTTAAAGGCTGAATCGCATTCCGCAAATATATTCTGTTTGAGGTTGGGTACATCTTCAGATAAATTATAGTTGTAAACAGTTTGCAGCCTTCCAAATCGCGTATGAGTCCGAATAGCTCTTTCATTAGCAGCCAACACAGCTTCTGTCGACATAATCATCAATAATCTGTCAATAAGCTTTTCCTCACAGCACAGGGTGGGGGCCGATAGATATCAAGGGTACTCCCCTGTAACTCCAACTGTATATTCGAAATGCTTGTAATATATACTTCCTTGCTCATCCCCATCGCTACTCTAAATCCGGGTTTTTCAACGTCAGTTCGATTAAATCAGGATAATTTGAACAGTAAAATTTAGATTTTTCACGTTCGGTTGAAATATAATGATTTTTGCGAATATGTTCCAAGGTGACAAAATAATTTCTGATGAAAACTATTTTGAATTAAAGTTACCATCCGCTATTTGTAACCCATAACTCTGCCCCAATTTGGAGAAATATCCAATCACCAAGTTTTAACCCACCTGCAAGTTATATTCTCAATGAGAGTTAGAACACACTTCAAGTAAAATGTATTCAGCATATGATGACAAGTCTCCTGTCATTTTCGCTAGTATGTAATTGAATACTCATATGCTAGTAAGTTTCATTCACATGAAAACTCCAATGTACGGACATACCGTGCAAAGTAGCGTGTGTATAGCGGTTTCACTTGTTCGTAAACTCCAATCTATCAACAACATCGCCGCGTATCACCCCATTACCAGGCTAGAGGAAATTAAAGGCCATCTACAATCTCCAGAGCACCAGCCGACATGTGGTATTACTTCGCTGAGTTAAGCTCAGCGCCTTGACGAAATATTCGAGTAGAGTTGATATACGATTCAATATATCACCTCATGTCATGGGATAGAGGAAGTTAATAGCTACTAATAACCTCGTAAAGACCGTCTTCATATTAAGAGAAACAGGTGAATACTCACGCCAAGCTAACAATAACACTACCCTTGACTTCTCAATCTTTCAACACCATCACCGCTTATTGACTTTTAATAGCCATTTACAAACTCCTTCTCAATAAACAACTCAGGACATATCCCTTGCAAATGACCTCGCCCAAATACCGCACATCCATCACATGAGCTTGCTAAGGTCAGCAAAATGATGACGAAATACCGCGCATCGAATCCGGAAACGATCCGTCAGCGACAAATATATTGCGCAATAGCTTCTAACATCAGCGACGTCGTCCTTACATCAAAAACGAGGTGTCGAGAGGCACGTCTTCCACTACTAACGACCGGTAGAAAACGCACAACAGCCAATACCTGTATTTACACCTGCGTCTGTTCATAAGTGTCTTTGAAACTACCACTGTTATTTTAGAAGACCAGAGCAGACCCGAATATCCAAGGGAACGACCATGCATCCATTAATATTACACCTGTAGTTCCAGCTAATGATAGGTAACCAGTCACACTGGAGCACGCTAGATAGCGTCTGGAATCTTGTGGAACTTAATTGCACTTACGAAGATCATTGATATATTGATGAATAACGCCATGGTTAGGTTTCAATAGAAAGATTTATCAATATAGCCATTTGTTAGATAGCCTTAACATAGCAAAGCGGTGGAAGTTCTAATTGGCAGGGAGAATATTGGATCATTAAAATGGTGTGCTTAAAGCCGGAAAGTAGGACACAAGTTCAAAAAATATCAACGCTTGGATTGGCTATATTAGTGAATAAATATTGGCAATATTCATTATGGTATAAGATAATTCTACACATATAGAGGTCATTATTGGACTACCGACAAGGATAGTATGACAAACGTCAACACTAAGAGCCATAAATAGGGGTATTACATGAAGCTATACTGTTTACTTTACGTCTATTGCGTTTCAATAACCCCTAATGACAGGTTTGGTGGCTTCAAGGCAATATGCAGACATAGAATCGATCCACCGCCCGAGACATTCAGCAGCAATAACATGACATTCGTCTAACGGCCAATCCAAATAAAGTGAGTCAAAACATTATTTTCAACGGGCAGTCCAAATAAAGTGAGTTGTAACATCATTTTCAATACGTTACAACTCACAGTGCACGTTGTTGACCACAGCATATGCCCTCGGCGCAACAAGAAGCTATTGTATAAATTAGTGTGGACCCTCATATACGTAGTATGGCTACATAAATTACTAAAGCATTCCTATATGTTTCTTAATTCAGTATCCTTATCTAATAAAATAGCAACATAGGTGACAAATTCGGCATTTAAGCGGGATCAATGAAAATCTTAGGCTCAACTGGATACACCCTATATGACCTGGTTTGTTATATTTTCAGGATAGGGTCTTCCACGTTACCACATGTACGGTTACAATTACAGCCTTTGGTCTATATTTCTGTACGCTGACATAGCGATGGCTGGTGCAACATTTCAAAACGTCTCCATATTAGGACTTATATTACTTACTGCAACGACAGGGCGAAGCATGGGTACAGTCACAGGGCTGTGAAAACTTATGTCCAAATTGAGAATCCTTGAATAAAAACCTCCTACCATCGAGACCCAACGATCTTATCGCACAATTGCTTTAAATTGGAAACTGCCCCGGCTTCTAGCGATATAAGTATGATTGGCCTTAGCTAATATCTTGATTAAATGTAACTTGCAAATATTTTCATAGGAATGTTTGAATACGATCAATATTATCAGAGGATCTTACCTCTCCGAATAAATCTTTGGACTCTTACATGTTGTACAGAATGACAATTTCATAATTGCAATCATAGCATAGGTTTTCGTTTGAGGCACAACCACAAATATCTAGCATCTGTAACATTTTTAACTGAGTAATACCGTTGCATTATTCATACAGATACACCGACGTTAAAAGCATCAGGGAAATATATAGGATAAGGCGTTCTGATTACTTGACTAACACATTGACTGGTAAGTAATATGTAATGGCGAAAACGAGCGACGACCTCAATGGTGAATGTGACATGCAGCAAACAACATTACAGTATTAGAACGCTGGCACATTTTTGAGATAATTCAAATCGACTTTCAACCTTCTGCACGCATCGATATAATAGTGAGCTGCTTTTCATTCAACGTCTATTTCCAGCATTCCATGATCCGTAGTCAACGATTCTTAAATCAGGGTAATTTCTATCGTCTATATACAACAGCTTATCACATTATTAATCCATTGCCCACAGTCTTTGATTTCAGTCGAGTCCCTAAACCGATAGCTAAGTTGTAACATGCTAATTAGATATGATAACTTGCTACACAGTCTGGCTGTCTCGTGTGATTGATCAGTGTGAAGTATGAAAAAAACAAGAGATTTAAAGCAATTGTCCATTACAGTCGATAAAGCATGTCATTGAGGATGTATTATGCTTGCCCTATCCTCACTAGCTAAAGTGCTCCAATGGGACGAGAATACAAATCACTTACACAAGTTCGATGCATGGGAGATAACATGCCGCTATTGCAAAGGGACAATCTTACCGACCATAAACAGAATTGACTCCTACGAAGTCCTTAGCAATGTTTAGTATTTGTCAATGCGCGGCTACATATGGCGTCTTTCCTTCTTGTAATGTTCATTCACACTTTTCTATTCGGACATAAAATTGTGATATTATATGAAATAGCTTCATATCAAGGGTGTATATTCAATGAGTCATATCACCTTATACGAATGGTTGGTATGTCGGAAGACGGCCTTAAATTTGCCATAGGCTTTGCGGAGTTATGTTTCATTACATCTAGCTGTATTTTTAGCCGTTGCTTGTGGTTAACCATAGGCGTGGCTTTGTCGGGCTGGAGAAGGCGTGGCAATGCCAATTGTTGCTCGTAGGGTTTTTGGCCGGTAAATAATCCGATCAAAATCGTTCTGTGTTTCAATAGAGAGCAATATAACAAACGCAACACATCGAATTATAATTCATCACCTAATCCTTTTTTTTAGTCATTTGTGAAACTGCTTGCCCTCCTTGAAAAATCTTGCGCCTTGTGTAACCAGTCAGTTTGTGATGGTACACTTATATCGCTATGAATAGTGAGGCTCACGTGGTTACAATCAAGATTGAGAATAGTTGAATAAGTGTAAATGTAACATACGTAACAATCCCCACCCATTATTGTCAATGATTACCGTGTGGATTGGATGTTAGGGGAGTTATGCGGTATAAATACTATGTTTTTCTGTTCTGTATCACCAACACTGTGATGTAAGGCACGACAATAGCACTATTATTGTAGTCATTAATACCATTATGCAGTTAATACCTTCGTTAGCGTTATGCAATAACCTCTGGACCAGCGGCAAAAGCTGGCACAAGGGCCGCCTGACAATAAAAGGAAATCTATAATAATTTGTATAAGCACACAACAAATCATCGCGGGTCGGAGGCACTGTGCAGCAAGCAAGCCAACTGACAAACGTGATCTTCAGAGCCCTGTTTACTATTAGTAGGAACAGGCAAAAGCTGCTTCCATGACAGTCAATCAATGTTCACCGTGACACACCCATCTACTTCATTTGACATTGGTTGTAATAAATACAGGTATATCGACGGTTGATTGAAAACTTACCTAAGGTAGAGTTATTGATCCACGCTCAATTAATAAAATTGTGCGTTTAGAGCTCATAGGATTTCTAACAAATAATTACAAAAAGAATAAACAAGGCGATCTATTTGTTGTCATGTGCGGTATTTTCTTCTCATATCAATTATTCTCCCCATTGGCTAACTACAGATCTTGCACCATCCAGCAATTGCGTCACGTTGATGACAGGTAGCTGTGGCTGTCAACTGGATTTAGGAATATTGCACTTGTGTCATTAACCCAGTCTATATTGGCGGCTATATATAACTCATATAACATTAATTGGAGGTTGAGAAAGATCAATGAGGTTTAAATATTTGCCCTGTGCATCAAAAGCTTACTTGTACCATCCCGACTATACAAATCTGGTATGCTGATGCTGTAAATGTAATGGCCATTTTGTGAAGTTGTGTATCATGATACCGATGTCCAAATTGTTTCTTGAGGTGTATAAATCTTTAATGGTGATTGGTTTTATGATCATTTGTGCAGCAATTGTTGTCCACTAACTACTTGCCAACGTAATTGATTTACAGACTTCTATTTGACACACCATGACGATATCAGATTCTAGCCATGCAGGTCTACAACTGGTAATTGAATATACATATGACAGCACAGTTCCTGATCACTCAGCGTTTACATCCACGAACCCCAAGCCCTTTCCGGTAACATCCAACACCCGGCTGCAGGTTCAAATATCCTAGTTTTTAAATAGGCACCCGGTCATGAAAGAAGTTGTGTGCGGAAATCCCATGTTACCATCCCAGTTACATTACAATTAATTATACGTGTTCATGGCCGCATTAACGCGTCGTGGCTTACTCTCTCTTGATTACCCTAGATGTTCCTGTACTGTGAGACTGTCGTTGATGAAAGATGCAGTGCATTGACTTATAATCTTATGTGTGGGAGGTGACATCAAGCGGACTAAAATACAGCCTACAGAGGATATGCTCTCTTGATTGAAGTCATACAATTGTCCCAAAGATGTCAAAAGTCCTTCCTAATTTAAATATAGTGTATCATTACAGCGAAGACAATGATGATCATTCTACACTCTGCAAAAAATGTGTCTTGACCATATATTATATGTATTAAGTGCAGGCATCCAAGTTGAATGCGGGGTTAATTGCGGCATATTCATACACGCCAACGAAAATCCATTATATTCAATCGAAGTTGCTTGGTGTTTATGTCATTTCTGTCTGACACCAAGTTTTTCAATCCTATGTTAGACTTATATCACAAATTCAGATCGTATGCCCAACGTTTCTCCGAGCCAGCCTTATATATATATATCAGATGCTTACATAGAATTTAATGCATTAGTCGTTTATCCGCCTCAAGTTGTCTGCTACTGGCGTTTGAGCTTAAAAAAAGACTGATACTGTGTTTGTGTGGCAAGTGAGGGAGTGGTGCGGCAGATAACCGTGACCACAATCAAACCACAACGCCTATCTAAATGCAAACGTTCAAACGAGACCATTGCAATTACTACGGGTCATTGATATAGAAGGTAGAAGTGGGGTATTGCAATAAACCACCTGGACAAGGACAGTTCATCTATCAATATGTTAGGACACTTCTCAAAGTAGCAAGCCTACTTAATACCGAGCTTACACAGTATTAGTGGTCGTCTTTACTGTAGTTCTTCTGACACTCCCTGAATCACAAATTGCTATCTTATTTGTACACACATTTTTCGACCATTCGCTTATACTCAAAGGCAACAGTGAATGCGAGTTCTTATTACTGTTGTATTATTTTGTGAAGAGAATGTCACAGAGTATATAATATCAATGCGTGGGATCAAAGCATTTCTGTATGCATATTACCCACCAATGGGATTGTACCCAATGCGCCATCGCTGGAATTTAATTTGTTGGGTATTTGGTTTCGGCTTAGGAGCAGCGAAATTCGCAAAACGTTTTTCTATCATATACCATAGATAGGACGTAACGATGGGATGATGGCATTACCTCTAAAACTGTCATTCATTGATGGTCACCACAATCTGGCTTACGAGCGAAATTAATGTAATGCAATCATATATCACAACTAGACGCCAGTGGACTGACCAACATGCCCTAAAATAAGCAGCATTGCTATAATTTCTGGTCACAGCAGAGAGTTAAACATAATGCATTCGTATCAGGATGTTACACTAAAATGATTCGGTTATGATCTGGTAGGAAAAATGATGAGGAATAAAAAGTATTGTACACATGTGTTACAGTTACAAGATATGGAATAAGGTAGAATATCCATACTTCAAGATTTTCTGCATCAGGTATCAGTTAACAGTATTGGCAATAACATATTTCCCAATAAGGTATCAATTACTGCTTATGAGATGGGAAAGCTACTCACAGCCATTCACACGCTCCGTCAACCTAATCGCAACTTAGCATTATTTGGACTACTGTTGCCGAATCTGTACTTTGGTTTTCTCTGCTACTATATGCAAATGAAATTCGCATCCGCAGATTATTATAGGGTGAATGTTGATTTACTATACAAAATATATTTGGGCAAATATATTACTGTAGCATAAATTTATTATGCCTCCGTATGTGCTTTATAATAGGAATAGTTATGTACCGTTATATTACGCATGCCATACACGAGTAACCTCCATATTATTGCACATATAACAGTGACCCTTCTAGTCACGTGTCACTCCAACTGGTTAATACCCCAGCATTCGGTTGTATCTCTCTCTCCCTTGCTTATTTCTGTCTAGAATTATACGCAATAAAATACGTCTTCATAACCTCGTGTTAGCGCATTCAAATATAATACCAACAAAACATGCTTTTAAACTCCCTTTGAAAAGAAAGAATATGAATGTATCCATAACCATCGATACATTTCTATCCCACGTTAATATATATATTACCATGCATGCAGACGTAGATTTGTAATTATACCTCAGTTATTAATGTGACAACCGGATGTCCGGAACATGAACGAATGTATGGGGCCTCTACTGACATATAATGAGCCACATATATAGATGTTTTACTTGTTTCTCCTCAAGTAAGAAAACTGGTAAACTGAAAACCAAACCACTCAGCCATGCCGGCTCTCTTCATTAATGGTTTAAACGGATCTGCTAATTATTACGAAAGCAATCAGGCTGCGTTATATAGCGATTGTACATATAATTATATGTGCATATAATAATGGTTAACTAGAATCTGTTGACTAGGTTATATTTGTTCCCAAAACTAACCTAGATCAACCTAGTACTTAAAATAGTACCGTAGCCAATCGCACCAATACTGATAGGCAGTCCATGATATTGAATAAGTTGCTGAATTAACCAGAAGTTGTTAATCATTGGATACGAATTATTAATTTCCATTTTTCACGCACATCATTTGTCTAGTAAAGTAACCCTTCGCTGAAGATGGGTTCGATAAACTGTAGCATGCATATATGCGAAGATAACTAATAATGCACTTATTCATGATCAAGGTTATCTATGATCAACAGGCCAATGTCATACCTCACATGCTCACTAATTTATTAGAAAGTAGAATGAAGATGCTTATAAAAGCAACATGATGATTACGTAAGCGTAAGCGGGGGAAACTCGTGGTCGAAATAAATTTCAAATGATGATCATACGCTGATATACATACGAAACATCATAGCCATAAACAAGGCACATTATTTGCACAAAGCAGTTGGTCTGTACGTGAGATGTTAGTGTTTGTATCGCATGCAATCGTTTGCCAGCCCGCCTTTCCACCTACACACTTTCATAAAACCATGATCACATTTGGACAAGGTGTGACTAAAATAGGCGACCTATGTTCATTAATGCCCACGCATGCATAGGAAAAGATTGGAAGCACAGTTTTGCAGTACGTTATAAATATATTAATACAAGGCATAGCAATTTATATTCAGCATCACTCACGCCAGATACAAACGATTACTATATCCGCCTGTACTTCACCGTTCATCGAATTATAAGTGTGCTATAGCATGGTAATCCTTCTACGTTGACGAGGGGAGATTGTCAACATGTTGAATATGGACAATGGCAGCAGTGTTAAAGCCCTATACAGAAGTACACTTAGCAAATGTGAGCATGTTAACGGATTTCATAGAACTGCTACAGGAAAGTGGAACATACAATGGTCGGCATCGTGACCTTGCATTGGCGTGAAGTGGGTTCACGGGGATTGTTTACGTGAATGACCACACTCAATGCACCAAGAATTATGCCTGAGGGCGTTGACTTCTTTTATGGTCGCTACTTACGTAGTTGACTCTAATGAGTCAATTAAATCCTCATTGTTTCCATTTGTTTTCGCTTAATGATATTGAATGAGATATTAGTTGCGTCATCATTCTTTTAACTTACACTGTTATGTGTTAGTGTATCTCCAACCAACACACATTCCTATCATGATTTGATTTCTCGGCATAATAGCAGTATCAATAACATAACATATTCGAAATGAAATACATAATTGCATAAAATAACAATACCATGCATTGAATCAGGAAGATTATCAGATCGGTTGCGTACCCTGTTAAATATGCCTTAGATAATATGTATTGGTACCCGACGCACAGGAAACATAACTAAAGCATGTTTAAGACAAAAAAAATGAGTAATTCAAGGCAATACCTACATAACTCTTTGACATTCGAATACATATATCAACGACAACACTAGATATTGCTCGAACTAGCACTAATCATCATTACTCATATTGCTCACTTACAGAGAGTCTCCGGGATTACAATACCCGCGCGTCGTATGTATGGGTGCTAATGTGATATTCGTGCAAACGTTCTATCAAGCAGACCGAAAATAGGATATCTAATCCTTATTGAGGTGCTACTGATGTGCCAT
The DNA here is from genome assembly GCA_034190875.2 of Urechis unicinctus. Classification (NCBI taxonomy): domain Eukaryota; kingdom Metazoa; phylum Annelida; class Polychaeta; order Xenopneusta; family Urechidae; genus Urechis; species Urechis unicinctus. The sequence goes on along the minus strand of CM067353.1, from coordinate 53,851,615 downwards.
CAGAGAAACGACAATAAAACAACTTCTATGCTGTGTTAAATAATGTGTTCTGCTCCGTTTTTTAGTATTTGTTTAAAGGTTGATATTGTTGTCGAATGCGGCTATGGATTCAAAATGCCTATACACGTTATGGAAACTCGATGTCTTTCATGAGAGTGTTTGGGAGTTAATGCTTTCCCAATACAACACCGCACCTATCCGCAGGCTATCGCAACTATGATAGTAGGTTGTCTATTCTTTTAGGATATATCATTACATTAATCATTTTCGTCACCATATGACCTGTGACTAAGTAAGTACGAATGACTGCTTCCTGTAAGCGCCATTTGGTGCTCCTTGTTCAATTATTTATTTAAACTTTCAATTCCATTCCAATACCTGATGTTAACGCGGATGACAACCGAAATGATCATTCAACATGGTTAAGGTATATAATAATAAACATGTGTCAATTATATGCTTACCATATCAACATATTCACTGGCAAATTGTTCGATGATTCACAAATTGAACTAAGCTGAGATAATTGTTCGAGTTCAGGAGAGAATGCTACCAACCCATTTCTCCTGAGAGTGATGTCATAACAATATGATCCCCGAAAAGTGAAAAAGATTCGCATTTATATTAAAATTATCGAGTTGCCATGCAACTATTAATCTAGAAATTAAATGTTATGTTCATGAGCGGACTTAAAAACGCATGCATCTTCTTGATTATATACAATCTGAATTGTGAAATCATATGTCATTCTTCATGTGTGCATTTCCAATCTCATAAATGATTAATTCATTGATTATCCACGTTCATGCTTCTATACAAAGTGGATCGCATTTTGAGGTTAGATCCCATCAGCACATTGCAATTCGTGCATGTACCCAGGAAGAATAAAACCGTTTGGTTTGAGTGCAGAAACATAACACCCCTTACGATCGTTTAAGGATCAATTGAGAGTCTCTGAAGAATATCAAATGGGTTAATATTACTTACATTAGTTTGCTAGTATATCACATTTATATAACAATTACCCCCATATCTTCTATATTGATGGTGCCATGTCTGTATTTTGTTGCTTGTCTGGATATTGTTACCGGTTTACTATAGCGACTATGGTAATGCTGTAGAAATATGCCAATGCTGGTTAACTGGTGAAAACATCTTACACAATTTCCATCCTGATTGCTGCTTTTTATATCATTTATTTAGTGTATAATGTGTGCTTGTTATGTTTTCAGCATTTTGGTTTATTAAACATAGCAACTTTATCGAGAGTTACAAAACCTTTTCACTTTACCTATCCATTCATTCTGCAAAACGTAAACAAGACACTAGAGTAGCTGCTAATTTTGACTTACAAGGCAAGAAATCTTACCAAGCTTTGTTATTTAAAGTTTCGTGCATTCTATGGTGTAAACAGTCGACCAATTACGGTTTCTTTGCAGCCTACGTCGTGTAGCTTAATAAGACACATGAATTGTATAATACTCATAGTTGTAGCAGAGACCCCTGCGTGGCGAAAGCCTTCCTCCTAAGCGAATCTACAATATGTTATTTATATAATCACATTAACAAGAATGCCATGCTGTTGTTTTCCTATTGGAACCTTGGTGCAATGAGCACGATAACCATTAAACAATATGGTATATATGGACGTTTTCGTTAAGTAAAATATGCCGCGAAGCTTGTCTGTTCAACCTGTGGTCAGGCACCAATTCAATGTTGACGGTAATGGCGATTTAACTTGTCTCTGTGGCGTAGTGGTGACTGCTTTGCCATTCGACCACAGGTTGAGGAGAGAATGCTAAGGTGTGGCAACCTGACTGGTTACTCGTTACCCGGAAGATCACGTAAAATGATGGTCCCATCTCTCTGAAAAGGGATGTAAAATATCCTCTGAGGACGGCGGTAGTGACCACCCTTAGAGTTAGCGAAGAAAGGGCATCCCGCTGTAAAAACCGCTACAAAACACAAAACAATGACTAGGCCAAAGTAATCAACGTACCCTCAAACACCGCTCTACGTGGTGAGGGCTTTTTCGAGGAAGTCAGTCAGAGAGGCCCAACCCTCAGTAGAGGATTAATTCAGGCCTGTATAATCAAAACACGGATGATGATGATGATGTAAACTGTTATGGTATTTGTGTTTGGCTGACAACGACATCGTATTCTGTGCGATTGCGAATACAGTAAGACTGACTTAGCATTCCGTGTGTTGCTACTTTAAGTGAGGAAGAGAAGGACCGGGGAGAAAACGCACAACAGCCAATACCTGTATTTACACCTGCGTTTGTTCATAAGTGCCTTTGAAGCTACCACAGTTATTTTACTAGACCAGAGCAGGCCCAAATATCTAAGGTAACGACCAGGTGCCCCTAATATTACACCTGTAGTTCCAGTTAATTATAGGTAACCAAGCACGCTGGAGCACGTAACAATCGCTACACAGCGTCCGGTATCTTGAGGAAATAAATTGCACTTAAGAATATCATTAAAACATGCGCATCTAGATATTCTTGATCATTGATATATTGATGCATGACTTGGGCGAGTGAAGCGATCAAATATGTCATGTATAGGTATCCGTCCTCCCTTTCCTGCAGCAACGACGCATAGAGGTGAATAACGCCATTGTTACGTTTGAATAGAAACTAGAAAGAGTTATCCATATAGCCCGTTGTTAGATGGCCTTAACAAACCATAGCAGTGGAAATTCCAAGTGGCAGGGAAAATGTGGGCTGGAGCGGAGGACACAGGCTCAAAAATCGACAACGAAAATGACAAACTATTAGCGCATGCATTGGCTATATCAGTCAATACATATTGGCAATGTTCATTATGGTATAAGGTAGTTCTACACATATATTTACAAGCGTAACCCCGGAATATACTATTGATAAGCAATTATTTAATATTTATGAAATCAATACAACCACAATCACTATTGTTTGCCACGACGACGCAATACCTAGTGATCGTTTAAGATCATGTCTCAACGTATGCGGGTCATTATGGGACTACTGTCAAAGATAGCATGACAAACGTCAACACTAAGAGCCATACATAGGAGTATAACATGAAGCTATATTGTTAACCAACCGTCTATTGCGTTTCAATAAACTCTTATGAGAGGTTCGGTGGCTTCAAGGCAATATGCAGACATGGAATCGATCCACCGCCCGAGACATTCAGCAGCAATAACATGACACTCGTCTACAGGGCAGTCCAAATAAACCATTTTCAATACGTTACAACTCACAGTGCACGTTGTTGACCACAGCATATGCCCTCGGCGCAACAAGAGGCTATTGTATAAATTAGTGTGGACCCTCATATACGAAGTATGGCTACATAAATTACTTAAGCATTCCCACATGTTTCTAAATTCAGTTTCCTTATGTAATAAAATAACAACATTGGTGACAAATTCGGTATTTAAGCGGGATCAATGAAAATCTTAGGCTCAACTGGATACGCCCTATATGACCTGGTTGGTATATATTTTCAGGATAGGGTCTTCCACGTTACCATATGCACGGTGACAATTACAGCCTTTGGTCTATATTTCTGTACGCTGACATAGCGATGGCTGGTGCAACATTTCAAAACGTCTCCATATTAGGACTTATATTACTTACTGTAACGACAGGGCGAAGCATGGGTACAGCCGTAAATACATAGGTATACGACAGTTTGATCGTCTGTTGGCCAGGGTGCCGACTTGCAGGGCTTACATTGTTATAAATAGCATCTACACGGTTGTGATAGCTTAGGTCCACATCGACACTCCTTGAATAACAGCCTCCTACCATCGTGACCCAACGATCTTGTCGGACTATTGCCTTCGAATAAAAAATACCCCTGCTTCTAGCGAAAAGAGCATGATTGGCTTTAGCATTGAACTGAAGACTATAAGTATGTCTTGATTAAAGATAATTAGCATTTTCCTAGGAATGTTTGAATGCGATAAATAACGGAAATTATCGAGGGATAACCTCTCCAAATTAATTTTTGAACTCTTACATGTTGTACCGAATGAAAATTTTATTATTGCAATCATAGTACCATATTAAAAACACAAGATATTTTAAGCAATTGGCATTGCCATTTATGAAGCATGTCATTGCAGACGTATGCTGCTTGCTCATATCAAGTCCGACTATAAATAGAATCAACTGTAACGAAGTTCATTTCGTACTGTCCGATAAGTGTCATTTGCAATATGGCTTTTGCTGTTCTCTATCACCAACATAATAATGTAAGGCACGACAATAGCACTATTATTGTAGTCATTAATACCATTATGCAGTTAATACCTTCGTTAGCATTATGCAATAACCTCTGGACCAGCGGCAAAAGCTGGCACAAGGGCCGCCTGACAATAAAAGGAAATCTATAATAATTTGTATAAGCACAAAACAAATCATCGCGGGTCGGAGGCACTGTGCAGCAAGCAAGCCTACAGAAAAACGTGATCTTCAGAGCCCTGTTTACTATTAGTAGGAACAGGCAAAAGCTGCTTCCATGTCACCAATGTTCACCGCGACACACCCATCTCTATCCTTGCTTCATATGACATTTTCTCTTATATATACAGATGCAGCGCCGGTATATTATATGGACGGTTGATTGAAAACTTACCTGATGCATATGCAAATTCAAAGTAACAGTTATTGATCTACGCTCGATCAATACAATTGTGCGTTTAAAGCTCATAGGATATCTAACAAACAAGTACAAGAAGGATAAACAATGCGGTCTATTTGCTGCCTGGTGTGGCATCTTCTCTACATATCAAATACGGGGACTTATTCACATAAGCTGGTAGCTTACTCATAAGCGCTAATATACTTCTGTTTTTTCCCCCAATAGCTAATTACAGATCCTGCACCACCCAGCAATTGCGGCATGTCGATGACAGGTAGCTGTGGCTGTCAATTGGATTTAGTGCACTTATGTCATTAAAGTGGTATTTCGAAAATATTAGAGGCTAAATATAACTCCTATATCATTAACTGGGACTGAGATCAATGAGGTTTAAATATTTGCCCTACGCATCTAAAGCCTTCTTGTACCATTCCGACTATGCATATCCGGTATGCTACTGTCGTTCAATCAAAGGGCTATTTCATGAAGTTGTGTATCGTGGTACAGATTTCCAAATTGTTTCTTGAGGTATATAAACCCTTAATGTTGATCGAGTGCAGCAATTGTTGTCCACTAACTACTTGCCAATGTAACTGATTGACTGACTTCTATTTTACACAACATGACGATGTTGTTTCTCAACTTTGCCTAGCTGTAGTAACATATGAATATGTGGCTTCAGGTTTACAGCTACTTAATGAAATTTATGGCTTACTGGAAATTGAAAATACATATGACAGCACAGCTCTTGGTCACTCACCTTTCACATCCACAAACCCTAAGCACGTCCCGGGAACATCCAACACCCGGCTGCAGGTTCAAATATCTATTTTGTAACTTAGCATTTTGTTCGAGCAGTGCGTGGTGTTTTACACAGTCAGATAGTCCAATAAGAGCCCTTATTCAGCCGGTCATGAAAGAGGTTGTGTGAGGAAATGCCATGTTACCTTCCCAGTAACATTACTATTAATGATACATGTTCATGGCCTCATTAACGAGACATATATTTCCCCATTTTGATTACCCTAGATGTTCCTGTACAGTGAGAGGTGAATGATGAGAGATGCATTGCAGTGACTTCTAATCTTATGTGTGGGAGGTGACATTGCGAAAATGGTTCCATCAAGCGGACTTAAGTAGAGGCTACAGAGGATATCCTGTCTTGATTGAAGTCATACAATTGTCCCACAGATGTCAAAGTCCTTTCCAATTTGAATATTGTGTATCATTACAGCGAAGGCAATGATGATTATTCTACACTCTGACAAATATATGTCGTGACCATATATGGTATTTATTAAGTGTAGGCAGACAAGATGAATACAGGGCTAAATACAGCACGTTCATACACGTCAACAAAAATCTGTTCTTTTCGCCGCAGTTGCTTGGAGTTTATGTCATTTCTGCCTGACACCATGTTTTTCAATCCTATGTTAGACTGATATCACAAATTCTGTTCTTGGCCCAATGTTTCTCAGAGCTTTCACTTGCATGCAAGACGCCAAGCTTATATATCTCAGACTCTTACACGGAATTAAATGTTTTTTTTGCATTAGTTTGTTATCAGCCTCGAGTGATCTGCTATGATGGTGTTCCAGCTTCAAAAAAGGCGATGGTGTTTTTGTGTGGCGAGTGAGGGTGTGGTCCGGTTGATAACTTCTTTGCAACACTATAAAAACCACAACGGCTATATGAATGGGAAAGTTCAAACAATTGTAATTTAGTGATGAGACTACGGGTCATTAATAAAGAAGGTGGAAGTGGGGTACTGCTATAAACCACCTGGACAAGGACAATTCACCCATTTATATGTTAGGATACTCATTACCATGCTTACACAGTATAGGTGGTCTTCTTTACTGCAATTCTTCTGCAAGCAAATTGCTATCTTATTTGTACACACATTTTCGACCATTCTCAAAGACAACCGTGAAGGCTAGTATCAATTTGTGATGAGAACGTCACAGTGTATACAATATGATGCGTGGGATCAAAGCATTTCTATATGCATGTTACGCACCAATGGGATTGTACCCAATGCTCCAGCACTGGAATTAAATGTGTTGGATATTTGGTTTCGGCTTAGGAACATAGAATTTCGCAAAACGTTCTTCCTTCATAGGGCTTAACGATGAGACGATGGCATAACCTCTGAAAATCATTAATTGTCACCACAAGCTGGCTGACGAGCGAAATTAATGTAATGTTATCATATATCATAACTAGACGCCAGTGGACTGACCAGAATACCTTGTCATACGCAGCATTTCAGAGATTGAAATGACAGCATTGAGTGAAATATAATTTGCTTTGCACAATCACGCGTTGTATGCCCCTGACTACAGACGAAATAACCCACAGTGTAATCATGAATGTTTAAATCATTAATCTACCTGAATATCCCTTTTGCTTGTCTTTCCGTCATGGCTAAGTGGCGCAATCGTATCAGGATGCTGCACTGAAGGGATTCTGATCGGAGGAATATGTGCTACTAAATATAGCAAAGAATAGGAAGTACCCCAATTATGGTCTGGTACGAAAAAGGATGAGCGATAGATGGTGATTGTAAATATGTGTTAGAGTTACATAATATGGAATGAGAATACCTAAGATTGATACCCTCTGCAATGATCAACATCTGCATCAGGTATCAGTTTACAATACAATACAAAATATAGGCAATAACATATTTCCCAATAAAGTATCAATTGCTGCTTATGAAAAAGGTAAGCTACTTTCAGCCATTTACACCCTCCTTCAACCTATTCGGTACAAAGTATTAGTGGGACTATTGTTGCCAATTCTGAACTTCTTATTTGCTCTGCTACTATTTGCAAATGCAATTATAATCCGCCGATTATTGATTGGAGAATGATGCTTTACTACTCAAAACGTATATTGGCAAATACATTATTGATACATAATTCATTATTATGCCTTCTGATGTACTGTAATCAGAATAGAAATGTGGCAACAAAGCAAACGTACAAAAGCATATGCTTTTAAACTTCCTCTGAAGAAAAAGAATCATCACAATCGATAAATCAGAAACTGTCAATAATTCGTTACGAATTATTAATTGCCTTTTTTTCATGCACATTATTTGTCTAGTAAAGACACATTGTCGTTGCATGTGGGCTCCATAAACTTGTGTAACATGCAGCTAAGCTATCATAACTAACAATGCACTCGTTCAGGATCAAGGTTATCTACGATCATCTGGCAAATGTCATACCTCACAGGCTCATTACTTTATTGGAAAGTAGAATGGAGACACGATAGTTATATTACTGTAAGCGGAGGAAACTCGTGGTGTTGTTGGTGTTTGTATCGTATGAAATCGTTTGACAGCCCGCCTTACCACTTACTCACTTTTATAGAACGTTGATTATATTTGGCAAGGTGTGACTAAAATAGGCGACCTATGTTTATTTATGCCCACGCATGCATAGGAAAAGATTGGGAGCACAGTTTTTTTAGTATGTTATAAATAGAATAATACAAGGCAAGCAATCAAGGCAGCATTACTCAAACCAGATACAGACCATTCCTATATCCGCCTGTGCTAAACCGTTCATTGAAATATAAGCGTGCTATCGCATGTCGATCCTTCTACGTTGACATCAGACGGGATGAGTTTGTCAACATGTTGGCAGAACCTGTTAAAGCCTAAAGAGTAGAAGCTTAGCCAAACACTAATGTGAACATGATAATGAACTACACAGAACTGCTACATGATTTTGTCATGACAACATTCATAATCTAACAGGAACGTACAATGGATGGCATCGTGACCTTGCATTGCCGTATAGTGAGTTTACGGGGAAAGGTTACATGAACGACCACACTGAACGAACCAAGATTTATTATTGAGAGCTGTTAATAAAAATGAACGAACATACCGTGACTTCATTTATGCGTGTTACGCACGTATTGGAAACTTTGAGTCAATTCAGTCCTCATTGTTTCTATTTGTTTTCACTTGATGATAATGAATGAGGAATTAATTGCGCATACAATGTTTTAACTTACACTGTTATGTGTTTTTGCATCTCCAACCAACACATATAATCTTATTAGGATTTAAGTCCTCGGCCTATTTGTGTTATCAATAACATTACATATTCGGAATACATATTTGTATATAATATAATTTCATGCATTCAATCAGGAAGATTATCAGATCGCGTGGCTGCCCCTTCAGATAAGCCTTTGAGAATATGAATTGGTACTCGACGTACAAGAAGCATAACTAAAGTAATGTTTTAGACAAAAAAATGAGTAATACAAGGAAATAACTAGAGCACTCTAGTAGTTTGCACCCGAATACGTGTATTGACGACTACACTAGATATTGCTCGAACAATTACCAATAGAGTAATGATGCTTACTCATGTTGCTCAGGTAGAGTGAGTCTTCGGGATAACAATACTCGCGCAAACGTTCTATCAAGCAGACTGAAAATACGATATCTATTCCTGATTGAGGTGCTACTGATGTGCCATCAGAGAAACGACAATAAAACAACTTCTACGCTGTGTTAAATAATGTGTTCTGCTCCGTTTTTTAGTATTTGATTAAGGTTGATATTGTTGTCGAAAGCGGCTATGGATTCAAAATGACTATACACGTTATGGAAACTCGATGTCTTTCATGAGAGTGTTTGGGAGTTAATGCTTTCCCAATACAACACCGCACCTATCGCATCTATGAAAGTAGGTTGTCTATCCTTTTGGGTCACCATATGACCTGTGACTAAGTAGGCACGAATGACTGCTTCCTGTAATCACAATTTGCTCCTTGTTCAATTATTTATTTAAACTTTCAATTCCATCCAATACATGATGTTAACGCGGTTGACAACCGAAACGATAATTCAACATGGTTAAGGTGCATAATAATAAACATGTGTCAGTTATATGCTTACAGTGTCAACATATTCACCGGCAATTAGTTTGAGGATTCACAAACTGCACTGAGCTGGGATCATTGTTCTAGTTGATTTCATAACAATATGATTACTGAAAAGTGAAAAAGATTCTCACTGATATAAAACTTATCGAGACTAATAATGACTTACAGGGTAAGAAATAGATCTAATTTTGATCATCTAACATTTATATGATAAACCAATATGTTATGTTTATTCTGTATAACATTGGATGTGGATCACTTCTTAGAATATGTAGAAGCAGGAAGGGTCTTCTAAAGCAAACATAATACAGCGTAAACTAATCAGGAAAGCTTTTATAAACATTAAAGGGGCCTATCATAATAACTAGTTATTGAAATGGAAAGGTGAAGTGGGCCATAAACATCCAAGACAAGGACAATTCAACTCAACTCAATATATATATATATATATATATATATATATATATATATATATATATATATATATATATATTTATTTTTTATTTTTATATATATATATATATATATTTATATATATATGTATATATATATATATATATATATGTATGTATATATATATATATATATATGTATATATACATGTATATATATATATATATATATATATATATTTTATATATTATTTATTTATTTATATATCTATGTATATATGTATTTATATATATGTATATATATATGTATCTATCTATATATGTATGTATATATATATCTGTCTATATATATATGTCTCTATATATATTTTACATCTCTGTGTATATCTCCCTCTATCTATATATGTAAATATATGAATATATATTTATATCGATATATATATCTATATATGTACCTATATATATACATATATATATCTAATTATATATATATACATATATAAAACACACACACACACTTATAGGTTTGGCCTACTTAGAGTTGGCACATGCGCCAACGGCATGTCTTCCAACGACAAGCCTGGACGACCAGCAATATACCACAAACAATATTATCTCTAAAAAAAAATATATATGAATATATATATATATATATATATATATATATATATATATATATATATATATATATATATATGTATATATACATGTATTTATATACATTTTTATTTATTTTTATATTCTATGTATATCTGTATATATATCTATATATATATATGATATGTATGTATGTATGTATATATGTATGTATGTATATAAATATGTATATATACATGTATCTAGTATATATATATATATATATATATTATTTATATATCTTTATCTCTATATATCTATGTGTATATGTATATTTATATATATATCCTCTCTATATATATATATATGTATATTATATATATATATATATATATATATGTATGTATATATATATGTATATATGTATATATACATATATGTCTCTCTCTATCTCTATATCCCCCCCTATATATATATATATATATATATATATATATATATATATATATGTATATATACCCGCTATATATAGATATCCATGCATATCTGTCGCTGAGATATATATATATATATGTATATATATATATATGTAGCGATATATCTATATGATATATATATATATATATATATATATATATATATATCTGTATATATATATAATACGATCATATATGCTATTCTATAGATATATGCTGCGCTCGGAAGCTTGGCATCACACACTTATAAATATATTCACATATATATGCTATTTATAGATAGCTGCTCGGCGCTCGGAAGCTTGGCATCGGAAAACCGTGTGTATACATATATATATTTATATATATATATGTGCGTGTAGATGCGTGACATGTGTATATATACCCGCTTTGATTGCAACCGGGACATCCAGTGCACACTGTCGCTGAGACATAAGATTTGGACGGTATATAAACACGGAGCGAGAATGCCGCTAGCTGGTAAGAAAACGCGCACAATTATAAGATCACAAGCTGCTGCCGCTTAGATGTTTTGACATGACCCCGATACACAAAGTCAATACACGGCGAAAGCGATGAATGCCGCTGATTGATTACGTAAGGTTTGGAGGAGTAGTTGACATGACCCCCTACCCAAAGCCTCAATGATCTATCATTCCCCAAAATTTCATGTTGATATGTTTAACCGTTCCGGAGAAAAGCCCGAAAAACCTTGACTGGAGAAAAAAAAAAAAAAAAAAAAAAAAATACTGGCTAAACCAATATGTCTTCCAACTATCGTTGGCAGACATAATAAGTTAGGACAATCCCAGATACAATATAACAACTAAATGTTATGCTAAAGTAGTCTTTTTCATCGATTATCTCTTGAAATTTCCTGAATAGTAAATGATTTTTAACACAATTATTGACCATCGCTCAGATTCAGAGCGTTATGAAACATTACGCGTTGCATAACATCCTATGCGTGTCTATGTATCATGGCAAATTCTACAGACAGCATATACCCATCGTGTATTTATTTAAGTTTTACTTATCTTTGTACCCCCATATCCCCCATTACGTATTTGTTTTACTATCGTTGCTGAGTAACGGATTTGTATGAATAATTATGCAATGAAGACTTTATAAAAAAAAATTATCATGCTTTAGACAAATTGGGTTACCTGACCTACATTTAGGTAGCCTGACCCAGATATGTCACGCGATCGGAATATATGTATATTTTCACAGTCATTCTTCGATTTTTATTGCACTTGTATTACACACAATGCTCTGCTATATAGGTTCGAGTCTACTTTCAATAGTAGTTACATCCATTACAATATGCATGAACTTCCTGTTACACGAAATTGTAAAGTCGTATCACAAATAATGACCTCGTAGTCAAACACGGCAGGGGTGGTAACAACATGTTTGTGATCGAGTAATCTCATACGGCAGATAATCTTAAGCTCAAGATTTCTTCAGAAGAAGATCAATGAATGTATCACAGATGACTGCCTCAGCATACACGTTACTTGGTGTCCCTTTGGAATATCAATTATTGCCAATACTAAAGGATGCTGCTAACAGCCAACCGCGTACTGCCCAGACCTTGTCACGCCTTACGATCCTTAGGTTAACAGGTGGCGTGAATGCCATTGACCGTGACACTCCTATAACTACCCAAATTGTCTAGGTGTAAGCATGTGTGGATCTATGACACTAACGAATATATTTTCTTGAGATTCGCCTGGTGTAGAATTGGCCATGTTTCTAGTTTGTCCACTGTTTGTCTACTGATTGCTTGGCGTGTTATACACATTAAAACAAAAGACACACGGTACCAGAGGTTTTAGAAGGGCTTCCCATTTCAAACAAAACACATCAGAGAGATGGCAATAAGATCAACTTTACATTGCGTTCTTTTCTGTGTTTAATGGTAGGCACCTAATGTGGCTTTAATTTTAACATGTCTATACACGGCATAGCAACTTGATTGTTGCAACTGAGGATTCAGCCGATAATGTTATTCTATTTCAACTTCCCTAGATCGTCGATATTAAATATATTGTTCCATCTTACCCCTTAATTCGATGGCACTCATATCTAAGGGATCTCGCAGCTATGTCTCGGCGCCGTCTCTATTATTTCCGCCGCTTTGCGTTGATCGGTTATCACTCTGAGGAAAGGCGTTGCGTACCTCAGGAAGTTGCTTAATTGAATGTGTCAAAAGCATTATAGCCTGGCTCTAGTACGACACTCAAAGTTTGCAATTTAGAATATAAATGGCTCTAATGTTCTGCTAGTGCGACGGTAATATATCTATCTGTCAGTAACAGATTTGGGTGACATCGTGATGAGCCATTTCATTTACTATGTGGGTAAAAGCAGCATTCTTTGTACGATTTGAGCATGTGCTAGCCCATATAAAAGCAAAAATATATATCGTGATTGGAATATTAGAAAGTGTCACACACAAACAAGAAGCAAAAGCTAATATGTTCATCATGAAATGGTTCTTTGATTTAATGTGGTTTACTGATACGAAAAATGTAATTTGTAATATAGTTTTCATTAAGCAAATTGACTCTAAGATATGAAATGTCTATATAAAACATCGGAACAATGAAAGAGGTTCCAAATGAACAATTTGCGGCATGCTAACAATTCGCATAAAATGTAAGTCGAATATATGAACACCCCATTGCGTTATTCGTTGTTGTAGCAAATGCGGAGGGGTTCACATACAAATCAATAATGAGGTCTATCAAGACTGCGAGAATAGTGACTACCTTTGTGACGACCTGTGCATATGTAAAGGACCACGGGGCCGTTAATAGGAGATCACGCTCTCTACTCAAACCGATCCTAGATCAATACAATGCCAATTCAAGTATATGATTCCAGGTTGTCTCGGTGTTTGGATATGTCATGTGTCATAAATAGTTATTGCAAACATGGGAGCTGTCACAAAACTAGCATAAAGACTGTTCCTGTAGGCGCAATTTGCTGTGATTTGTTCATCCATGTGTTAAACATTCAAGTCCATTCCGATAACTGATGGCACGCAAGTAGATGAAAACCGAAACGATCATTCCTCACGGTTCAGGAGTATAATAGCGACATGTGTCAATTATATGTTTATAATGTCAAAATATTCACCGGAAATTAGTTCGAGAATGCAGATATATTTTAGCTAAAATGATTTCAATATTTCAAGAGAGAATAAGATAAAGGCTAACACTTAATTTCACCTGAAAACTTTGTAATACTAATATTATTATGGAAAACAGAAAAAGATTCTCACTGCTAACATGCATGTCGAGTTGTCATGCAAGAGCCGTAGTTTATCTAGAAAGCGAATTAGTATGTACGTGATCTGACTTGCATAACGCAGGCTACTTCTTGATAATAGACGACATGATTCTTCGTATTTGCATTTCCAACCTCATAATCAAGATGACAACCCACGCGCAGGCTTCTATAGGTGAAGTATATAAAAACGAGATTAGACTAGCACAGATCACATCTGCACATTGTTATTCATGTATGTATACAGGTGCAGTAACATTACATCCCTAGCATTATTTTAAGGATTATCTGAGGGTTTCTGACGAAATATCAGTAATACAAGATAGCACTGCAACTAACTGATTGATCGATACCGACAATTCATTTAGTTATTGTAATGTTCCTGCATTGTTCATATCTCTACCTTGCAAACACCGCATTTCATCGTTACTTAAAGGCTCACAGTGTGTTTATTGATAATGCTAAAGATTGCACTAAGAATGGTTGAGTGTCCATTAGTTTGTCATTGAGTCAGATTTATGTATCAACTTTATCATTATACAATTTCTATCATTCCAACAAGCCCTTGTATTGACATTGTTACCGGATTAAATCAGCAGCTATTGTATTGGTATAAAACAAAGTTAGCTCAGAGTGGTCTGCGGAACACTACTGATTTAAATCACATAAAATAGGAATAGAAGCATAATGTCTGAATTATAGTTCGAAGGAACACTTTCATGATTAAACGAGAGCATGTAGTACCTGCTTTTCATACTGTCTATTTATTGTATGCTAAGTGTTCAGCATCTGAGGCTTTAAAGCGTCTGAAAACAAAGACTATTATTCACAGTTACAAAATATTAAGATTTATGTGTTCATTTTGAGAGACGTAAACAAGGCAATAAACTCACATATGCTGCTAATTATGACGTACAAAGTATCAACAAGACCTGTTCCTGTATGACTTACCATTGAATTATATCAACAATTATGTGTATAATGTATAACATTCTGCTAAGATGTGTCTCGTACCATTTTAGAACACAAAGCTCGTACGTTTCACCGCGTTCTCAGTGGTTATCCATAATGTGAATATTTACGGCATTGATACTATCAATATGTTTCTTTGACTCTTGAGCACCTGTTGTATAGAAATCATTATCTTGTGCATTCTATTTAGATAACTTCTAGCGTACCTTATAAATATTCCGCATTGTTTGATTTGTATTCTGGTTGCATCTAGCCTACCACCATTGTCATTCCAGGTTGATAGGCATTCTGGCAGAATTAGCTTAAAGCAACTTTCAAGAGCGTCTCGTCGCTGTGCACGGGGCATTACACAACCCGGATATTGCTCGCAATCTGCTATTTAACTCATTTAATTATGTCACCAAAGATGTGACAGATTTCATGGTGATAACAGCAATACATAGAACAGCGTCAAGATGTATTACAACATGCTTTAAGATGGAAACTAGAAGCTTGAAAAATGTTTATACTGTTTAACGGTAACGTAAAATAAGTGTACAATAGAAAGCACCCATAAATAGATGAGATTTATGTATATCTGCTAAATATATATGACTTGTTGCAGATGATATCGCGCACAAATCCCTGATTGTGGTTCGTCATAGAGTGGAGATTGAGATCGCAAAATCGACCGGCTTCAAGCATGGAGAACTACTTCGTTTATTTAAACAGCAACACGTCATTCATGCCGTATATAATTGGGCTGGTCACTTCCAGCTATTTGTTTTCCAACATTCAAATAAAGAAGTGCTTTATAACCTCACCACCATAGTATCAGATAATTCATCGTAACCGATATAAATTGATGAAAGAACGTCTGCCTTTAGTAACTGTAGAGTCTTTCGTCACTATAGTAAATTGCTTTAGGAACATCTCTATGATATATGAATTAGCTTCAAAGAGTTGTTGTGGGCTACATCCGGCCACTTTGATGGCAATTAAGGTATTTTTGTTTTTAGCAGCAACGCCGTACATATATATACCAATCGTAATGGATGTATATAATTCAAGCCGTTTGCAAATATGGGACTATTCGGATGCTTATATTGAGACATACACAGCCGTTGTGTTAGATAAGTCCACCCACTGTCGTTATGAAAGCAGAAGTTTTATTTTATTTGCATTTATGTGAGGCAGTGTAGGCTATGTCTAGAAGGACAAATACACTTTATTAGTAATTTAGTAACTAATAATCTTACAACCAATTTGTGTTTGCACCAAATAATTCGTGCATGTAATGCCTTGGGCCCATTTATTGAAGATTCTCTATAATGGGTTAATGGGTCACATATGCTCGAGGATATATTTGCCCCGCGCATATGGAAATATGATTTACCCGACAGCTGTTAATGTAATGCCATGACTGATTTGACGACATTTTACATTGACGTTGTTCTACGGAAGTAAAAAGAAGAAATGAAAATCTTCATGCAAATTAGTAAAACATTCCACGAATCACCCAAAGTGATTGGGTCTTTATCCATAAAAGAAGAACATGTAATTCCTTGCTTTTGCATCTATAATTTCATCCATCAAATTAATATTCCCTAGCACACGCTTCCAAGCAAAGTTAATCATACAGTGCAGTCATCACTACATAACTATTCAAATATGTATAGTAGATTACCATCTAGTTTGGAATGCAATACATTAGTTCACGCGGCGACTTTGCTGTTTTTAATAGTGATTGATAATAGCTGACATTAATTGTTAGAACAAAATAACATATGTATGCAAGGGAGTCATGTACACAATTGTTTGAGTAATAGTCATAGTATTTCTCGTTTATCAAAGCCAAAGCCCTACATAATAAAAAGGACAACCCTTTGCCCATTAAAGGTAAATATTTCTGACATTTGCAGAGTAAAAAAAAAACATAATGGACGATGTAGCGGTCTACGATGACTGGTACTTTGACCGACGTCAGTGAAATAAATAACAGCACATTGCATGCTGGATTGATTCTTGTCGTTGCGGATTGGGAATGAAAGCTACTGTAATGTATCGCCTTTACATATGCTCTCATAATATAACGCCAGTATTGTCAACGTAAATTCACATAATGTCAAAATTCACATTCTTTATTATCTGCAAGAGCATTTTAGATAGGAAGAACTTGCACTGCCATCGCATCGCATAGCATCAGTGATGAGATGATTCTACGCCTCGTGGTTCCAACATTGAAATCCTAGTACTCATTGCCCTGATAAAGTCAGAACCGTATTGTCAGTATGGTTGGGGTTTGATTGACACTGATACACTCATATCAAATTACCGTTCTCTTCTTTGATTTCAAATTATGACAGCTTCATTGATGGTGAGTATTGCGTGACGCCTAAGCGTATGATGCTTAATGTATACAATACTATGTTTACACTACCATATTTCAAAGGTCTTGAACATCCTCGGTCTGAGAACACCCAAAAGCGAATCGAGCCATAATTGACATTCACACAATATACGAATAAACTGTGCTTAGATATTGACTCTAATGGAGTTTTAATGCAACATAATGATCAGCGGTTGTGTCGCATTAAACTTGGAAATGGTATTTTACGTAGATTTGGATCAATTCGAGCATGTATAAGGGGTCTGATATGATAACAAATGTGCTGAAGAGGACGAGACGGTGCGTTTCTGACCATCTTCAAGAAAATGGAAAATTTCGGCTTTGCAATTGACAACGTGTCTCCCATGTTCTCCCATGTTTCATCAATTACGCCGTAAGAAGACGACCAATCAGGCGCAGTGCAGTACACACCTGTACACTTACACTCGCACATGTAAATATTTCCCGGTCCTTTTCTTACACCACTTATAAGCAAACGATCACATGAATACCCTCATAAAGAGGCATTTTATCGGCACGAGTAAGGCAGCAACAATCAATCACTTATTTGTATTGAATAACTTACCAAGGCGGCAGCAATGGCAGCTGCGTATGAAATTGTGGTGACAATATTGTACAAGGTAACTGCTAAAATATAAATCCATACATAATGCCAAATGAGGGGGAAACTTGCGTTTGACTTGCAGTATATCTCAAATAACACTTAACTGGGCACGTAATTGTTGCTTTTTCTCATTCAATCCTAATATAACCTATTCCAAAATGTATACAACATCTAACACCAATCGGTGGCATTCTGATTGTCAAGGCTTCATCCAATTGTCACCATCAATGACATAAAACCTATTATTGTTGTCAATAGTAACAATATTCACTCTCATTTTTATAACCCCCATTCTCTGAATTATTGTCGCATTGTTCATCCTCTTTATCGTGCACTTTCTCTACGTTAGGTCAAAACATGGCATATTTTGACTGTCAAGCTAAGGGCGTTCGTGACCAACGTCTTTAACGAAACCAGAACATTTATCCAGGCAGTCGATCCACTCTGTCTTTGGACAAAATAACCGGCTCCCTTATCAATGAAGGTCCGAGGTCACACTTTTTGTTGCGATAGGCAGTGTGCATTCAGGCTCTATGAAAGCTCCTTACCTTTTGTGGCAGGCTGAGTGCACTTGTCCGGACACAACACTAACCACGAAGGTCAGCCCGAATGAGTAGTTTAACAATAATGAAATAGTTCCCACGCCACCAATAGTGCAAGCCGGCATTGACATGAAACATTTATGGAAGTATATATATATATTGATACAAACGACACGTTTCTGAGTTACATCACTTTCTATATCATATGACAATGTAAGGATAGAGAGAAGAGACTCTATTAAGAGTCGTGTAGTATCCATAACTATCAATTGATATATAAATACCAATAATTAATAATAATAATCTAAAAGAGACAAGTCACTTTCAAATAATTGTGGTATCACTGCTATGATTCACATATTACATCGGTAAAGGGCACACTATGTCACAATGATCGATTGAATGAGACAGGTCCATTCGGAGTAGATGAATGGGGAAATGTGGTGATACTTCATCGTGCTTCATTCGTCGCACCACAAATTGACAAATTGAAACATTCACCATAGAGAGCCTATTGTCAGTAACTGCAAATAACCAATAAGAGCTATTGTTTTACGCATGTATTGTTTGTGAGAAAGCGCGTAAATGCACAGACAGTCTATGTTGCACGCTGGTTATTTTTAGCACTAACGACAACTCTGACATCAACTAAGAAAATACTACCATGCGGTTTGCAATCAAAACAAGCATGTTCTTGGTGTGTACATATCGACATGTGAGTGATAAATAACACATTTAATCGTCAATGCAGAAAGAACTATGACTCATGGTTTTTTTGTTTGTGTGTGAGCGTGTGTGTGCGTGTACGTGTGCGTGTGGGTGTGTGTGTCACAATTTCCATACGTAGCAAAATTAAATGGCTCAGAACAATTCGCCAAAAGTGGGTGTCTTCTGTAGTTGCTAGGTAATAAGTGACAAAGTATCACAAGTAAGGACGATTTTTTCACAGAGCGTTCAATGGCATTTAAGTCCGTCCATAATCTAAGTTTATCAGTTTATTTGTCAGCAAGGTGACGTATGTAATAAAAAATTAATCAATCACAGCTGTATAACAATATACAGCTTCAAGCAGGTAAGCACAAATGAAGAAGCTGCATTACAAAGGCACGAAGCCGCAAAATGCATTTTTGGTTAATATAGCAACCTGTATTCCGAGTGGCACAGGGTCAATTTGCTCTCGGAAGTATAAGGGTGCATACAGGTGTCCCACTGTTCTGCTCAAAAAAATTTGATTGTATCTGTCTTTTGCAGGATGTCATATTGCACATGTGTACTGACTGATCTGTTGTACTAGACAACGCCCTGTGGGTTGTAACGAATGCACGCCATCTGTGCAAAATTGATGTCAGGTTGCTTTGATTCAAGGGCCGTAAATAAGAGACTGTTGCTTGATTGGCTTAATAAAGTCCTATTTGTCTGACCTATAATGCAGTTATCACAGAAACTCCCCAGTGTAATAACTACATGCCAAATAAGTGTAATTAAATGCTTTAAGACTCAAAATGGCTGTTTTTGAACGGTTGCTGGGCCAACCATTACGATACCACGTCATACGATGATTCAAGCCTTCGTTCCAGTTTCGTCTGATGCTCAATTAGATTTCCATACTAAGTCGTTCAGAGAGCTAAGCGTGTTTGCAGGTGTGGGACTAAAGAACATTCTGTATAATCACAACCAATAAGGATATAGTGTGTCTTTTTATTCACACTATGATAGCGTTACCAGAAGATATATATAAAATACTGAACAAAATATGGGTGATTATCTGTATCTGGACGGGAACATCTCCATTACTTATGAATAGTAATACACTTCATTTGACATTTTTCTCATAATTGCATTCATTCCATGATTAGAATAAGGACGTAAAGTATGCCAGTGCGCAAAACAAAACTTCAAGGACTCGTTCCGACAATGTCGGGCCCCTCGGATATTGTGCTGCACCTCTTGTCACCAACTGGCACACCTGCACCCATCCTAGAGGCGCTATATCAGCAACAGTAAGGGTTCTAGGTGGGGTATATAGCTCTTGCATATATATGCACCTGAGAGATAAGTGAAGTGAAGTGATGGGCGTTAAAATAATTAATATCGACTAATACGCATCTTTGTTATGGTAAGTTACACAATCTCGTTATTTACCCCAATCTGCAACTGCACGTGAATATTAGGTAGTCAATACGATATGCCAGAGCACATTAGACGCCTCATTATACCAACCTCAAAGCAATCAGGTCACAGTTTGGGTTTACAAGGGGTCTACAAAATCTGTATCTGTGTCATTTTCAGAATCAATGACACCATCGTTAGTATCACTGGCATTTACATACCTCATGATTGAAATCTACTCAATAAGCATCTTCATTTCTAAAGCGTTAATTTTGATCATTATCATAGTCAAGCACGTCATAATCGTCAACACCGTCAGCTTGTATCTACGTCATAAACATCACGAACACAGTACTTTGCAACATCCAAATAATTCAGCATTATTACTTGCCAAGCAACATAATATATGTATAAGCGAAAGCCATTGTATATTATGAAGAGTACGTTCCTGAAACACGTACTGACATTCCAGATCCGTGCGTTTTATAATCACAAGAAATAAGGATAAACTGTGTGGCTTTATTCACACTGCGGTTGCAGAAAACAACTCCACACAAATTGATACTTATGTCTCGAACATGGGACTTACATGAATTACATGCACTAGGATTCATGCTGTGGACAGCTTCCGTGATGACCAAGGTTAGTGTTCATCTCTCCACACTTATAAAGTTCATACATTAACAAAAAGCGCAAATAGGATTCTGCTGTGAAATATCTTTGTACTGGGGAAAAGTACAAACAGAGACTGGATATTTGCATTTTGTTTCAATAATCATGGACAAGTGACCCCCTTTAGTGGGATAAAGATCACGTAGCAACTTATCACATTGAGCTGAATATTGCAGGAAGTAATCGTATTTTTTCCAGTGAAGACATTCACAACATCTCGTGAAAACAAAATCTACCTGGAATGTAATTTACGTATCGAAGACATATATTCAAATTTCAAAAAGGCCTCTATTCGAAATACAACTCGTTCTCGCTGTTATGAATAGAATATACGAATGGCTAAGAGGCGGATATATCAGATTCTATTTTTTGAGACAGTTCACTTTCGACTACAATTCTAAGTATAAATAAAAGAAAAGCATTAAAACCTTGCTCCATTACTCATGAGAGTTTGACAATGTACTCGCTTTCTTCTTAGAAAGACTTACCCAGGCATTTTCAAATAACTAAATTAACCATTGTAATACATGTATATTATTTCTTTGTACCGCCCTACAATATTCCCGAATGGCCTCAACATTATCAGGCTTTTCTGTCGATAACATAACATAACCATAGCCACTATACCCATCGACAGATACTAGGGACACGCAGCGTATACGACGAAGCTTAATCATGAAAAATGGCATACGTATATCAGGCCTTAGCACGCCTGATGAAGTCTTCAGAAATACTCTGCGAGGCCAATACATCAGGAGCTAACGTTGCTTAATGAATCATAGATATTACTATTAATGACTCTTTACAATATGGAAAACTTGAGGGCTGTGATCAAAACAATATGTACCTGTGAGTAATTAAGTTACACCAGGTTAGCACATGCTCTGTTGAAGATTATTATACGAATGGTGGAAAAACTATATGTGGATTGGAATTCAACGACTTAGCTGAGGCTATGATAGTTACGTCGCCTGACAAGCAGTGTATGATAGCACAAATATTATCTCGATGAATGCTTCTTCGTTCTACGTTAACATCAACAACTACCGTAGATTTAATTGCCATCGCTACGACCGTTATCGTGACTTGTTAACCACACAGTAATAGTCACATCTTATAACATGTTAGTAACTTCGAAAATCATTTCAACTTATTTACAAGCCCCATGTTTTGCAGAATATAATGATGGTAGAGAAGCATTTGTATCATTCGTGAAACTCTGCTACCTGTATCACAAAAAGATTGGCGGTCGAGTATTGCAATGCTCACAATATTTCATGGATGCAGAAAACTATCGCTTATGAATTGATATTCATAACTATCAATTATCCCATGCAATCAATATGAAAGACTATATCCCTGTTGCTTTTTCACAAGTGTCCAGTCGATTCAGCAAAGCCGTAACATGAATATATCTCAGCCAGTACAATGGAAAATATTGCTGTCACCAACTCGGTGATCCCCGGTATTATACAATAAAGATCGGTTATCATAATGCCCTCGCGCACCCTTACACACATATATACATAGATATATATGGAAATATATATATATATAATAATATGTATATATAAGTGTATATATATATATATATATATATATATATATATAGATATATATATATATATATATATATATATATATATATATATATATATATATATATATATATATATATATATATATATATATATATATATATATATATATATATATATAATACAGTTACTGACTTTATCTATGCAGTAAACGACCAAACAGACCCAAAAATGATGACGCATGATAACCGACAGTGCTTTAACCTTTCTCTATGGCCACTGACAGTGATGATCCTTAGTAATCAAATCAAACTGGTCCCCTCGATTGAAAGTTATAAACCTTTATCATCGCAACCAAAATGCTGCATTACCATAAACACCAACGCGTTAAAGCCTTCGGGGATCTAAAGGATGATAGGACGCATGACGTCATTATGCCGTGGGTAGTTACAATCTCTCACCTCCCATCACTGCCCCTGTTTGTTTCATACAAACCTCTTGACATAGTGACACGTGTTGGTCAACGTATAATGATGATAATGGAAGGCGTAGAATACATCTCAGATGTGATGCGATGTTGAACATAACACAGATTATAACTTATTAATTAAGCGACATTCCTTTGTAATATGAGTTCTAATACTGTCAACAATAACATTGTTTAATAATCTGTCGATTACGCCCTGTCATTCGTAAGCAACCTACGCATAATTACCATCAAGTAGGCTTGATGTCTGAGCTTCAATGGAGTGTTGCCAGACAGGCGCCATAAAGTCATGTTTGCTTAGCACATAAACTACCATTACCAGTGATAACAAGGTCGTTCGTTTGGGTTTCAAATGCATGCGTCACTGAGTCTTGTAGCATTTCCCATAGAGTTCATTAGGGCAGTGTTTTAAAACATTCTGCACAAGTTATAATAACCGCGCGTCATCGATAATTTAAAGCTATGGATTATTGTATCATTTCTATTTATAGACGAAACAACCGCAGTGGCACGCATGTCAGAAGCCCAACGGCAGCTTCAAAGCATCCCCGGGAGGGTTGTTGTAACTATTCAACCTAGTGCCTCGATTAAATTCCTCTAATATCATCCGCCAAATATTTCTATCTGATTCTTTTGTTCAAACATACGTGGCTTTCTTAAAGGATAATGCCAAGGGATTCTTTTTCAATATTCAATCGGGTAAACTATAAATTAGGGGCATGATACTCTGTATAAATTGACTTTTGCTGTAGGTGTATTTTAGAAAAATGATTGAAAGAAGATTGAGCATGTTCTCTAGAACAGTGATACGTAATTGAAAATACCGAACACAGACACTTATCAAACACGTGAATTGGTGAAGAGAAACCTATTGCAGATTATAAAATGCGATAAATACCTGCACGTCCACAAGTGCCAACGCGTTAATGTTCTACATCTCAATCTAGTTACAAAATTACACATGCGTCAATGATAAAGGTTTATTTCACCATGTGTACTTCAAACGTCTATACATGTAGACGTGATACCATTGCTGTTCAGGGTAAGCTCGATTAATAAAAAGTCATTCCAAAGATTAATAGCGCCGTTTTAGTATTTATATAACGCCTTTAAGACGTAGCTTATTGATACAGAGCGTCATGCACGTGTTGTGTGACTGGGAGCTATGAGTGGCGCACAGGGCCTTTGTGTTAGTGATTACTCACGTTCCCGTGAATAAATGATAGAGTCAAAACAAAGAATCCTAACCAAACCGATGACTACAAACTTCTAACGGAAAACTCTCCCCTAACAATCTCCACCCTGTATTCACTTCATTTGTTTTCCTCTTAACAGTGTTACTCGCGAGCTCATGTGGGTAGATGGCAATGATCATAATTGTTATGAAACTAAATCGTTAGAAATCGATATAACCGTGTCACCATGTTCAACTGTAAACAGGTGAGCATTACTGCAGAGGCTGTGTACTTGCACGGACTTGCTGATTTCGTGCCATGGCATTTATGTATGTCCCACACATCTGCTCAGATTGTCTGTCAATCTGCAGTTTACACACGAGGCGAATGTCGCAAAGAACATATGTAATGACATGTTGCACTAGACTACGCCCTGTAAGATATAACAAATGAACGCAATGTATGTCGAATCACCATCTTGTTCGTATAACTCCAGAAGTTGTATTGCATAATTTGTGCCATGAAGTTCAATTTGATTGCCACAGAAATAATCATTATAACCGAAGCAGGTCATGATTTTACACTACAGGGGATAAATGCATGACAGGTGCTGTCACATTTGGCTGCATTTCATTCAATAATTTGAGGCAAACAATGTTCGTATTAGTATTATATCTAATTGAAACAACAACAGTGGCACTCCCGAACACAACCCTAAACTCATTCTCCGAGGCGTTATTCCCATTATTCGGTCTAAAGCCTCGTCCTTCATGCTGCATTGAACTCTTCGGGGTTCTAACGTGCTGTTGTGTATTATCATCTGCTACATATTTGCACAGGTAAGTCTTCATCGTACCGTCAATGGCAAAGCATCTTTTGTAGTTCTTCTCAGATTAAATCAAAGGACTTGAATCCTGTGCCAGAAACTTACACCAATGAGGTAAACACAACGCCATAATCCCAAATGAAAGCATACCTCATCACGCCATCACCATATTCCACGTGGCTATCGTACGATGTATCATAGCTACTGATAAACAAAATTCCAAATTAGCAGCATTACTTCAAAGCAAAATGCTGTTGCGATAATCATCGTCGTACTTATAACGTCGTAATCTACATGATGAAAAGATTTCTTATATGATAGGTATTACTGGACGTGATGGGCATGCTTGAAACCATATTGTATATTATTATGCGAAATGGACAGTTCCAACCAATAAATTGTTCTACACATGCAAGCTTTTCATGTTAACACGCAAATATCCATATCCAGTGACAGAAATAGACAACAACGTTTATGTTCGAATTGTTTCCATATAGACACAACACTGGTAATGTGGAGTTGTGTGAGCTGTTAACGGCAATCAACTAATCTTATGTTTAAGTACGCCAGCACACAATTGAGCCATTTATTGGGTGTAGAATAATGAATGTCAATAGTTTCACTTTTTGGATAGTCAACACCATTACCCGCTGGGATGAATGAGTCACTGTAGAAGTAAGTTATATGTGATTATTATTCGGGATGATTTGCCGCGGCTATCTATTTCAAACTATAAATGACTGAGCCTCGAAGCCCCAAAGGGCGTAACTTGAGCTTGGCGTTGAATTGCATACATCAACTGCTACCCCTTCAGCAAAACAACCCCATCAGTTAATACAATCACACAACAGAGTATTTAGTCTACATATGAAGCATTGCTGTATACTGCAGTATGATATACCCTACTAACTTCGAGATCTACTTCCACCAAACAATACTATCTGATCACCACACAATATCAAATGACTCGCCAGGAGCAACATGCATTCTATTGTTACAGTAAACACGAAGCAGCAATATGTTTCAGTCGTAGATCATTGACTCAATAATTACATTTGCTTATGTGTGACTGGGAAGAATGCAATTCTTCTTGGCTGAGTTATTGCACTCATCATCTGGTGTTTCTGAAGGAACCTACGTGCATAACAACTAAAGACAAATATAGTTGAAACAATCTAGGGAATAACAACGGTTATGGGGTTGGTTATGAACGTCCAATATTATCTAAACACCACAACCGTCGGTACATTAAACGGGACTCGTGCCTCAGGCCACATAAGTTTAGGCGGGTATAGTTTTCCTGTGAACACGTATTAGCGCAGGTCAGCTCGAGGAAACATTGAAATCAATAATATTACAAGCAAATTTGTAAGACTTGGCTCGATGAGATGCATCACAGGGCTCATATATAAGTTCAACATAATAACCAGGTAAGAAGTTGCATTTTTCCGAAGGAAACAACCCCGGACGAGAGAGAGAGCACTGTACATTTCTATAGGGGTGTCTGGATAGTTAACATTACAGCGCGACTACACGAGAGACCTCAGCGTATGATTGTCGAAATGTCCAAGAGATGACTGGATACGTTGACGACCAAGAGGTTATTGTTGTGAGCTGTTAAGTCAACTCACTAGGTCTAAATCATCGTCCGTACGTGCAATAGATGCACGAATACAATATAAGATAGCTTAAACCCACACAAGTTGTCTACTGCTTGTTAAAGACGTTCATTAGTGAAACAGGAAATACTTCATTTCTTCTCTTGGATATAAATAATTTTCTATTTTACACTGCAAACTTCTGCATGTTCTAAAGGAGGTTTATACCTTACTATACAACACATCCCTATGGCAAGAAGCTTTTCTGTAAACGCACGCATGACTAGGGTAGTTTTTGGTCAACACGATGACCCACTTATAAATATGAGCCTACCTCGTGATACTCGACGCGACAGCTAACACGCTCATTAAATTGGACCACATGGCATTTACGGTTGAAGCAAAAATACTTTAGAAACTTTTACATGACGATTTTCCACAAAAAATCGATTTCCAATTTCCTAATCTCTTCTCCTCACCATTGTAACAAGTAGCCAGTCTGTGGACGTTGCCAACTACCCATTATTGACTTCCTAACTGTCAGCTCAAATATGATTAAGCATTTCAACCAGCCTATTTGACAGGGATTAGAGACTCATATCCTTTGGCCTCAGCCACGCCCTGAAAGGAAAGAAACATCTAATATTCGCAGATGGCATATTTAAGTCAAGATAGACTCAAAAGGTTACAGCAAATAAAGTTGTAAAACAGCGCAATCCATATCGTCATATATATATTTATATATATATATGTATAAATATATATATATATATATATATATATATATATATATATATATATATATATATATATATATATATATATATATATATATATATATATATACATATATATATATATATATATATACATATATGTATATATATACATATATATATATGCCTAATATATATACCTTATATATATATATATAAATATATAATTCCTCTGCAGAAATGAATTTGCATTATGTACAAGCGATTACCGCCTGTTATGTAACACCACAACAAAATTGCACCGTTGTTAGCAGACCTTTAAATACACATTTATAGGTTATAATACCATCGTTAATCCCTGTAGGCGTACAACACAGTAGTAGGCTGAGGAGCATTTTAAAAGGATTCATCATATTTTCTGCTCTGTGATACCCGTAATTCCCTGTAATGTTTACGTTTACTGTCAAATAGTACAGATCTATACATAACGATGTGGCATACGGCAGGGTATAGCAGGCAATTATTGATTTAGTATAATTCTGTTGAGTGCTCTGTAATGTGTGTTACCTTGACTCCTTTGACAAAGCCATGACATATAATGTAAACTACTGTAAAACTATTTCTTTTTGATGAAAGTGTTAATAGTAAGTAGTAATGACTGATACCTGATCCGACAAAAAAATCCATGCAATTATCTTAAAACACGAGCATGATTATGATAGATAATCATGTCATTAACCTAATACTTCGACTAATATACAAACGATTATTTATCCTTAGTCATGCAATACTTATGAGCTCTGAATGCATTTGCTCGCACACTAATCATATCCTGTGCTACGCACTGATAGCTTTGCTGATACCAGAATAATCACTATCATCAATATCGACTGCAACCATGGTATTATCAAGATTATAATGTCTAGTATTTTGTCATGATCACCATCGAGGAAACTTTGTCAAATCGTAACACAAGATGAACTTCGCCTACAGAAATACTGCAGATCAGCGTTGGTTCATGGTGACCAGAGTGCTATCATCCACAGTGTTAACAGCATGACCGTTATCATCGCAATAAAACAAACTCATGGGGATCGTTCTGGTATTTGAAATGGCCAGTGGAGTGTAGAACATATTTGCATTGCATCCATTGGTAAAACAAACTATAATACACACTCATATACTCGTAAAACACGGCACTGTCCATAATGTACGACAAAGAATCTGTGAACACCACCCTGTAGGGTAGCAACACCATTCTTACCTCTATTAGCGACCTCATTAAGGAAACTGTCCAGGTGAGCTCAGCACACCTGCTGAAAGGCGCCCCGAGTACTTTCATCTACCCAAATAAAACAGGCTGAATTACCCACGTAATGAGCCTCATCTGACAGTACAATACCGCAGAGGAGTCGAATGTGTACGTGTGATAACTCATAAAAGGTGACACCATATGGTTACGATGGAGGAGCCTAGGGTCAATTCACCATAGGGCTTATATTCTTAGGGAGAACTAGGTGTAAGCATTGCATTAAAATGCCACATAATCTATGGTGGACCTGCGTTCTTGTTGACTACAACGGAAATGTTGTCAATAGATATAATTTGCGTATCATTACAATTCCTGGTGCTGTTGATAATACTATTCACTATATCATCCATACTAACTTTCTTTCTAAATTTATCAATGTTAAAGCGCGCCTGTTATATATATAAAATATATATATATATAAAATATATATATATATATATATATATATATAGATAGAGAGAGATATATATATATATATATATATATATATATATATATATATATATATATATATATATTATATATATATATATATATATATATATATATATATATATATATATATATATATATATTGAAAGAACAGCAAACAAATCGGCGAACGTTACCATAACTCGCATGTTTTTGGGTGCTGATAAGTCACAGGACCTGTAACAGTTGCCTCATGCAGTTCATGTAAGTGGGAAAAAACAAGGTGCAATGTTGTACATACGTTGATATGGTGCTCTTTTGTAAATGAAATGCGTTGTTATCATGTACCAACAAATTTCAGAATATACAACATGAGAGTTTATCGCTTGTAAGGTAGTCATCTGTGATTAGTTTGAGAGAATTCGCAATGAGCTCATTATCTTTTGCATTATTCTTTAAGGTATATTTTGCTCGTTTGAGCCAAGAACAGATCAGTTAATTTTAATAAGCAAGTATGTGCTGGCATCAAAGGAATTTATTTTTCGGCTTGTACACGAAAAAACCACCACTCCCAAAACCAAAAACATACATCTTTTTCCATTGCCAAGCCAAAAAGACTGGTAACCATGATAATGGCTGGATTGTAAGCACCACCCACCACGCCCTGTTCTCCTCACAATCCCACCATTTCATTACATCTCCCACCCCCAATCCCCTCGCCCAAACACAATCGGTCTTGTGACAACCCAACCTCTCACTCCAATGGCTCAGTGCAGCCCCTCCCTTCTCCACTCACTCGCCATCCTCCTCTTCTTCCTCCACCTCATACATCACACTGCCCCACCCATCCGTCCCTCCATCGCTTGCGCTCAACATACCCGCTTGTCATATCATGGTGCTATAAAAAGCGCAATTATCCCGCCACGAGAACATCTTTTCTGCTTTCCCTGTCGGCAATCCTCTTTGGGCTACATTAAACTAGGGCGAATGACATCACTCGTGTATACTTGCACAAAACAACAATACTTACCGTCGACTTACAGTTTTAGTTTGTGGTATTTGTATATGATTTCATTTCAGGGTTATATGCAAGACAGGCTTTATGCGTGAGATACGAATGTTTGGGAGATACGTACATTATAAACGACTACAGATGCACTGATCCGATAATTGACCTTATATAAACTATCCCACCTATGCTTAATTGCATCATCATCTAGGGCAATTTCAAACAAATATTTTCACAGTTGTCATACGTTACAAAGCATGCATAGGATAAATATGATTCTGAACAGTTTGTACTGTTGGTACTCACTTTAAGTTGAATAAGGGCGTCGAAGAGGGTGGGATGGTTACCAGCCGCCGTCCGTGGGGACTGGGGAGAGCCTGCTCCTCCCCGTGACGGATATGGAGGCTGTAATCTAGCCTGGTACTGACCATGTACAGACTCACGTGGTGCAGATCTATTGGTGTCCGGGGCTGGGCTACCCCGGGGTCCTCTCTGTCCGGAATCACGGGTACTACCTCCTCCTCCCCCTCGTGAATTAGCCAGAAGCCGGAGTGATGGCGGCCGTCCGCTTTTACGGATAACAGTTCCCTTACGCACAAACATAGCTAGTTCCTGTCGGTGTTATCAATAGCGTTATTAAAGCGTTGAAAGCTGAGCATCCAATTATAAACGGTTGATAAATGACTTTAACTGTCAGCAAGTTCTGCGAAGGAAGCCGTACAGTCACATGTGAGTTGATATAATGAGACTTCAATCAGGGCGCCCAAGTCCAAGAAAACACGGCTTGGTCTTGTCAGCCCGCGCACTCTCGATGTTTCTGTCGTGTACGCCTGCCGCCACAGCCTTTATTAGTGTCGGCACCAGTGTCTGTCAATGCGCGGGTCACATCCCTCGCCTTGAAAAAAACGCCATTGAAAGCAGATCGAGGGCTTCACTCCCACTCATTAGCCAATCAGGGTCAATTAACTACTCCCTCGTCGGCTTTCTTCTTTGTAATGTTGCTGGGCCGCGGAGAGCTATTTCAAGACTGTAAAAACAATACTATCTCTTCCTGGTATCAGGATAGGAGAATGTTCAATTAATAAGACTTACCTTGGCACATGCTGATTGGAACCATGTATTGCGGTTGCGCCCCGCGTTATGTGCTTGTAAAACTAGTAATATGTTTTAACAGAGCGGATCTGAGTGATAAGCCAGCGATAGCAGATACTAAGCCATAATAGGATTACTTTGCGCAAGGGACCTAAATGCGCAGTATGTATGTATGTATGTATGTATGTATGTATGTATGTATGTATGTATGTATGTATGTATGTATGTATGTATGTATGTATGTATGTATGT
>CM067353.1:53809616-53812116 GCA_034190875.2 Urechis unicinctus | reverse complement strand
GTCGCAGGTAGTAAGATACCCGTCTGCGATATCGAGTAGCACTAATTCGAAAAGTTTTGAACAAGATGTGACGAGAGCAATTGACCGGTAGTTATTTGCATTGCTAGTATCCTTATTTTTGATTATTGGTATAATAGCAGACATCATGAAAGACACTGGAAGATACCCATGCTTTAAAAAACATGAGAACAGCAGTGATACATAGACATATATGCTGTCGTCAGCATTACTAAAATGTTCCGCGGGAAGACCATCTACCCGCAAGATTTTCCTCGTTTAAGCGTCCGTAATGCTCGACGAATGTGAGCAGGGGAGAGCGGTGTCAGTTTCACATTTCACCGTTTCCGTCACCTCGACCTTCTTTCGACACTCGCTCGCACTGTTGAGGAGTGCGGAATGATGGTCACGCCACATGTCGGCGATGTTTCCAGCCCCTGTACAGCTGTTGACTGCTGACGCCAGTGGTATCGACCGATTTTGGGAGCATTTCACTCCTTATCAAAACGAGGCAGCATAACCTTCGTCCAATGATTTTGCCATGGCAACTGCACGGGCAGACATCTCCTGGTATTACCATGGACGGAGAGAGTATTTAAAGTTAAGACGCATAAGCCTCATCAGCTCACATGTAGGACCATGTCGTGGCTAGCCCTCATTGCGCCAACTTATATACGCCCGCCTGGCATGCATATGTAGGTCTTTAACATAGTCATTAAAGCCAGGGACGATAAGATCGCGACAGGACTTTACATATATCAATGCATTTAGTACTGGCCTTGCGTACCGCTTTCGATATCTCGCAATACAAACGATCGGTCTGCACTTGAGGAGCCAGCCCACTTCAACGTCTCAAGGGGTTCTTTAAGTTGTTCATTACCAGCAGCTATTTGTGAGCTTACATTAAAGCGAAACGAAGCAGCAATTGGTAAATGATCCGAACATAGTAATTTGTCTACAATGTACAGATTTGACAAAATGTTATGCATGTCACGACTGCAGATAAACTGATCCAGCCATGACGTCGACGAGTGTGCATCACTGACGTATGTGAATGTCCCAGACAATCTACCTAGACATTCACAGTCAGATATAACAAGATTAGTTTGTGAACAAATTTCGCTGATTGATGGCTACGGGTGGCGAGTCTAGCACTTGAATTTTGACGAGGTCGGCTTTTAGAGGAACCAACGGTGGTGTGCTAAAGATCACGTTCCCTTGTTGGGTTGCTTTTTGGTACTTTTGGTGACTGCATCTGCAAAGGAAGGACGCTTGAGGTTTTGAAAATCTTTGAGAGCATCAGGAGTTCCTCGTTATTCTCCCGTGTAGAGATGACCGGCGATGGTTCAGTAACCAGTACATCACCACAGACGTCAGAAGTATCAGGTTCGTCAATGACAGCTCGCGTTTCTGCGGCAGGAGGAGTTTTGGTGGTTGAGACCGAGGGTATTTCTGCCTTTGTAGCCGTAGAACCTGTGAGCATAGAGGCATGAGCTGCCGTTGTCACTTTGTGTGCTTTTTTCAGTATCTTCATTTTTTTTTTATGGTCTCAATATCTCGTAGAAGACTTGTCAGATCGCAATTTTTGCTATTCAGCGGCGGCGGGAGGCGAGACAGATCATTGGCGACATTACAGGATAATGATGGGGGAGGGATCTCTAAGAGTGCACTAATAATGTCTTCCATGTCATGCTGCTTCTTCTCTGATCCTCGTCTCTTCACTTTACGAGGTCGTCTGTGGTTACTCAACGACTCGTTGGTAAATGCTGTTGAGAAGAGGATATCCTTCGCAATTTATATTGTATCCTCGTCATAAAACCCACAGCAGAGCTTCGTCAGAAAGTCGAATGGCATTGAGTTCATGTTATAGCTGACGAAGCATAGCAGCTCATTAACTATCGGGTCCATTATGTCTTGGCCAATGACCGCCATCGACCAATAAAAGAGCCGTTAAAATAGACGACACGAAAGACAGATGCAGAAAACAGAGCCAAAAACACAGATGGCCGAGTTTAAAGCGCTGAAGATGTTGTTCTGTCAAATAAGCTATCGTATATATATATATATATATATATATATATATATATATATATATATATATATATATATATATATATATATATATATATATATATATATATATATATATATATATATATATATATCTATATATATAGATATATATATATATATATATATATATATATATATATTATATATATATATATAATATATATATATTAATATCACATCCCTTCCGAGTCCCTACGGAAGCCGGGAGCACATTCACGGTACTTGAGTAATTGGTGAAGTAATCGCATGTACATATCTCCATTCATATAACCTGCCAACATCCATACGGTAAGGGTTCTCAACGTAATCACTTTTGACATCGAATACAGTTAACTGAATAAGACGGATGTGGCCCACTTAGAACATTAATAGTTCACTCTTTTATTCACTATTGAACCTGAACAATCCGACAGCTCACCCACGAAATGAC
>CM067353.1:53797116-53802116 GCA_034190875.2 Urechis unicinctus | reverse complement strand
TAGGAAATGGTGGGGTTAATAATACTTGTAATTATTTAAGGCTGATGCAGTACTGACATGTGTTAGGTGCCACGTTGTCTAGACTGTGATACGAATAATGGATATTTTTTGTGGCATCCAGTTTAGTGATGCCCATAGGTGCTGAATCATGTCATCCGTTCCAAGGCCAGGACATCATTAGAAGACGAAATATAGGTTAAGGACATTCATGTGGCTTGTATGTGCGCTCGGCTTTCATTGCATTGGGATGAGCCATATACAGGAGCTCTTTAATCCCAGAATATATTTGTTATGTACAGTTTCGCTCGTCATTTATTAAAATACTCTGACATTTGAGCAGGTAATACGTTGTTTTGTAATTATGCAATATTAGCCCTTATGCGTCAGTGGTACTAAACAGTAACTTATTGAATAGTTTTACACCTCCTGTCAGAGTTGGAGAGCGCATCGTTAGAACCAAATCAACAAGACACGACATACAAAATATTAAGAGTGTTTTAATAAATATTGATGATCATTAAA
Organism: Urechis unicinctus; assembly: GCA_034190875.2. Taxonomy (NCBI): domain Eukaryota; kingdom Metazoa; phylum Annelida; class Polychaeta; order Xenopneusta; family Urechidae; genus Urechis; species Urechis unicinctus. The sequence continues at coordinate 53,801,594 of CM067353.1, read as the reverse complement.
AGTAATTTCTCTTTAGTTTTATTAAGCTCAAGCAGACCTCAAGTCTGACACTTTTCGGCCACCGGCGTTCTAATTCACCGTTTTATCGCCTACCGCGAGTCAACACAGAGACATGATAAGGTTAACTGACATGTGATTGATTGCACAAAGAGGTCAAATTTGTGCAGCATATTTGCATAAGGCGGGATGAGAAGATAACGAAATGGGATTAAAAACAGCATATCCTGTCTTGTAGTCGGAGAACATATAGTATGAAACTACTGTGCGTAAAATTGGCATCTATGGGCTACATGGGTATTCAATTGACGTCATGGGTAAGGTTAAGTTAGTCTGTCGCCGTTATGCGATTTGTTGTTTGTGTTATCTGTGATCAATTATAAAAATAAAGTATTGTGGAGTGAGGCTTCAACATAAAATTCTGACTTGTTGATTTGCATGTCGATGAATAACCTCATAAACTTAATTATATAAACATGAATTACAATTAACGATAAAAAGGTAAGCTTGTTCCATGTCTTGCTTATTATCATGAGTGCCTCGCCAAGAAGCCTTTGATATCAATAACCAAGAGCGAGGACCACATCTGTAGATCCGAATATGGCGTGGCAGAGACTGAGGGTGGTCTTTCTTGCGACAGGGTGTGTAATTTTCATAAACAAGTTACATCTCGTTGGTATATTTGCAAATGGTATCACGCTACAAGCGCAGTTACCATAACTATTCCCTTGAAACGTAATCGGAACACAAAGGTAAGCGTCGCTCCTTACCTGTGCGTTTACATAATCACGATGACAATAATTGAAATCAGCCACATTAGGTTTGGGACATTGCTTCATTTTATATTATTTCTACACGCATTTATGCATCAACTTTACTCCCCATTATCAAATCAATGTCATGTATAGGGTACGAATAATTATAGACATGCCATCAGCACTAACTATCTATACACCAGCTTATGTGAAAATTATTATCGCTGGAAATGTACAATAAATATTGACACAGATGTTGTGCCCAACGATGAAGTCAGCAATATTGTTTGGGTGGTAGCTGAGTTTAGGGTTCGACCCGCATGGTAATAGCGATACATTAGTTGTTATTAAAACATCAGGTGTCGCTGATTGTGATTCTGATACATTGGGATATATGAATCATCACTCGACACTTCACGCTTGACGTTTAGCTTGCGTGTTTCACCAGAACTGTTAGCAACGTAACGTAACGATAACCCTGCTGCTTATTTGGCATCTAATTGAAAAAGTTTGTATTGGTACCAGTTATTGTTCTCACTGGACGTAGAACATCAGGAAGTGTCATGTCCATAAAGTAAGGAATATATCTTTTGAAAACACAGCATACTGACTGTTTTTATTGATGCAGGACCCTACGTCGCATGTCTATCTAAGCAGTCTCATGAATATGACAATGGAGAATTTACAACACAGTAAAGGGAATTGACTGCCCGGGGATCGTAAAACAACATATTGGGGCTGCTACAAACAATATTGAGCTAACAATAACTAACAATGATAACAAAAATAGCCTTTTGGTCTGGCGATGATAATCTATGCCTGCCAAATAACAGTTTATGGAATTACTTTTTGTAATAGTGTCCTTGTGGATGTAATGTGAATAATCAAGCCAATGCAATAATATCACCTTGAATAAATATCGAATTTTAAGTTCATTAACTGTAAACATCGATGTATATCTTACATTCTGTTTTTCCCTTTTTCTAATTAAGCCATGTTAGCTCATTTAGACTTGTTCTGATTCATGCAATATAATCAAATACATTTATAAACTTACGTTATGATGATAATCTACGTCAAGTTTGTTATGACATATCAATTATTTAACTTTGCATGCTGAACAACCTTTACCAAATCAAACAGTGGACAGTGCTGTCTTAGTACATGATTTGAAAAGAGTATTTCACTGAATTCTACGCGCTGAATACATTAGGAAGTTAATATCTTTATAGTCAGCAATGCAGATTTTTGGTATATGCGAGTGCTGTCCGCCGCCGACCTAGATTACTGCAAATTCACATAGAACGCAAGAGTAAAACAATTTATACCAATTCCCGACCAAATACCAAATTGATTTGATGGTGCAGTGATCGTTAGTGTTTTTTAACTATGTTAACGCAATACTAGTGTCAGTTGAATGCCATTAAATATTCATATCAGTATTCATTTATAAATATATATATATATATATATATATAGAGATATATATATATATATATAGAAGATATTTAAAGAGAGATAAATATATATATATAGATAGATATAGAGGAGATAGAGAATAGAGATATATATTTAGATATATATAAGATATAGTATATATATATATATATTTTCTATATATCTATATATAGAGATCCCTAATATATATAAGATATATATCTGATAATATCTAGAGATATATATATATATCTCTGAGAATATATAGACCGTATGTATATATAAATATATACTATCTATATATATATCTCTCTATATATATATATCCCTCTCTCCCTCTCTCTCTATGTCCTATCTATATATATCTTCCTATTATGTTCTATATATATATATATAATATGTATATATCTATAACTATATATCTACCTATCTATATAGATATATCTATATATCCATACCCTCTCCTCTCTCTCTCCCTCATCTATCTATATCTGTATATGTGTCTATCTATATATATATATATCCCTCTCTCTCTCCCCTCCCTCCCTCTCTCTCTCTCTTCCTGAGTCTCTCTCTGTCTCTCTCTCTCTCTCTCCCTAGATATATCTCTATCTCTCTCTATATCTTTATAGATCTATAGATAGATCTCTATATATATCTGAGATATTCTATAGCATCCAACTCTCTGTAAATATAACCTCTATCTCTCTATATATATCTCTCTCTCTTCTATCTCTCTCTCTATGTATAGATATCTCTCTCTATGTCTCTATATATATACTGCCTATATCTAGTTTCGTGGCATCCACTGACACTGGTAAATATATACCTAATATATATATCTATATATATATCTATATACTTATATAATATATAGACTATAATATATATATATATATATCTATCTCTATATAAATCATCTCTAGATAGATGTATATATATCTCTATCTATGTCTATATCCTATCTATATGTGTCTATATATATCTCTCTCTCTATATCTCTCTATCTATATCTGTCTATCTCTCTCATACTGTATCTCTCTATCTCTCTGATATCTATCTCTATATATATCTCTATCTCTATATATATCTCTCTATATTTATATTTCTATTTATCATAGTCTATATCTCTTATATATATATATCTCTCTATTTATGTCAACAAACTGTATAGATCCTCGCCCATGCAATGAATGATGGGAATCAAGACAACAGATGTTCTTTCTTTACTAAGCGAGTTGGCATTCGCCAAGCTATGGCGATCAGTACTGTATTTATGTTTGTGAACATGGCAAATTCGCTATAGCCGAGTTAAGTTGGTCAGTTGCGTTTGAGGGTTTTTTTTAAACCACTTTGTGTCAAGCAACTCAGGCAGCAATTTTCGGAACTTTGCTTATATATGTATATTACACACGCATATATATATACATACATATGTATATATATATACATATTTTGATACATATATATATATATATATAAATATATATATACATAAAAATATTCATACATATATATATAAATATATATATATATATATATACATATATATATTTATATATACATAAGCATATACATATATATGATATGCAAGTATTAATATATATTTATGTATATATACATATATATATCTATACACATATATATATATATATGTATATATATATGTATACATATAATTTTGACATATAAGTATATATAAAAAACATTATATACATATACATCTACATATATATGTATGTATATATATTGTTATGTATATGCACATTTAACCAGATAAATATATATTCATATATATATGTATATATATACTTATATGTGTGTATGTGAGTAAACATATACGTATATATATATACATATGAATATATATTTATATATGTGTATAAATACTGATATATATATATATATATATATATATATGTTTATGTATATACATATGTACATATTTATGCACATATGTACACATAAATGTGATATACAAATATATATAGGACTATTCCAAAACATACAGATACATATATGCATGTATATATACTGATATGCACTTACACATTTATATATATATTAAATATACATAAATATATGTGAATATATATTTTATATATATATATATTTATATATATATATATATAAATGTATATATATATATATACATGTATATATATACATATATTAATGTATGTTTATCTATGTTTATATATATTAATATTCATATACGTATATATGTGTGTACACTAAAATGAACAAATAAATAAATACATAAATATTTATATATAAATACATCTACAT
>CM067353.1:53777116-53794616 GCA_034190875.2 Urechis unicinctus | reverse complement strand
TCAAGCAACAGCACTGCATCGATTACCCAAGACACGATTCTTAACCTGAAGGACATTGATCGCAGAATTCAAACGCGTAACAGAGGTGTATATGAATGTATCAATATTCGGAGCGACACTAGGCGCAATTGTAGTTTATTCGTTGTAAATCATTGCCCCAAAAAATGTCTTTCCTGAACTGGAAAAAGTTCAATATTTGTGCGAGAATGGAAGTTCCACGCTTGATATGCAGGCATTGACCCGAATCATTGTCAACCAGGTGATGTACGATAATGTTTATTGTGCAATTTGTCATGGTGTGATAAGTACGTCTAAGAAAGGCCTACACAGCAGCGTTATAGATCAAACCCTACCTCCAACATTTATTTGCGACAAGTACCTGATCGCCAATGCCTTTGACCTATCAAATGCAGAAAATGTCACTATATTTTACTCCTATCTTTTCGAGAATTGTAGAGTTAGTCACAAAATCCAGCCTCTATGTGATGGCAGTCGTTTCAAATGTGCTCTCTGGGATACAGATGGATGCCCAGGATTATCGGGAGTAAAACAGGATCGCTACCGCAAAATGTGCCCATTGTATAAGTCGACCGTTATTGTGAATACTGGGCTTGGCTTTGTTATTTACAACAATCCGCATTGTGCTCGCTGCACTAGTTTTGACCAATATCAATGTAGTGGATCCCCGAGACCCATACATTGTCTACCAAGTTTTATCATTTTTCTTGACATTGCTAAAACAGGCCTGCCAGAGGTACAATATAATAACCGATTAGTGTGCATCGCTGGGCAAATGTTGAATGATAGAACTAACACACGCTAGCGTAGAAAATGTCCAAAGAAAACGGTGTCCATACACGATCGATGTGTTCCTTATGAAGCCCGAGTCACTTTGGAGCATTCTATCAGTAGTTTGCAGCCTGGAAGTCAATTCCACTTATGATATAGATAATTTACCAGAGTCATCTATTCGAAAAGGCATGCGTACGTTAGGCGGAACAGGCCTCAGAAATGTTTCCATATCATTCGTACCTGATGTCACGAATGCAGCCCAAAGCATTCGTGAATTGGCATCTATTATTCGGCTTCTTATAAGAAATAAGACAAGTATCGATCCAAGTGGAAGTTTGATCGTCCTTGTTACAGCTGAAGTGGAAGTTGGGGACCAGCTTTATTTAATGACGGGTAGGCTTGTTAACGCGATGTCGTATGCATGTCATCACATTAGGAATGCTGCATCTATCATTGGAGAACCTAATTCAATGTACTACATGAAATTTGACGTTTTAACCATAAACGACACTTGCGCAGATGGTGTTTTGGTAGAAGAAAATGACATCGAATTTGGCAAAGCCAAAGCAATGCGTGCTAGCTACACGGACGAAACACATAGTTTAGTTGTGATGAGAACATCTCATATGTACAACGTTTCCAAAATCCCCTTTGTTGCTAAAGCAACACATTTCGATAATAAAATAAGAATTGACAATGAAATGACTGCATTGTTATGTGAAGCGCCAGTTCTCTCCTGCGCATCACAAATAGTTCCTAAAGATATCTTCAACATGGCTGACGATTCTCTTGTGCTGAAGACGAGGAAGCTAATTAAAAATGTTCCGAAAGGTCACTATATAGTTCAAGAGACGGGGGAAGTGGTTATTTGCCAACATGTCATGGTTGCGTTTAGCGAGAAGATGAAGGATGAATACATAGAAGGTATTTTCACATTAACGGGCAACGTATTGTCTATGTTCTGTCTTGCTGTTACACTCTGCGTACATTGCTTCCTGCCTCAATTACGCAACGGACCCGGCAAAGCTCTCATGTGCCTGTGTTTGACTTTGCTTTTGGCTCAATTACTATTCCAGACCTGTCCAATTTTAAATGCATTCAAATTACCATGTATTGCGTGCGGGACCGCGTCTCATTTCATGTGGCTCTCTGTCTTTGCTTGGATGAATGTCATAGCCTATGACATCAATAAGACATTCACTAAATGTCTATCGCACTCGACGACAACCAAACTTTACAGCTACATGCTGTTTTGCTGGAACACTCCCTTGGTTCCCGTATCAATATGCCGGATTCTCGACCAGACATCCACCCTGCCGGTCTTTTATGCCACCAGCGAGGCATGTTGGCTAGGGGACCGTAATATTCGACTTTTCGCATTTTTCTTGCCTGTTTCTGTTGCTGTTATTGTCAATATTGCATTCTTTGCCCACACTGTCATCGCTATCGAAAGAAGTTTCAATGAATCTTGTGTCGCTCGCGATTCTAGCAAACGGAAGAATATTTCAATTTAGCTGCGTCTGTCCACAATCATGGGGTTCACTTGGGTGTTGGGGTTTTTGGCCAACTTGGAAAACTTGTTTTTTCTGCGTTACCCCTTTATTGCGTTCAATACATTTCAAGGATTATTTATTGGAGCTTCATTTTGTTTCACCCGACGCGTGATAGCCCTTGTACGTCATGGCAAGAGTAAAAACTCACAACAGACTTAGTACTTAGTAACATGCTTACTCACAATAATGGTCAATTCAGAATTGGTTTGGGTTAGGAGCTAATAGGTTTTCCCCTTTCTTTGAGCAAGTTCAAAATGTAGAGTTAAGCATTTTCAAAGCTTGCTACATTTGAAAACGATACATTGCTGGGTTCAAATAACCAGTCAGTGTAGTTGTTTTATGCGACAAGACAGAAACGCATTTATAAAAATGGCGTGCCCTTTTTCACATCATGTAAGAGAATCGTGTAAACACAAAAGCTATACCTAAACCGATGTGAAAAGAATCATTAATCTGTTCTAATGTAGTTTATCATTGTAATTAAATGTTGCCCTTCAATAATGACACAATTCAGTTGTTCCGTCTGTTCTATCATTGGAAGTGTTAGTTATATGATACTCGCGATTTTATATTATCTATTGTGACAATAAATATGTATGATTTGTTATACGTCAGTTAATATATATCTGTTCGATATTTATTTAACATGTTGCGCCTCTTAGATTTTGTCCTGTGAGTGTGTTGTAAATTTGAGATTTAATAAGATAGATTAATCACTGATAAATTCTTTGTCAAAGTGTTATGTGATATGATGTGAAAACCATAAATTTCTTTGACTAAAATATATTTACACTGGTATATAGACATTTGTGCTTCCGGTGCACTCAAATGAAATATTCATCTTACTATTTGGCTTGAAATACATATCCTACAATTTCATATCTAGCATATTTTGTTCACCGAAAATCTGAATAATGAAATAAATTCCGTTTATGATTAAATATTTATGCATAAGATTGTGATGCTGAAGTTTGATATGTCTGTATTGCAGTTCAGTTTTCTTGTCCCATCATAGTTTCATAGTTAACACGTAAACATAATGTGTTTATCGATGTTCTGATTAATGACATATGATATGGGCATAATTTATGTACTGATGTAAAAGGTTGTGAAGCCGCGAGTTGATGTGTTGCAATGAAGCGTGTTCAAAAGGTATGACATTTATGCATATCTTTTTGATATGTCGGGTTATTAATTATTGCATTAAGATATAGCGATAAAGACAAAATGTACAAAGCGTCGCTAGGGATGTCGGTTTGTACTAGTTGATTTTTGATGAATGGTAGTGTTTCTGCATTTTGATGATTGTGGGTAAATTTCGGTGATTGTCGGCAAATTTCGGTATATCTCGGTAAATCGCAGTGTCTAATGATGCTTTTCGTGAGCCACATCCCCTTATTATGGCACCCTTGATACCAAGCTTTGCACAACAGAAAAGATAGAACTCCAAACAATGATAACAATAATTAACATCTGGCAAAGTGGTAATAACCGAAATAGAATAGATAATAATTTGAGATTTATTTTAGCTGTAAATGTTTGCCAACAATTGGTTTACACGGCTTAACAGTTTTGCAAGGGTTATCGCTTAATTACTACTGATGTTATTCTTTTGGCAAAATTCAAATATACATATGTATTCATACATATATGAATATATATATACATATATATATATATATATATATATATATATATATATATATAAATATATATATATATATATATATATACATATACATACATATACATATATGTATGTATACATATGTATATTTATATATAAATATATATATATATATATATATACATATATATACATATATATATATACATGCATATATATATATGTGTATTTCGGGATATATACATATATATATATATATACATATATATATATATATGTATATATATATATATATATATATATATCTATAGATATATATATTATATATGTATATATTTTTATATATATATTTATATATCTATTTAAATATATATCTCTCTATATATATATAGAGAGGATATATATATATATATATATATATATATATATATATATATATATATATATATATATATATATATATATATATATATATATATATATATATATATATACATGTATATATCTATATATATATATATATATATATATATATATATATCTCTCTATATATATATATATATATATATATATATATATATATATTTTATATATTGGAGCAGGTGACTGTCTTATGTTCATTGTAGCATATCATCGTTACATCAGTTCCGATAATACACACAAGTAAGCTCAAAATTTAAGCGTTTGATCCAATTAAATTATCAATATCGAACCATGACTGCACAAGACAGATGTAGCTTCAGTGTAGAGATGCTGCTTGCCTCATCCATCGCACCCCACTAAATGTTAACAGGGGTTACCATTGCAAGATACTGCGTATATACGTGATATTGCTGTTTGCTTACACGTAATAATTGCGTTATGTCCCATGCCATAAGTTATATGATATGTTGAACAAAGTTATGCACACAGATGCGTGATCCACAAGCGCCTGTGCCAAGAAGGCCAGTGCATGCGCCGAAAAAAGCCAGAACGTTCTCCGCCAATGCCTCCACCAACAAAAGAAAAAGCCAGCGTCTTTGCCAAGAAATAAAAAGCCAATGTCTGTGCCAAGAAAGAAAAGCCAGTATCTGTGCCACGGCTTGTTCCTCATGGGTTGGGTCATAAATGTCCCAGAGGAACACCCACTTAGCAAGGACGCTATGGCTTTCTTGAAAGATGTACGTATACCCATACAGGGAAAGCTAGTGACTGAGATTGACTAGCTTAATGGCATACAGTTTCAGCTTACTCTTAGGATTGAGCTCATGAACGAAAACGGTGCAAGTGTTGCTGAGTATGCCGAACCAATCTTTCTGCATGCACAAGATGCAGTACTCACCAAAGACGAGATTGATGTGGCCATGACAAGCGCAGTCGTCCATGAAGGAAAAGCGGATTAACAGAGAGTATGTCTGGGTGCTCGAAGAAATTAAAACTCTATACATCGACGTCTCTCGCTACCAGCCACTACGATATGGTGCAAACATTGAGTTGCCTTAAGAACTAAATCATAAGAAGGCAATAATCAACTTGATGGACAGGGAAGATAACTGTCTTAATTGGTCACTTCGCTCTACCTTACATCCACTGTCAAAAGACCCTCAAATGATGTCTAGGTACGACGAGAAAGACGACCCTGATTTTAGAGTTATCGATGCTCCCATGCCGATATCCCAATTGGCAAGGTCGAGAAGCAAAACAACCTAGCCTTGAACAGATTCGGGTGGGATAAGCGTATGACAGTGCACTATACCAGCAAACAACCATCCAACGTTCCCCGCATCAACCGCATGTTTATCGACAAATATAGTAAGTTCCACTACATATGGATAAGAGACCAGAACAAATAAGTCTAAACGGTTATTCCAGAGAAGACCTGTTGCAAACTCACAATGTTGAATGTAACGCAATTAAACAGACAGCAGTTTGTGTTGATATGCCCAAGGAAGGAAAAACCAAACTGTCCTTCCAGAACTGGCACAAGCAGCTTACACTACCCTTCATTACTTTGAGGCCCTCACAGTCAAAATTAAAGGGCCTACATTAGACCCCACAAAGAGCAACACACAGAAGACGGAACAACTATGGGTATGTTGTGGTGAGGTGTGATGGTCATACAAATGATCTCGTAGTGTACAGAGGGCATGATGCTGACAAGTTTCTGCAGCACCTACAACAGGAAGAGCGCAAGATCAATGCAGCTCTGCCTGTATGGCTACGACGCAGCAGGACAAACAAACTCACCGATATATATGCAGCGAGCCCCTGGTGGGCGCAGATGGTTAATACGACTCTGTTTGAGACCACTCTCAAATAATAAGCTAGTATAGAGGAACAGCCCACAAATCATGTAACCTACGGATGAATCCCAAAACAACATATATACCAGCTGTCTTTCACAACATGCGGGCCTATAGCTCCCATCTCTTTATGCAAGCCATCAGCAACTGCATCCCCAGTTACATGGAGAAGCATATGTCACTGTCCCTAGGTCAGGTGCTTCATTAACAGCGCCAAGTTATGGCGCCCGAAATAAGAATGAGCCAGATGCAACAAAGCAGAAGGTGCTCCTGAGAAAGGACGTCTATCCCTACAAGTTTATGGAACGCTGGGAGCGGTTTGACTCCACCAATGTAGCAAGCTGTCTGATCAAGTCTGCCAGCGTGTCCAAAAAGTATGGGACACGTTCGCCTCTAACAACATGGGCTACTACCACGACCTGTACCTGCAAAACCTGCCTGTGACAGTACAGCCTAGACCCATGCTACTCCAACACCAGTCGTATGATGTCATGGGATGCTTTATGAAATTTCAAACCGACTATGACCATCGCCTATTCATTGAGAAGTGACTACGTGGAGGAATCAGCATGGTCTGGAAGCGTCACGCAAAGGTCAACAACCCACACATTCGGCGCTTGTGTGCAGATATGCAAAAGGACATCCAACACTTTTATACAAGCAACTATTCGGAAGATAATTCACTACACTGTACTGATAACAAAACGGTCAAATGTAAAATGAAGGAGGAATGTGCTGAGTTACAAATCAATGTGTCTCTGTCTCCGTTCACTTCAAATGGATGGATAGATACAAATGAGATCAACACCAATGGTCACAAGGATATTATTCAATGAGTGAACACACCATTTGGCGGAAGCTAGGTTTCGGGTGACCACACGGGGTCAGTTATTCGACGACTGCTCTGCTCCAGCTCACCTGGCTGGCAGAGGTAGCGAATGCCAACATCAAAGAGAAGCATTTGCTCTTTGAGCACGATCAAGCATCCAGGGACCACGGAAGAGGGCTTTTGTGCAACTTTTATTTTGCCTTTATAGCATCTTTGGGCTTTTTTCCAGTTTCGGGTCACCTCATTGTTTATTGCAGAGACAACAGCTTGCAGCCGAGATATCCCACTAAGTTGATTGTACACCTTGTGAAAGTTTTAACTGGATGGCATTCTAGTATCCAAAGGGCCGCTCTGCAAGTTGAAGCATTCCAAACAGCCTGTTCTCGATGGACATCCACATGGCCATGCCTGACCCAGACCCAATGCTGTGCAAGCAGCTGGCTCACTGCGTCCATGAACTCCCGTCCGGGGTCAACCTGGGCCAATGCAGTAGTCCTCTCTTGTAAATCCTTTCAAGAGCACCTGCAACCTCTTTAGTTTCTTTTGTAGTCAACGGCTCTGGCGCTTTGTTGGGTGAGGCCACATCCACTACTCTGAGGGCATACTTGTAAATCCTGCGTTTCACGCTGTCATGAGGAAGAAACAAGAGGTCGGCTTGGTGAACCTCATTAGTCCCCGACACATCATATTTTTGTTGAGAAATTGCTTTTGGATTGCCAGGTAAATTTGCCAAGAAGCATTGCTATTTAGAACATAGTACTTACTTCAGTTTATCACCTGGTATAATCCCTTGTTTAATTACCATGTATTTCATGACCAAGTCATTGTTTACATCGGCAACAGCAATGACGAGGTCGCATGGCATGAAGTCGAACTTCGAGAGTGCTCCTCCAAGAGCCATCTTGTCGAGCTTGGGGTAGCCTAGATATTCGAGAAACACCTGCATTTGAATTAGAGTGCGTTGACGATCATTTTTCCATCAGTATTTGGGGTTGACATTGAGCCCTTTAATTGTTCTTTACCGACTTGGCTTGGTTGACTTTTTGTCGTCGTCTAAAAAAGGAAGTGTGGCAGGAAGAACAGTGCCACAAACGACTCTCTGGTTACCATGCAACCCGACGCCACCGGCAACCCAGGCTGCCCATGTAGCAGCGTCATGAGGTGAAGATGGCATTTTTCACGACTGCTGTTTCAGTGGGATGAGGCGGAGAATTCTTTTCTTCCAAAGCGATTTCCTCGTCTATAGCTGAGATTAGTGTGGCCTTGGCTTCATGGAGCTCACTCCAAAGCTTATCCTGTTAGGCTCTTCGAGCTGTTGCGCCCTTCCGCTCTGCAACAACCTTTTTCGTAGTTTTTGTGAGTTTACTAACCATCCTCACCACTAACGCCGCCGACATCTGTGGATTCGTTACCGCTGCTGTCATCACTACTTGATATACTTGTTTTTGCAAATTAACAGTGCTTGGCTGCTGTTTAGGCCGTAGTTATTGGGGATAAGTACATGCCATAGTGGTGATATAGCTCACAAGTGGCAGTGCTGAGAGCGTACCCAACCAACGGTTCAGCCTCGAAGTCTGTAACTAGCCTTGGCTGATGTTTCAGTGGGATCTGGAGAAACATACCAGCAACACCTGAGTACAGCTGTAGATCCGTGTCATGCTAGCACCTATCCGTGCCTCGTATCTCACATATAACTTGGTGATCTCTTTGTCAGTCAACAGAGACCGATGACATGCTGTGTTCGTTAGCTGGGAGCCCAGCTGTGTCTGGCTCCGCAAGGAGTTGAGCAATGATACTATCAGGTTCCATATTGCTTGTTATCAGTCGTGCTTTTTGTAATATAAATAAGTGTAATATATTGGTATACTGCCCAGACAATAATGCCTAACCCGGCAACTGATGACACAGTCTTGGTCAGGAACAAGATAATTTCAATCACAAACAATGGCATATGCGGTAGGTTGATCAGTCTTCAGCAGCAGTTTTGCGTGATTGGTCTCTGCAAGGAGCTGGCTTACAGCGGCACGTTGGGATCACATCATTTTCACGCAGGATATCTTCAAATGAGTCACGGTCCTTGGTGTGAAAGCACGTCCCAGCCGGACAGAGGATTACAATATGCTGAAAGGCGCCGAAGAAAATGCCCTCAAGTAGGTCAAGCATGAAGACGGCTTTTTCTTACCCGGTCTGACCACGAACAATGGCTGGGCCAGGGCCATCTGGAAATGCAAACTTAGTAGACAGCGTTGGCGAACTTGTCATCCTTAATGTTCATCTGTCCATTTACAACCACATACATATAGACGTTCTATGCACCGGCCGCTTCAGCTTTTTCGTGATCTGGATAGTGACACCCTCAAACGTATTCTCCACGCGCCGGCCACAGCTATGGAGCTAGTCGTCGTCACTCGTCCTCATGTCGAGCCAAAGTGCGTACTTGCTGGTCAGAAACTCTCCAAGGGACACGCCTGCCAATGCCAGGTCTTTTGCAATCATTGCTACGCTTGGGTCACGTTTATTAGTTGCTGCAAGGGTCAGGGATACCCGCAATGGTTGCCTGGATTATTGTAGTCTTCGGGTCTTCCTGACAAATGAGGGTTCAAAGAGCAGCAGGATGCATTTCATGTTGCCAGCCGAATCGTTTATGTTCCACAGCGTGTGACTCTTGTAGTATGCAAGCTTTCTGTGGCAGAGCACATGGTCATACAGTATCACGAGCCAACGTGAGTGCTGGGTGCGGATCATGCGGGCCAGCACAGGCTTGTGACCATGTCATACTCCAGGGAGATGCTGTCGATTGTGTAGCTGGAGCTGGTGTGTCCCGTGGCGTGAATTACACGACCGTAGACATTAGACGCGCGCTCGTATTCCAGTCTGTCGCCACTCGGTTCCATTCTTATCTACTGCCCCAACCCCTATTTTGGGTGTTAGATCTCTCCTTTCCGGTCTTCTATAGGTCGCTGTAACAGTGGTGCACATTGCTGTCATCGATGGACATGATCTCGTTGCCAGAAATCTTTATGGCCACTTTACCTGACCACAGCTTGGCCCATGCTCTGTACAACGCTGCAGTTGGCGTCATTCGAGGTCAGCTAGATTGTAAAGGGCTGCCGGTCCTCTCCAAACCACATCACTGCTCATCATGACAGAAGGGCTACCACTGCCATAGATCATAGAGCTTGACAAGGCTATGCAAACCCAAGTGGGCGAGCTGGTCAACAACCCAGCGCAGCTAACCCAAGTACAATCGGATATCAGCAAGCAGGAAACCAAGTTGACAAGCCTGGAAGAAGGAAGTGGGGAAAGCCTGGAGTGGCGGTACCTAGCGAATGAGCATGCGGGGCTGAAAGACGGCGTGTCAGCGTTGAGATCGCCTCTGTAAACCAGAAACGTCTGCAAACCCAAATCAACCGCATCAGGGAGACCATCATCTTCTGAGCAGGAACACAATACTAGCATAACGCATCCGCAACCTGTTCTGGGAGCAGGGCGTCACAATCATCTTCATTCTCACTGTGGTATAGCTGATCATTTTGACCCTGGTGTTTGCTCTGATAGGCGGCGAGGGCACAAACGCCACCCCGTCACCAACCCGGACACCAGCTGACAAACCCGGCATGAATGAGTGGTTAAAAAACAGCTCAACTACTTGGCAAACATATTGACTAATATGGCCAGTAAGGTATCATCGGCTCCGTCGTATAATGGCTGCTACTGCTTCTGATACTCCGTATGCTAATATGTAGCAAACCAAAGCGCAACTAAGATTATCGCGAATCCCCCCCACAATAAGGGCATCGTGCGCATTTCTTCCGGATGCAAGTGGTAGTGCTATTGTCACTCGCAATGGTGATCAGTTTGTTGTACCCAATGACTTGGCCTACCCGGAGAAGCACGCGTTGCTTGGCGCCATGTAGAGCCCAATGCCGAATACATAGTCCACCATGAACCCTGCAAACTTCAGGACGTCTTGGTACATCTCTATTGAAGCTGGTAGGTCAACAGCACTGCCAATCGCATCTACAACGTTGGCTGAGAACTGCTTCACAGCGTCGACCGCACCAGCAAACGCAGCGGCCGTACCCAGAATGCGGCTCCGAGTCTGTGCCTGTGCCCCCGGCAGCGTCCAGACACTGGTCCCAATGCTGCCATTGAGGCGCTCAATGCCGGGCTGGGTGAAGCCCTTAAACGTGTCCAGGATGACGTGGTCTCTCATAGACCTGTCATAGGGGTCGTGGGCATGGTCTTGAGGGGTTTGTTGCTCTGCCAGTTGGCGCCACACTGTGTAATAATGGTGAAGGGTGTAGAGAGCTTGATCGAGGGGATCCTCGGACTCGATGTGATGACACGCCCCAGCCTGTGCTCGCACACCACGCTGCAACTGTGACGTTGCTACTGATTTGATAGGCCAACATAGTTAACTATGTATCAAACTTTGACAAATGTTCAAAGCAGCAAGGCTGTGCCCATACAAAATTCTATTAACAACATTGCAGTTGATCTATGCATAGACCTGGGGTCGATCACGTAATCTGTGGGTTGGTAGTACCTTGAATCAAAGGCGGCGGACAGAAACCACTGGAAAAGGAGGAACTATCCAATTAAATCCTGGCCTCTCGATTTTCAGCCTTCATCAGCAGTAGATTGCAGCTTTCGGTCTTGCTTTGAAAGTTTATGCTGTAAATTGGGTTATTTACCTCACAATTCCTGATGAGACTGCGCGTTTTGACGATAGAGTGTTGTCTATGTTGGGTCTTGATGACGGCCTTAGTAGGCGGGGGATCTACTCAGCAGATTACACGGCCAACTGGCCCATCAATTCTAGCATCTTCAGTGTGCTCATGTCCACCTCAATCAAGTCAGTTCCATGCACAGCATGCTAGATGGGTCCCCCACGGCATACTTAGTGTCGGCACAAGCGCCAACGGCATGTCTTCCAACGGCAAGCCTGGACGACCAGCAAACCGGTATCAACAATATTACACAAACAAATATATATATATATGCATATTTATATATATATACATTTATATATGTGTATATATATATATATATATATATATATATATATATATATATATATATATGTATATATAATACATATATATATACACATATATATATATATATATATATATATATACATATATATATATATATATATATATATATATATATATATGTGTGTGTGTGTGTATGTATATATATATATATAACATCACATACACACACGCACGCGCACACACATATAAATACACACATAGGCACGCGCACTTACTATAGTTATGCAAAGATCGCGGCTCGTCTACTCTTTGATTGCACGGGGGACGTCCGGTGCGAATACTAACCGACCTTTCCAGCCGCTTGTATCAGTAAAAACATCGCCGACTGCAGCGCCATCTATATATATATATATATATTTATTTATTCATTAATATATATATGCATATGCATATGTAAATATGTATATGTATATTTATGTATGTATATATATATATATATATATATATATATATATATATATATATATATATATATATATATATATATATATATATATATATATATATATATATATATATATATATTTATGTATGTATATATATATATATATATATAACAAACACCCACACACTTATAGATATACACATATATATACAGGCGTTGCCAAGCTCGGAAGCTTGGCATCGAAAACCGAGCGCACACACACGCAACTGGTCAATTACGTAAGGTTTGGCCTACTTAGAGTCGGCACAAGCACCAACGCCATGCCTTCCAACGGCCAGCCTGGACGACCAGCAATACGGTATCAACAATAATACACAAACAAATGTTATCTCTAAACAAACAAAAAATTTATATATATATATATATATATATATATATATATATATATATATATATATATATATATATATATATATATATATATATATATATATATATATATATATATATGTATATATATGGATATGTACATATATATATACGTATATGTATATATATATGTATATATATATGTATGTATATGTATGCGTATATATTTGTATATATATATATATATATACATATTTATATATATATATATATATATATATATATATATATATATATATATATATATATATATATATAAACACACACACACTTATAAATATACATATATTGTTTATATATACCCGCTTTGATTGCACGGTGACATCCGGTGCACACTGTCGCTGAGACGAAAAGACGGTATATACACGGACCGAGGGGAGCTGGTAATTACAGGATAGATGTCACAAGCTGCTGCCGCTTAGATGTTTTGACATGACCCCTTAGCCAAGTCAATACAAGGCGAAAGGGATGACTGCCGCTGGTCGATTACGTAAGGTTTGGCCTGTTTTGACATGACCCCTTTAAGCTAGCCAAGGTAAGCGATGAATGTCTCTAGTCGATTACGTAAGGTTTGGCCTACTTAGACACGAACTGCAGATAGCCTGCTGCTAAGCTGCTGCAGTAGAAAACATTCAAACTAATCGTCCTTTTTACTGTTTTTTTTTAACTGTGAATGCTTTAAATACTGTTACAATCATTATCACGAGGCCAAGTTCTAATTACTGACACAATTTCATGTGCGTAAATACAGCCGTTTCAGAGATATCAGCGAGGAGAGAACTCGTAGCAAAAATCGCGATAGGTACTCTAAAATACATGTTATTATACAAAGTACAAAAGGTGAAAATAAGTATTTTCTTCGCCTATTCCATGCTACGATAATTGCTTGTCACAACCATATAATTCATGTGCTTGTAACTGCAGTAGTTATTGAGGAGATAGTTACAGAAAATTGGAGAAATAATCGAAGAAAAATCCATCCCATAAGCCTCCAACACTGCGCATGCGCGTCAAACTGGATCGGCAGTTGTGTCCTAACAAGATCCATCATTCCCCCAAATTTTCATGTTGATATGTCCAACCGTTCCGGAGAAAAGCCAGAAAAACTTAGGCTGGAGCAAAAATCGCGATAGGTACCCTAAAAAACATGTCATTATACAAAGTACAAAAAGTGAAAACTAGTATTTTTTACCCCTATTCCATGCTACGATAATTGCTTGTCACAACCATATAATTCATATGTTCATAACTGCAGTTGTTATGGAGGAGATAGTTACAGAAAATGGGGGAAAAAATCGACGAAAAATCCATCCCATAAGCCTCAAACACTGCGCATGCGCGTCAAACTAGATCGGTAGTTATGTCCTAACTTGCTCCATCATTACCCAAAATTTCATGTTGATATATCCCACCGTTCTGGAGAAAAGCCCGAAAAACCTAGGCTGGAGAAAAAGAAAACAAAAATGAAAGCACTCAATCCGACCTCTCTGAATATGCTACAAAGAATTATGTATCTACTGGGGATTCACAAAAAATTGCTGAAGCTGAAGGTAGTATGACTGGATACTATGACATGCGAGGTAATAAGGTCCTCAGGCTGGAGGAATCAATATCACCAAAGGATGCTGCCAATAAAAAGTATGTTGATATGCTACATAGACAGCAGCATAGGGGTATAAAAGAATACATAGACACACGGAAGAATCCCATCATTACTATTTGGGCAGATGCGAGTTTTCCCTTTGCAGGGGATATGAATGGTGGTTTGGTGATTAGACCAGGGATCAAACCTCACGAGACGGAAGCTACAGATATACTATGTTATTAAATTGTAAACTCATTTCTTATGGGGTTGTCTTCTGGTGTGAGCGCTGATACTGATGCTATAGCAGTCGTTCCTGTTATAAACAGGACAAATCAAGCGGTAGGGATAAGTAAGCCTGCTGGCCAACGAGCTGCTGTAATATATTTCGACCAAACTTTAGAGCTGGCACAATGCAGTGTTATTGACTTTTATACAGCCACTTCACACAGAAAAGCGACCTGTTAAGTAGCGTCACTCCTAATTGTAGGCTTATAGACTTGTAGACTTATAAACGTAGTATGAAACAACTACCAACCGTTCCAATGGCAGCGTTATATCCTGAGCTACCTCCTGATCAAGACCAGCTATTTAAGCTTGGGGAGATTGGGCAGCTGCAAAGACATCTCGAGAGTGAGAGGGACAAACAAGCAACTCTTTACAAATAGTATTGCCGTGGGTTTAGCACCGTGGACGTTACTGGCGGAATCCTATTATCCACAGTTGGCATGGCGCCCATTGTACTCGGGCTCGAGATAGGAGCTGTGGCCTGTTGCAGGCTCTCAGTGGCTGGAAAGTTTATCAGCCGCAAGCTAATGATCAAAGCCAAGAAGCATAACGTCAGGGTCCTGGCCGACAACAAACTGGACACGATAATCAGTCATATATCTGCCGAGATTTCTTACAGAAGGATCTCTGACAAAGAGTTCAAGCCAATTCTTGACGAAATGCAAGTTCTGTCAGATGAAAAATGAAATCCAAGCTGGAACACAAAAGGCCCACACTACCCTTGACGAGACAATACAAATTCGTCACTGCCAATTTCATGCATAAATTAGCTTCAAGATAATTTGTGACAAAGATGAGCAGCCACCAGAGTATGCTCCATAGAGGAATTTTGTATGCTGTGTATTTACCCCTTGTATTAAAGAAACAAGGTTTGATTAAGTACACAATGATGGCCGACGAACACGGAGGGCGTATTGATGGGCTGAAACTTGCACTCACCCTGAAGCATCTAGCCACTGGTGACTTGTGTAAAAGAGATTAAGTATGGTATAATATTGATTATCTGGTGGAAGATTCAACAGACCTAGGGAACGAGTGGCCAAGATACTAAACACGAAGCCCTTGCGGAGCGCGTGAAAGCTCTACTTTGTTTGAAGTAAAATCAGAGTCAGCCTAAATTAGAATATTCTCTATATGAAATAGTAACGCGACAATATGTGCACTCATATGCGTCCTACGTTTAACCCCTGTTTACACCGGGCTTATGACCGAGTTGCGACCGTACAAATGGTCCCTGTTCCCACTGGGGTTGCAAGCTGGTCTCTATACGGTCTCCATGGTCTCCAAAACTATCTCTCTTTGTCTCCATCTCCCTCTATCTTTCTCCGTCGTTCTGATAGAATGTATTGAACTGTTCAAAACACTCGCAAAAGGTTGTGCGACAAGTGAAAAACATAATCGGTATCATAATGGGACGTAATAAGCTCACGCAGGTCTCGCCCCACTCTCAACTCGCTATCACAGGTCGCTATAGACTCGCTAACGGTTGCATCAATGGTCGCAAATCTTAGGGAATTTTTCGCTCGCGTAATGCGAGTCTATTTCAACCCAAAACGACCGATAAATGTACATGCTTTAAATGCGATCGAATTGGCGACTGCGCTCAGACTGCATGCGTGATTAAAGGGATCGAAATCCGACGAATGGCGAGGCTTCCCACGACCGATGGCGACGCAGCTTACGACCATACGGTGTCTATATAAACACTGGTTTGAGGTTTGCTACAGCATCATGGATTGAGGTGTAAAGAAAGGAAAAGGCCAGGGCAAGAAGAGCAAGCAGCAGCCTGCCCAGCACTATCCGACAGAAGAGCCTGTCCAGCAGCCTGCCAAAGAGCCTGTCCAGCAGCCTGCACAAGAGCCTCCCCAACAGGAGCCCAGCACTCGCAGTCCTACACCCACCAGAGGAGGCACTGGTTGATAAGCCGCTGGCCAGGGATGATGAATAAGACAAGGAAAAGACATTCAGCTTCCTGCCAAACATCGCAAGGCTGACAAAATAAGTCCACCTAACACCCGAGCAGGAGGGGGCAGTGATTGACTTCCTCAAGTGTCATCAGGCAATTTATGACACCAAGAAGGGGGAGTTCAGGCAGAAAACTCTGAAGCAGGGAGTCTGGAACAATCTGGCTAAGACACCTGGCGTTCCAGTAGAGGACCCTCAGCTCTGGTACCGAAATATGCGGACGCAGCTGGGCAAGCTAAAGACCCGCATGGAGAAGACTGGCGCCGGTGATGAGCACGTCACTGACAGGCAGCGGTGGCAGTGGGAGAAGCTGCACTTGCTAGTCTAGCACATCCGCAAGAAAGTCATCAGACGTTAGCTTAGGCCCCTGGAAGACCAGATGGACAGCCTGTCTCCCAGTCGCAGGAGACCACAGCCAGCACTGGAGCTCAGGAAACCGCTGCCGCCACCAAGAAGACTTTCGCTGCATAGGAGGAAGAAGTGCCTTCCGGGTAGTCCAACCCAGGCCCCTCCAGGCAGTTATCAAAAGAATCCACTCGCCCAGGAGCACCACCACCACTGCAACAGCATCAACAGTAACCACAGCAGTCAGCACAGCAGTCCACAGCACCACCAGATACTTGGCAGGCTCAGGCTTGGCAGCCACCAGCAGCAGCCGATGTCGATGTCAGTGTGGAAATCGCAGGACCGTTCCTGCATTCAGAA
>CM067353.1:53582116-53772116 GCA_034190875.2 Urechis unicinctus | reverse complement strand
TTTTGTGTCAAGGGGTATCCATTATATATAGGTCAGCGTTTAGGGTATATTTTGAGTCAATGAACACACCTGGCAACATAGATATGTATAGAAGTGGTACCCCCGGGGTCGCGTCCTTTGGTTCATGTCGTCATGGGGGTGTAGGGATCTGATATAAAGCAGCCCTTTGCGGAAAGCGCATCGTCGCACATTGATTCATCAATCTCAGTAAAGATAAGTAAGGTGGATATCTGAGGCAACCATGGCTGACAGGAGCTGGCTTAGCGCTCTCTCTTGTCTTGTCAGGTGAGTTGCTTAAGCCCTCAACGATCTAATTCACATCCGCCATTTGCAACTAAGCGCCAATTATGTTGAAGGAAACCAATTTGTACGGAGGATAACTACCTAGCAAATGATAGTGCCGACAATATCCTTAATGTGAATGGTATATGTGGGTGAATAAAACCCTGAAAACATTGTACAAACGAAATAAATATATTGGTAATCAGCATTCGGTAGCACAAGGTTGGAGCATGGGGCCTTGTGTCGTATCGTGATCTGTGGTGCGGTGATCCACGACACGCATTGAGGTTGTTGATGCAGGAACACGAACTCCAGACGTAGAGTTTTACTAGAACTTAATTTCTTCACTCGGAATTTTGGTTTGAACTTTGTCTAAAGGTTTGACAGAGATGCGTCGAGTCTAGAAGCCAGGATAGAACTGATTTTAAAATGTCAATGTGATTGCCTCAACGGCTAAGGCACGCTATCCCTATCAACTGAGTTATTGATTCACAAGTTTACCTAACTTGATCACACTGCACTTGCTAGGCCGGTTTGTTTGGATGGTCAGGTGTAGATTTGGTGTGTTGTTGGGGACACTAGAATGAATAGAAATACGCCATGCATAGTTAGCTATATCCATGTGTAATGTGTAAAGATTCGCGAGTAGTTCATACGACCCACTACAAATTCCAAACACATATTTCCTTCATCTGTGTGAAGAGCGGCGTTGCGATGTACTAAGCGGCCCTTTATCACCGACCTTCTTTATTGACATATATCTTGCGGACTGAGTGTACTGAACGTGCAATTTTGATTTAGAACGAATAATGCTTGAGTCTCCTTAACAAGTAAGTAAATGCATAACGTATGTATACTCCATTAATGAGGAATTTGCATAGTTTGCCATTCTTCCGCTATGTATCTATGAGCCGTACATGTGTCGTACAGCCTAGGAGAGTGAGGGCTGAGGCTAGGGGGGAACTAAGTGATACCTTATTCCTTATAAAAACGCCGTTTTCTTGCGGTGACTCGTCACATAGCCGCTGTTGTGGGCGTCTTGTCATGCGCGCTAGCACCGAGGTGTGCCTCAGCCTGCCGAAATTAAGACCGTGACAAGAATTTTGGGCTTGCCTTTAGCGTATTATTTTTTGTGCCCCGTTCACGTGATTAATGCGTTAAATACTTAACACTTATATCAAGTGCAAACCTGGTTCGGTGCGTTTGATTCGTGCAGGCAATGAATCGTTTAATGTCCGTTGTTAAATTGTCACATGAAGAATTTATTCAACTGGCAACATGGTTATAATAGTCGGTCAACTAACAACGCGTCTCAACACCGGACACCAATGATGCTAGCTAACAGACGGCAGCCAATAAGCGGTCACTCTGATTCGATTTCACACACAGTGCAGTGAATACCTTACTTCAGACTGTCAGTTGTAACGGATCATCAATGCCCTGAATATAGATAGTCACAAGTCCTTATATGGTTGTATGTTGTCTTTCCAGTCGACGAGCTGGGTGTCAGTCTTGGCAGCTTGACGACCCAAGCCCACCAGGTGACAGCGGATGTATACGTGGTCGATGGCGTTCTACGTCATCTATTTGACGTCATTCATGACATCTTATCGCTTCTCACGTCTTTGATGCAGCTCTTGCCATTACGTTTATTTGCAGATGCGTTCTTCTACATAGGAATACGCGGCTTGGCCAGAAGTACTCCCGCTGCAGATGGAACCATCATCCCCGATGAACAAGGACGATACGTCAATTACGGTCACTTGTCCGATATGCTAATCGTCGCTTCCGACACTTCTACACAGGGACAATATTCCCGTGTCGATTCATGGTTATTACACCCTATCACTGTCTACACTACAAGCGTGCTGTATATTTTGCTGACATGTTTCCTCGACGGTCTTCAGTGTTGACGTTGTCAATGCTCGACTTGTTCTTACCTGGCGGGACCGTGTTACCTGTTTAGAGCGCTATATTCAGATACGTTATGTTGTGAAGGCATTCCAGGATGGACGTCCTGTGCAGCTACAGTGATGACGATATAACGCTCATCAAGTCGTTGTTCAATCAGGCAAGTCGCGGCAATGTAATCATAACGTAACTGCTGCAGGGGAACTTCGGTGATTTGGTGTTTCCCGCAAACTTTGACGTCCCTGTCAACATTGGGTATTTCTCAACGCTGGCTCACAACGTACAGTCCGGTAATGTCACCGTACGAGGTGCCAAGACATTTTATATTCCCGACTTTTATTACGATGGGGCCGGACCAGGTATATCGCAGTCATCAACTCCATTTTCTGCCATGTACCCTTATCACTATTGGTCCTTTTGAAAGAGACTACTTTCTATACATTGGACATATCTATTCGTAAACATACGATATACTCAGCTATATATGATGGTCAATCGTATTTTCAAATTGGCGTTTATGTTGATCAGATACCTTCCTCTTGGTCGGAAGCGGAAGTGCCCCCTATGATGGCGGTACCAAAGTCCCTGACGAGCGTGGCAGGTATGGCGGTCAACCAACCAGAAGCTTTATTCTAATACGCTGTTAGGTAAGAAATATTGATTTATGACGAATATATTTGCCTTTCAAACTTCTGAAATATCACCCGCTGCGACCGCGCAGCCTCGAGAAGTTGAAGGGTTATTCAGGACAGAGCATCACCATCAAACTGCCGGGCGATCTCACCATACACGACATCGACTGGATAAGCGTTTACTGCATCTCGTATAGACATGACTTCGGCAACACCATTCTACCAACAACCCTCCTGGTTCCTACCTATATAGCATCCACAACAAACGTAACAGTTCCTCATTCAACTATCTCTCAGCTAAATAATATATGAAATAGCGTTTGTATCTTACTCCCGTCATTCCTTCCCGGATGATCCACGAGTATCTCTAATGTACGTTGTAAACAATCAGTAATTTTCTCTTCAAATGCATTATTTTTGTATTGATAACATCATCAGCAATGACCATGACTGAGAGATGTGATTTTCCAAGATGGTGATTTCGAATGTTTATCTGATAGTTAGACACGCCACTGTCCCGGACGGTGACATCTTGTTTATTTTATGCATATGACATGAGTAATCTATGTTATGCAGAGACTGGTGGAGGGTATATGGCGTTCGGAACAAGCGGCTCGGATTCTGCTTCGTCCATGAAAGGCGCCGATGTTTTTGTTGCTTACTATGACAATATCGAGGCTAACTATGAAGTCGACGACTACAAATTGACGACCTACTCCATGTAGGTTTTTTCCCGTAACATTTGGCTTGTGGAAAATTTCGCGAGGCGAGTCACCCTCGGGCGACAACGGTCTTACTCCTATATCGGCGTCCACAAATGGCGGCTTCATGCGCCTCCTGGAGACTGGTACAGGAACTACTCGATAATGACTCCTTCTGATGATACGGATACATAAATTGTACTTGTGTTTATATATCTCCTTCTGATGCAGCGGATATTGACAATGATATCAACATCAATACTTCTAGCTCGATGTACGTCGTCTGGGCCATGGGGAAGCTGACGTCATCAACTCCATACATAGTGACGAAGCACAACCTCAGACTCATAGGTACTCTGACGTCATCACCCTTTTACCATTACACTCATTAACACCATCGTTATTCACACTTATCAAAATAAACTAAAAATCACATTCCTGAATTCTTGGGTCGGTGTGTCTTTCACCTAGAATTCGGTAGGGCGTCGTCGAGCGGTTGTGACCGCGTTGTGCCCCGTACAGAGGCTACTGTTGATCCATGGGAGGCTGAAATGATCAGCGGCAGAGATACGAAGATCGGACCTGCTGGTGGAAATAAGGGCTTCTCAGACATCATTCTATATTTAATAACAGGGGTACCACAAGGCTCTATAATCGGACCCCTTCTTTTAATTATCTATGTAAACCACAAAATTAGCAAGTTTTTGTGTTGTTTTCTATATGCTGATGATACAACTCTATCCACTACATTGCGCAATTTTAACAGCTAAAATTATGCACAATCTAGTTAGTTACAAACCACAATAAATAAGGAACTAACTAAAATATATGACTTGCTCTGTTAAAATAAACTATCCCTGAATTTCGCCAAAACTAAATACATGCTATTCAAAAAGCATCCAAATGAAAATCTGCACAACTTTGTATTAAGCTTTGTAGAACTCCCAATACAGACAATAAACTGACATGGATTGGAAGACATTCACTGAGATACACATACATAAATGACTTATATATAATAAAACACACACACACACGCTTTCTCCTTCTTATATCAAGCTGTTTCTAATGATTGTACACTTCTTTCCTACGTCAACATTTTCTTAAAAGATTTGGTACCAAAGAGCTTATAGCTACGCTAAGAATGCTCACTCCGATTCTATGAGGCGAATTTGTAAATGTGTTAAACACACGCTCGTCATCAGGTGGCGCTATCATAAAATCGACAAAAGCATATGGGACTGTTGACCCATCGTGTCGGGGAGCTGTCCCTTGAGTCCTCTGATTGATCGAGGCGACCTCGGCCCCGAATTGATCAGGACATTCCATGTGACGCGATGACAAAGCAGCGTGCAGCTCACAGGTGACGCCCTCTTAGATTTCTGGTATTGAACTCAAGCTCAAGATAAGCAGTGTAGTTATCACAATAACAGTCGTCAAACACTGACGCAAACAGCGGTTCATGTGCGCTTAGCATAAAATACTTATGTTTCGTATAGAAAATGTCTCATTTTCCTCTCTTTTAAAAGGGTTGAAGACAAAACGAATTTTGTTAGTCATCGATGTATACCCGGGGCTAGATTTAACTTGTTAAAAATGTCGCCGAGATCTTATGCGCCAGACATTGATAAAGACGTTATGCATATTACAATCATCCTTTATTGGTAGCCGTCTCCTTACACACATGAGCGATATGGGTTGTTGGGATGGCCCTCCCGCTACACCAGTGCACAATTACTCATCGTTAATTTCTACACTAGGATTCCAAATTAAGATTCTAATTTAGCAATACGTTATGATATCCTTGCACCGAGCACCAAATTGGTGATGGCCCAAGCTAACGCAAAGTCATCCTCCTGGTTAAAGTCACTTGCAGCTGGTCTATGCCTACGACAGAATCAGTAAACCCATTACACATATTGGTAATACTATGATATTACCATTACTTACCAGGATGCACAAACGGTTGGCAGAGGAATAGAGCATTTGAAAAAGTTCCGTGGGGGCTACGATAATTTGATTGACATCTTAATCATATTGAGCAGTCAAAGCGGGTTTGATGATATTTAAATCATATACACAGATATAATTGCCACTTCGGTATCACATATTAAGGCTTCGCTGTTAATCATTATATTTTATTTACAATCGGCCAATGGAATAAGCTCACTGTGTATGGCTTGATAAATGGACAACATGCGACATATATGTTGTCACCCATTTAATCATAAGCAGATTGCAATTATCATGCACTTGCAAAAATATTGCGCTTACCAAAAAACGTAGTGACAATGTGTATGATGACATTTACGATTTACGGCTTGCAATATACACAGTCATGCATACCAGTAATTATTCTTAAATTAATTGTCAATATGATACAGCAATATTTTTAACAGACTCAACCATTACGTTATCATAAAACTCAATAACATGGATGGGTTATAAATCCGTCATCAGAGGATATTTCAACATTAAATCAATGATAATCTATCCATACAACTGTATTTATATATCTATATTGCCTACCAATTGTTCTGTATATGAATCGCGATGTTCATACGGTTATCATATTTTAACATTAAATCGATGTCTATGGCAAATGATATGTTGTTTTTCGAATCTATCACGTTTTCATATACATCCTCATATACTCATTTGTGTACTCTCTTCTAGATAAGTCGCTAAAGGCGTTTTTATAAAAGTATCTGGGCTCCGTGCATCTCGGTCTTGTCCCCCAGAACTCGGAAACATCATGAGCGATTGTAGCACGATTTACATTGCTGTGCAAGTAGTCACACAATGCGAAAGGATAGTCTGGCTTGTGTGTGATATTGAGCTTGGGCTGACAGTGTAATGCTTTCTTTCGAAGAATATATTCCGAGTATAGTGTGTCATTTCTGTCGATCTCTAGAAGATATTCCGCGAGCGCCTTTGGGGAGGGGAAGTCTTTGACATCTACATACGTTAATTCAGGTAGAATATCAGAGTAGTGAACGCCGCCCAGGACGATCGGTATTGCATTGATATCCAATTGCATTATACGCCAAAGCTTCTCGGTAATATAATCTTCACAAATACTATTTTCAAAAGACAGGTAAAACTTGTATTTTGCAGAGACAACATCTGTGAAACAATCGTCGTAGTTGAGACGTGAGCCACACGATTGGGATTGCTGACCGCAGAGGCCATATATAGTGACGTTTATATATTTCTGTAACTCCTGAAACATGCAAAAATAAATGAACATGGGATCACATGAATATATGCCCAACAACTGTAGCAATACTAAAGGTGTATCGCTTGCGTTGGCGACCAAGCTTCAAAGTGCCGAGTCGCTCAATCAATCTATATATATATATATATAGATATATATATATATATAGATATATATATATATATATAGATATATATATATATATATAGATATATATATATATATATATATATATATATATATATATATATATATATATATATATATATATATATATATATATATATATATATATATATATATATATATATAGATAGATAGATAGATAGATATGTCACTTGATCTATGAAAAAACAAGCAATTAGGCGCTCGGAATATTGGCATTGGGAACCGAGCGCATATGATGGTGACATTCTTTTAAACATGTCAAATCTGGCACTAGCCGAGATACGTTATACCCTATATAATTTATGATTATAATTGAACTTTTTGAACGCAAAGATTTGACAAACTCATAATAATAAAAAAACTTGTGCTTCCTACCTCGACGTAAGCTTCTCTCAAAGACTGTGTGAGGCAATGGCTGACAAACCAGACAACTTGGCCAGTCTTATTGTCTGCGTGATTGACGATTGAATTGAATTCCGCTGCTTTTATCAAACTATCGTTCAAAACACACCTCTTTAAATGCCACATCGCATACACCGGTACGTCAGAGTCGGCAGTGAAAGTGGACGTAAAGTTGAAAAGATCTTTGAATGCCGTTATAGCACTTGATTTCTGGAATCTCCAGGCCTCTGGTGGGGCCTCAAATTCATAATATATCCATTTCTGATGTGGAAATCGGTAAGCAGGCATCATATTCAAATGGGTGGTAAATGGTCTGAACAGAACCGCATGACTGGTATTGTAATTAGCTTTGTTATAAGTCACTTGGCATTTCTGGGAGGATGCATAATTTTTAGTGATGTATACACCTTCTGGAAGGTGAATATTAGTAGAGACTGTTGCCTTCCAAACAAGTATTTGAATGATCAATTTTGACAGTGTTATGTTAGCGGAATTCCGCAACATGTGTGGGCGATATTCAAGATTGTATCCGTCATCGGTCGGGGTTGATGGCATGTTAAGCAAACCCTTGGATGTCAGCTGCGGGAACACTTCCTCCATTGCCAACTGAGATTTAATCTGCGAATTGTTAGGGTAAGTTGTTGCTGAAGGCAATGATTTATCTCCGCGTGATGTGGTTTTGTTTCGCATCCCCGCCCATGGTGGGGATTTCAATGCGGTGACAGCATTCCTTCTCCAACCAACATTTGCTTTGTGCTGGCTGCTGTTGCTTTCTGTCAGCGGTGGGTTCTCACGTTGAGCTGCGGGATTGATGCTGACGGCATTATGTGTTGATGTTCTGTCTCGCTCACTTCCTGAAATATTCACACTTGCTGCCATCTCGTCATATACGAGATAAGACTCATCTGCAAATCCGAATTCAAATAATCAAATATTATCTAAAAAGCACATATACATGCATACATAAGCAGAGTTTCCAAATATAGAATTCGACACAACTACCTTGTTGCTCTTTGAGAAATTGGATATTTAATATCATCATGTATGAGATTTCCGTCAAGAGAAGTAAGACAATCAGAGAAGCGATAAACAACCCATGGCTTCTCCGTACAATGCACATTCTCTCCAGGAGTTTTCGCACAGCGTCCATTAGAGTTTAGCTTCTCAACGCAACTACTACTTTTTTTTTAGAAGCTAGCCATATTAGGTTGGAGGTTATGCACCAATCAAAGCATTAATGCATCCACAATCCTGCCAAATAGAACCTCAGTAATATATTGCTTCCAAATCCGTTCGATCAAACAATAATATGCATCTGTCCATAAGAATGGTACAAAAACCAATATCCATACACGAGTCAGAGTGATGTCACGTATGGTAGGACAGATAGTGTTCCCTGTGGTTGTGGACACAGCTGTTAAAACCTGCCATTCAGCAGTCACATATGTATTCATATCAGCATCTGTAAAGAGATGGCTTTCATAGACTGGGGTGACTTGTGGTTAACCATAGGCGTGTAACAGCAGGACATCAAGTAGAATATTGGTAGGATTACGGGTGTAATGTTTATAGTATCAAATGGCCAGAATAGAATACAGGATTCGAAATGTTGGAATGATTAGGTGTGTAGGGTGGCAGCAATATAGCTAAATGGGGTATCAACGGAAGGTTCATAAATACGATGATCGATGTCAACGAAACTGCCTGGAGTATCAAAGAATATTTCCGTTGACGGGGAATATTGCTATATACATATGTATCAAAATCATTAATAGTTCAGTCATAACACATGTTTTTGCTTCCAGTTTGAGTCATAATAATCTCGGGTCTATTTAAAAGATAGGTATAATCATTAGTTATGTTTTCAATTTCTCTGGTGCCCTCAATACCGTGTTCTCCTGCATCTTCCGTATTGATGATAACATACAGACACATAACATCATGTTAGATGGTCGTCCGATCCAAGTATGCATACCATCATTAGCAAAGACAACAGGAACACACCACGTGGTATATGGACAACTTCCAAACTCTATGCTTAAACAAGTATACAAAATGTGTTGCAGTTATGTTTAATACAGAGATATTTCATTATTTTATTTCACCTTTATGTAATTGTTTATTACATTTCAATCATATTAATCAATACATTAAATATTATAAAAAGAATCACGTTTTCATATACTTCTTTTTGTACTCCCTTCTAGATAAGTCATTAAATGCGCTGGCATAAAAGTCTTTGGGTTCCGTGCATCTCTGTCTTGTTCCCCAGAACTTGGAAACATCTGAAGCGATTGTAGCATAGTTACACTCCTGTGCAAGTGGTCACACAATGCGTTTGGATATCCTGGCATATTTGTGCTGTTGAGCCTGGAATGGCAAATCATTGTTTTCTTTCGACAAATGTATTCCGAGTATAGTGTGTCATTTCTGTCTATCTGTAGAAGATATTCTGCTAGCGCCCTTGGTGAGGGGAAGTCTTTGGCGTCTATATACGTAAATTCAGGAAGAATATCAGTGTAGTTGGCGCCGCCCAGGACGATTGGTATGGCATTGATATCAGGTTTAATTAAATGCCAGAGCTTTTCAGTAACATAATTTTCACACACACTGTTTTCAAGTGAGAGATAGAATTTATACTTTGCAGAGACCACACTTGAATAGCAGTTTTTGTTGTTGCGACGCGATCCACATGATTGCGTTTGTGGGCCACAGAGCCCATAAATAGTGACGTTTATATATTTCTGTAACTCCTAGAACACGAAACATCTTTCTGTACAGCAGTCAGAGCAATATAAACTCAGTTGTATAGGCATCACTGTCAAGTGCAAGACAGTTATAACTGTTGTAAAATGCATGGCGCATCGGTATCAAATCAGTACTATTTATCAGAATAGTTCCACAATTAGTATTCTGTTTTGTGTTCATATTACAAATGCTACACGTACTTGGTTTAACTTACCTCGACGTATGCTTCTCTCAATGACTGTGTGAGGCAATGGCTGACAAACCAGACACCTTGCCCAGTCTTCTTCTCCGCATAATTTATGGAATTAATGGACGACTTTAACAAACTGGGAATCAGAACACACCTCTTCAAATTCCACATAAGAACGTCTGAGTCGGTAGGGAAAGTGGGGGTAATGTTAAAAAGATTTTTCAAGGCCATCATATCGCTTGTTTTTTTATGCCTCCAGGTTTGTGGTGGAGCTTCAGATTCGTAATATATCCATTTCTGATGTGGGAATCGGTATGCAGGCATCATATTTAAAAGAGTGTAAAGAGGCTGGAACAGAATAGCGTGGCTGGTGTTGTAATCGTTTTGATTGTAAGTCACTTGACATTTCTTGGAGGATGTCACATTGCCTGTGCTGTATATACCTTCTGGAATCTGAACATTTCTAGATGCTGACTTCCAAACTAGTATTTTTATTATTGCTTCTGACAGCGTAAATTTGGCTGAATTACTTAGCATGTGTGGGCGATATTTAAGATTATCTCCATCAGGAATCCGGGTATATCGCAAACTCTTGTACGTGGGGTGTGAGAAATGTTCCTTTATTTTAGACTGAATTTTAAAAAGATTATATGGCGATGTCACGGTGGTGACATTGGTGTTGCCTCTCCGCACAATCGTAGATGTATTTTCTCTGTTTTGTCTCATCAGCCTTTTGTCTTTGCTTTGAGCTGTGATTGTTAGGTTGCTCTCGATCACAGAAAGTATTCGGTTCGTGTCTCCCTTGCTCTCTGGACTATTCAGACTTTCTGCCTTCTTATCCAGTAGGAGATAGGACTATTCTGAAATTGAAATAAACATGGCTTGTTTAAAAAATCTTATTGGCAAGAATGGGTGTTTAACACAAGTCTGTCAAACTGGTAAACTTCAACTATTGACCTTTAGTATCCTGATCCAAACTGTGAAATATATTCAAATAATTCATTTCAAGTACAACAATCAGAGAAAAAATGATCAATCCAGGTATTCTCTTTGAAACGCGCATTTTCGTCTGCTGTCTACAAGAAAAGTGCATTGGAGTAGAACATCTTAAAACATATACAGATTCATGACCTCGTTTTGAATAATAATCTTGCCCCAGCAGGCGAAGGAGGAGCTATGCACCTAAAAAGTTGATAAAGGCACACCATGCATTATGCATCAACGCTTCACACAAATGTTTGAACAGTGAAATCAGTTGTGAGTTGGGAGTATAATCAGGCCCACTTAGTAAGGCACTTATATGTTTTTGTTCATAACACAACACAGTTTTTTCGCTCGGTTTGTGGACACACATGTTCAAACCAGACATAACGCGACCATCATTTTATGAATCATCTGTAAACATATGGCTTTTATAGGAGTCTAAGAATCGCCAGTAATTAAAAGTGTGTAACAGCAAGATATGATTTGAATAAATATAAGTGGCATCCGTTGCTGGTGAAATCCGGTGCGACTTCATCCAAGGAAAATAATTGTAAATTAATTTTATTGTAAATTTATAGAGTATCAATTTTAAATTAGCGAATTCTTTCTTTCCTAGACAGACATAATCTTTAAAACCCGTCGGCGTTTTCACAAAAAGAGCGGACATGCGGAGGAAATGAATAGCAAACTGAATACGTCACTATTAAAGGGCGATGGGTAGAAATTTACCATCAAGAGCAATATAATATCAAATTTTGGCATTTCACAACTGGCTATGCCGTCTTCCATTATCGTTCAGACAGCTGAATGCCATCTCTCCGTGTCAGGTAAAAAATTTGAGTTAAGAAATTAAAAAGTAGAACCCTTTAAATTCATAACATGACCTCACACGAGACCCGACAGTTCATGAAGATGCGCGCAGACCTTCAGACCTTCGGGTCGTATATCTGGTAAAAAAAAAACCTCTTCAGGAAAATGAAACGGTTTGATCCACGACAAAAATGTAGGTTATCAATATATCTTACAATTGTTGACATTGGCCTGTAATTATCAGTTTCCCAGCATTCGCATGAATTATCTATAACCCATACTTATTTCGCATGCACGACTGTTGTGCGTCCATTGTGATAAGTAACAGCGTCTACAGTTGCAAACCTCAGGCGGAATAACAGACAGCCGTCTGCAAACATCTTGTTATGTGAGTCCACAACAGTCGGGTGGTTGTTTATGAAAGCAAGAGTGTCCAGTTATCCAGTGGCAACCCGAGTGTCACTTTTTCCTCCTCTCACTTTGAACCTTCCACAAAGACGTGCAGTTTCCATAGGTAGAGAAAGCTCTCAATTCAGCAAAGGGTTGTTCCACGGATTTTACAACTGTCTAATTTGTAAAGCAGGCGCTGATTAGGAGCCTTGACAAAGGCTGTAGAAGAAGTCTAGTTGTGTAATGTCGATCACTTTCCCATCAGTCAACCCCTTATTCAACTCTTGAATTGTAGCAAAACGTTGCGTCTCGCATGAACTCTTGCAGCGAAATCCGTGGAGGGCATCTGAGATAATGTGGTTTGACCCTCGGCGGTAATATTGGAGCGCAGAGTATGATCCGAACATATGGTGGTAAGGGTAACCGGACGATGATAAGAGGCTTTGCTTGCGTCATCTTCCTTGAAGATAGATGCCACATGTGCTATCGTCTAATCTTTTGGCACTTGTCCGCGGTCCGGACTTGATTGGTACACAAGCACAGGGACTGGAGCAATTTGGTGATCGCTCCCAATTTATTGTAGTTGCTAAAATAACTCGTTTACAATCCGTTCATGTTATAAGGAACGCCAAATCTTCATTGATTAATCGATAAAGGCGCATCGAAACAGCAACTGAACTTTGCTTGCAAAAATATTCAATGAAAAGCGATCTGAACAAGAAACTACGCATGCACAATTCTATCATTTTCTTGTATTAACGCTCAAACTCCGCCCGTTTTCAGCTTCGCGTGTATTGTAGTGTCTACAGTGTGCGATATATAGGTTTAAACAACATCTTCACCCAACTGTTTGTTGAAGATGTTGGCCTTGACACCAGCCTCACTGTTAATAACACCATAGGCACTGTGGAGCGGAGCGATACCACTCTTATAACTATATTTCCTTCATATATAGCTATACTCTTCGTAATTTATATTTCTTGGTTATTCGTATTTCTGCGCGCTCCTTCGTATATAGGAATATTGTAGCTGCTTGTAGTTGCCTGAGTGGGGACACTAGCCAGAGAAAACACATGAGTCCAGGAGTTGAGTTGTTGTTGGTTTATTCGAGTTTTAGCTTATCAGCTTATCTGGAATCTCGGGTCAGAAATCTTGTTAAGATACTTCGTCTCTTCGCTAGGTAGATCTCTCCAAATTTTATTAGGGTCCTGGGCATTGGATTACGCCCCGGACCCCAACAACAGCTGACCTCCCATTGGTTCAGATTTAGCCGGTCCCCCCTCACAGAGGTCAACCCCAACAGCTCACATGGGGCGTGGGCTCGAAGGGTCATTGGCCAATGGGAAAAGGTACAAGCCAAGACTACTTATCAGGGTCACACCCCCGTCTTAAGGGCGGAGGTTGACCCGGGCTAGTGAAACATGTCGTGATGAGAATGGAAAAGAGGGGGAGGGTTTCAAAAGTCAGAAGAGCCAGATGAATATCATAACATCCTACCCAACCATAGTTAAGTTGAACTTCCACTGTTCAATCAATTAAAGAGTCCTCTGGACAGTTTCCCTACGGGTCCAAGTAGAGCCCTCCTGAGCCTGGCTCGGTCGTTGGTGGGAAGGGGGCGTCCAGAAGAGCATTTATGGTGTGCTTCTTGGAGTGGTAGATGTTGAGAATAATTTGCACCTGAAATAATGTATGGACACATCGCACACGATTACTGTATAACATGTAAGTACGGAAGAACAGCGGTGTGACACTTTAATTGTATTTGTTGTACGTGCCGGAGGAAATAAATATAAACATCTCACATATGCGTTGATAATTAAATGATACAAAATACTTCTCCGTTAATTGTTTTGATGATTATGCACGTCTTCTCTTAAGCTGCAGATTCCTTCATGAAATGATACCCCGCATATACTTGAATTATATAAGATTGCGTTATGGGTAATGTGTATCACGAAGGTTCACTAATTTTACGCGTGTCCACATGATATGAAAGACGGTGCGATAATAGTGTAGTCGACGTTACTTATAGAAAGATTTTGTCTTATAATCTGCAAGCTTAGAGGCAAAATAGTTGTTGAAAATAATTGATGATATCATAGTGTCAAATTTGCGCTGTTTGGAAGATGACAGTGTAAAAGGCTTCTACTAACTTACCCGTATACTTACAGTTGGTGTAGATTTCGGAGGGTCGAGACAAGCGTCCGTTGAAATAAGTGCCGTTGTAGCGGTGATGTGTTTAATTACTAGGCCCGCATTGATATTGAGGTAGCTTTGATGTAATTTAAGAGCCTGTGATTGTTGATAAGTGGACCATCTGATCAATGAGCTTACATATGAATGGATGTCGGATGGTAATTTAAGCAGCTTAGTAAACTTCGATAACCCAGTTTTTGTATACAGGGTCGTAATTAGATGTCTAGAGACGATCTTTAATTGGAGTGGTCGAATTGGAAAAATAAGCTGTTTTGAAGCGTATGTAGACTTAATTGGCAAGGGACTTGGATTGTTTTCGTTAACATTGTCTGATTGGAATAATAGACGATATATATATATGGTGTGTGAAATGACGCTACAAAAAGGAACATACTTACATTACGAATGAAGACGTTCTGTTTTGGGGTAAATAGTACATAGGTATAACAAATAATAACATGACATTAATGGGAATAATTTCTGAAAAGAAAAAACACTCTGAAAATGAATAGTTATAACATGACATTAATGGGAATAATTTCTGAAAAGAAAAAACACTCTGAAAATGAATAGTTAAACATAAATTGGAAGATGAATAATCTGAAAATGAATAAATGAGGATAGTTAAATATTAATCGGTAGATGGTGTATATATTGGTAAATGGTGTCACAAATCGGTAAATGTTGTCATAAATTGGTAATGTTGTCATAAATCGGTAATGTGCATCTTTCGCGCCAGAGACTTGGTGGCGCTGTTGATTTTGTCCTCAAAAATCCACTCAGATTGTCCGCCGGCAAACATGATGTTATATTTTACTTTATTTGAAAATCGAGGAACCTTTGATCCAATCAATTTTACTACAACATGTGTCTTCCCATCCTTACGTACAGCTTGTGGCTTGTGGGAAGTTTTGGTTAAGGCGGTTGGTGGTGGGATATTTTGTTGGGAGGGAGCATTTGCACGTGTTGTTTCGAATGGTTGTTTGCATGTACGCCGTCGGGGCAGAAGGCTTGGTATTAGCCGTGGAGGGTGTTGAAGGGGCCATGTGGACAACGCTGGGGGTAGCGAATCTGTCAGCAGTCCGATCGACTCTAGGGCGTAGCCCTGCTCTGCGGGGTGCAGTGTCAGACACGTCCGAGTCCTCAACATTCAACGGATCCCATTTGTTGGTCTTTGCCCTTATGTGTCCCTTCTTCAGACGCATAACATTGACTGTCTTGTTCAAGTGCTTCCCGTCTGATAGGCGTTTTAATTTAACCGTGGTAGGGGTTGCATATCCGACAACGAAGAAAGGCCCATGAAAATTTTTCTGCAATTTCTTTTTCGTTTTACGTACTCGAATTTTTGGTTGGTAAACGTATACTGCGTCACCGGCTTCGATGGGGTTGTTTTTGGTCGTTTTGTCATATTGCTCTTTCATTTTGGCTTGTTGCTCGACTAGGTGCTGTTCGGCAAATTTGGAAATTTCCGCTTGTGTTTGATGCATTTCGACAATGTGGTTCTTGTATGTGTTGGGGGATTTGAGGGGATCTGGAAGATCCATCTCCGCTGGTAACACGGGCATTCTGCCTAATACTAACACATAACTTGAATAGCCAAGGGGTTGATTGTCAGAAGCGTTGAGCGCAAATACTAATGGCATTAGGTGCTGGTCCCAGTCTGTTTGCTTAGGACTGACATAATTCCTTAGAAGATTTAGTATGGAGCGCTGACAACGTTCCGTTTGACCTTGACTTTGAGCATGGTACGCCAAACTGAAACTTTGTTTGATTTTGAAAAGGGAGCATAATTCCTGAAATAGGGAGCTAATGAAAGCGGATCCATTATCGGAGAGAAGTCGCTTGGGTGCACCATAGACACAGATGACTCTGTCGTAATAAACCTTAGAAATTGATTTGGCTGTGATGTCACGAGTCGGCCATGCGATGACATAGCGACTGTATTAGTCCGTGACACACACCATGTGCTCATTACTGAAGCGCGTTTTCGGTAATGGGCTGACTGTGTCGATCGTCATAGTGTGAAACGGTCCTGGGGCAGGCTCACGGATGATAAGTGGGGGCCGAATAGAGACATTGGAACTTTTGGATGCATTGCAGGACTTACATGTGTGAACATATTCGTTTATGTCCCTGATCATCCCGATCCAAGTATAACGCGGCCGCATGACTGAAATCATTCTCGAAGCGCCCAGATGTCCGCCTAGAGGTGCATCGTGATGCATTTTGAGGAAATGTTCCTTGAGGTTTTGAGGGATGACTAACTGTGCCATTGCTTTATTTGGTTTCGGTCCCTGTGGTGTTAATATATGATACTGGAGATCGTCAGTAATAAAATAGTTTTGCTCGCGTTTGAGCAGCACGTCTGCCTCTTGTTTATTGGTGGGAACGGTGCCATACTTGAGGAGTCATAAAACTATACTGCATTGGGGATCAAGCCTTTGCTGACGCCTTATCTGTTCTCGGCTTTAGGTGATTGAGTCCCAATTAGTTTTCGCTTGGTTTGTAAGCCGATGTCGGAGCTCAGCGCGTTGAGTCCGTTTATCAGTTACTGCACATAGGGCTTCTGTTTCATAATTGTCCTCTGAATCTAGAGATAGCGAGGCAAGTTTATCGTGATCGTGAGGGATGGCAGATAACTTGCCCGCTGCAGTGGCGGGAATAGTGCATATAGACTGATGCCTGAATTCCTCATCCGATTCACCTGGATGAGAGTTAAACGATGGGATCACGCATGGCACATCGTGAAACTTAACTTGAAGTTTTGCCGTTAACCGCGTTGTCGGCTTGCTAATTACTTCGGGATGGTGAATTGCTGTTAACAAGTCGGGCTTGTCCGGTCGCAATTGAGGGGAGCAAAACGGTGGCGTTGTTGTAAGGGGAAGCGGATTAACAGGGGTGACCGGGTCAAGATCGGGAAAACGATCGATGACGTCATTAGCATCGGTGCGGGTGATACCATAGGGGCGTCGACTTAATGCATCCGGGACAATGTTGTCCTTCCCTTTAACATGACTCACTTCAAATTGAAATTGCTGTATGAATGTGACCCATCTTGCTAGTCTACCCTGAGGCTGCTTTAACCCTAATATCCATTTGAGGGCTGAATGATCAGTATGTAACTGAAATTTCTGTCCCTCAAGATTCACTCTGAAGTGCTGAATTCCCCATACTACGGCAAGAAGTTCCTGTTCTGTAGTGGAATAATTTGCTTCAGATTTAGTGAGACCTCTCCCTGCAAACCCTATCGGTCGCAGCTTGCCGTCAATTTCCTGGCTAAGACATGCGCCTAATCCTAGCTTACTAGCATCAGTCGACAATACGAATGGTTTGCTGAAATCGGGAAAGGCTAAAACCTGTGAACTTACCAGCGCCTTTTTCAAGGCGTCAAATGCGGTTTGGCATTCTGGCGACCACGTGAATGATTGATTCTTCTTGGTCAAAGCATATTTATGGCGCGCAATAATTGCGTAGCCACTGATGAACCTTCTGAAAAAGCCCGTTAATCCCAGGAAAGCACGTACGTCTTTAAGTTTTGTGGGGGTAGGGTAAGATTCAATTGCTTCTAATTTGTCAGGATTGGGTAATATGCCTTCTGGCTGCAATACATGGCCCAGATACTTTACCTTTTTCACGGCAAACGAACATTTTCTGGGGTGTAGCTTCAGGTTGGCATTGCGTAACCGTACAAATATTTCCCGGAGATGTTTAAGATGCAAGTCAAATGTGGGCGAAAAACAACAGATATCATCGATGTATGCCATGACGTATTTGTATTGTATATTATGCAACAAAGAGTCAATGAGGGATTGAAACACGCTCGGCGCGATCCGTATTCCGTATCGTTCGATATCTGTATTTCCCGGAAGGTGTGATAAACCCAGTTTTATCCCTGGACTCTGGATCTAAGGGGATTTGATGGAACCCTTGAGTGCAATCAAGAACTGAAAAGTACTTGGGTTTGTTCTCACCTACACAATCTAACACTTCATCTAACCTGGGAATTCTTAGGACTTGAGGGATGGTTACCGCATTAAGACCTCTGTAATCAATTACAAGTCTTAGACCACCACCGGCTTTCTTAACTAAAAGGGCCGGCGATGCCCAGGCTCCATCGTGAGCTTCCTCGATTAGTCCTTGTTGAATTTGTTGATCGATGATTTTGTCCATTTCCTGTCTGCCCTTGGGAGCCATTCTATAGGGATATTTATGAACAGGAGTAGAGCCCGGGAGAATCTCAATTTTGCACGAAGTTTTATCAGTCAACCCTAACTCCTTGGTTATTGGATTGACAAAACAGTCGGCGAATTCTGCTACCAGGTCTTTAAGCTGTTGGCGCTCAATTTCACTTACCTGAGACTGGCTCCAGTCTACATTTGGTACATGGCTAGTATCTTGTGAGGGCAAATGACATGCATTTAATTTAACATACTCACCTTCAGCAGCATTCATATTGTCATCAATTTTGTACTGGAAGGTTTCTACATCATTGTCCCAGCGATCAAATGTAGCAATTCTCTCACCCTTGGTAATTAACTTTGCAACGGGGGTAGTGTTAAACAATCTTACTGGCACGCAGTTGTCATTGACGGTTACTGCTGCGCGGGCTAAGAGAATTTAAATGCGGGAAAACTGAACATTCCCCTGTTGTTTTGTTTTCAGTTTTACGGAAAAGATTTCCTGCACATATAATTTCAGAAAAGGGATCAATAGTAATATTCTGTGCAGAGTGTACAGGAATATTGGTTGTGAATGAAATGGTACCAGTTCCGAAATTCATTACTGCCGAATGTTTCTTTAGAAATGGAATGCCTAAGTACATTGGGGAGTGAGAGTCGCTCAATACCACAAAATCAGCTGATAAACTTTGGTTATGTACATAGAATGGTAAGGTAATGTTACCTAGAGTAGTTACCTGAGTGTTGTTGGCACACACACATTTGCTAATTTTAGACTTAAATCTGTTCCGTAATGTTGGTGGCAATTTGGCCAATACGTCTACAGATAAGAAATTCAGATCAGCTCCTGAGTCGACTTTAGCTTTGTATCGCTTATTTGATAGCGTTATAGTCAACTCATTGTTGTCTAAAATGTGAGTGCCGTACTTACCAATGGCCGTTGTAGTTCCAATGTTGTCGTCTTGAAGGTCTGGCCCGTTACTCACAGAGTCAGCAACGGGCTAGTTTCCCTGGAAGCGACAGGTAGAACTAGCATGCCCTAGCTTTCTGCATATGGAGAAGGAGAGGTTGATGTTAGCGCGGCATTGCTCCTTGTGGTGTCCGACATTATGGCACCTGCGGCAGATTTGCTGCCGGCAGTTCCTCTCGGAGTGCCCTCTTCGTTTGCAGACGGAGCATTGAGTGGCATTCGGACGGTTTTCGCGTTCGCGGGAATATTGTGGGCCGTCGCAATTGTGGGAGTTATCCCGTACATAATTTCGGCCTCCGGACGGATGCCTGTGGTTGTCGCGGCCGTATGAGGAGGTGTTACCGTAATCACGACGGCTTTCGTGACTTCGATCGTCCGCGCGTCTGCTGCCTCGCTCATCCCATCGGTCATAAGCTGTCGCGTGAGGGGCCGCGACGATATCTCTTGTCACTGCAGTCTGTTGAAGGGGAACGTCCTCTATCATCAAAACTTACCTGTTTCGGAGCCATGGAAAGCTGTAGAAGACGCATTTGCTCTTTGAGGTCGTTTATATCTCGTTCCTGTGGAGAAGGTGGTGGGGGAAGAGATGAGCCTCGCATAATGGTTTCTAATCGCGTAAGTGTGTCCGATTCCGACGGGGTTGATGATTCGAAGCGGCGAGCCACTTGTTCTGCCTCGATGAGGATTTTGGGGTCAAATCGATGTACCCATGTACCGATTTCTTTGCGGAGCCCCTTTGTGAAAAGCTGCACTCGCACAGCCTCATCCGTAATGGTACGCGATAAGATATCCGTGAGGTCCTTCGTGTAGTCCTCAACGGATTCTCGTTTGCCTTGTTCGCGGTCGAACAATCGAGAGAGATGGTTTCGCTGCTCCTCCTTGACGAAATGTGAGCGCATTGCGTGGTCAGTCGGCTCACATCTTCCGCAACGGCGGTGGATAACGAACGGTACCAGTTGTACGCCCTTCCCGTGAGTCCGGTGCTGAGGGCAATACCCTGAAGCTCGCGAGGTACCTTATTCAGCTTCATATGGATAAGTCATGGATCTATGGAGAAAATCCTCCACGTTTTCCGTTGGCTTTCCCTCGTAGGTTATTCGGTCGGGCAGGGAGGGGCTCTTTTCGGATGACTGGAGCTGGTGCTGAGTTGCTTCGTGTGCCGATACCTGGTTGTCGGCAAGGAGGCGGAAGGCTCCGGTAATGACGGCTGCCATATCTGTAACGGCCGTCGCATCGGGGTTTGCCTGTCTCTCCTCTGCGTTTGTTGTCCCGCGGTGTCCGCTATCGCTGCTGCTGCTCTGCGACATGGTTGGATTTGGATTCGTGCGAATTCTCGGCGTAGCAATTGTCAGCTGTTTTCCTTTACGAAGGAGCATGTAGTAGAGTGCTTTGTACCGGGAAGTTGTGTTCTGATAACAGTGGAAGTTATAAGATATCCGGACTCTCACACCACTTCTTATAACTATATTTCCTCCTTATATAGCTATACTCTTGTTATACTTATATTTCTTGGTTATTCGTATTTCTGCGCGCTCCTTCGTATATAAGAATATTGTAGCTGCTTGTAGTTGCTTGAGTGGGGACACTAGCCAGAGAAAACACACGAGTCCAGGAGTTGTGTTGTTGTTGGTTTATTCGAGTTTTAGCTTATCATCTTATCTGGAATCTCGGGTCAGAAATCTTGTTCAGATACTTCGTCTCTTCGCTAGGTAGATCTCTCCGAATTTCGGCGAAGCCAGCTATTTTATTAGGTTCCTGGGCATTGGATTACGCCCCGGACCCCAACAACAGCTGACCTCCCATTGGTTCAGATTTAGCCGGTCCCCCCTCACAGAGTGCAACCCCAACAGCTCACATGGGGCGTGGGCTCGAAGGGTCATTGGCCAATGGGAAAAGGTACCAGCCAAGACTACTTATCAGGGTCACACCCCCGTCTTAAGGGCGGAGGTTGACCCGGGCTAGTGAAACATGTCGTGCTGACAATGGAAAAGAGGGGGAGGGTTTCAAAAGTCAGAAGAGATAAATATCATAACACCACCATAACTTGCTCACCATAACCAAGGAGTTATATAACTAACTATTGGTTATAACTCCTTGCCATAACCTGATAACTTCTTACCAAGCTTTACAAAGATGGCCGCCCAAAACGTTCGATGACGAGTACCCAATATAGGAAAATGATCTGGCCACAATGAATACATCTCCTCCATGTCCTATGAATTAGGACCTTAACAAACAGTTTAAAATATTGTTTAAACCAATGTCTCGAAAAATATGTCAAGCTGTTGATTTGCTTATGGGCTTGAGTTAACAATGGGAGACCGCCTTGCGGTTTTGTCCAAGAGGTGGCGGCACAGAGCAATGCGGTCCCAAGCTCGACCGGTAGTTATCAGGTCATGCACTTACTTCGCGGTTTACGCGTAAATACAAGAGATTCATTTCCAGTTTGTTTCACTTTGACGAATAAA
The DNA here is from genome assembly GCA_034190875.2 of Urechis unicinctus. NCBI lineage: Eukaryota > Metazoa > Annelida > Polychaeta > Xenopneusta > Urechidae > Urechis > Urechis unicinctus. Next base: position 53,749,869 of record CM067353.1, on the reverse strand, counting down.
ATTTCTCGCTCTACGTCACGCGGTCATGAGGTATTTGATGCTGACGACATTTAGGGTAAAGCTGTCACTGTCAATGCGCTGTGCGCAGCGGACGAGCATCCCCGAAACGTTGTGAAACGAGCCGGCCGGCGACGGACAACTGGCCAAGTCGAGATCAAAGAGACCCAGGTGTATCGTCTTTTAGGCCACTTTTTCTACGCACAAGAACCGTCACACAGTGAAGGTGGTGGTGGGAGCTACACCAGGAGGCCTTGTGTCCTATGTGTCTCCCTCTTATGGCGGTGCAACCAGTGACAGGCAGGTAATGGAAAGGAGAAAACTACCAGAAATGTGTGACCAGGGTGACTCGGTGATGGCTGACAAGGGCTTTGTCATGCAGGAATTATTTGCTCCCTATGATGTCACCGTAAATATACCAACCTTTTCAGTAAGAAGAATCGGCTGACAGGGATAGTGGTGCAGAGAGACCGGAGATCTCCAGCAAGAGGGTGCACATTGATCGGATAATAGGATTGGGGAAAACCTTCAAACCTCTGACTTAATCTTTGTTTGTTATATGTTATGTAACTTTCGGCAGTGCATCGTCCCCACAACTGCCTCAGGTTAGGTTTAGTGTTTGTGAAGTGTGACTGTGTATGTATTTAAGTCTATCCCATTCAGGGTGTGATGTTATATGAATCTCGATGAAAGGTGATATGTAGTAGTCTTTTTATACCATGTAATCTATATTAACCCTACACGTGAATACTGTTGAAGGAAAAAATGTTTTTCACCCTATTCATGCTTGTCCCTTTCATTGAATAAGTGACTGTGGAACCCCCAATTGGTTAATTATTTATAGTTCAATTAAAACACTTTGTACTTTTCAAGTTGCAGGAGTTTATTATGGATTCCACCACATACAATAGGCAGTTAATTGATTCCTTAAGGAAAAGAGAAATCAGTGCACAAGACTACTAAGTAAGAGAAATTGTGAACAAAACATTGAATCAAGTATAGCATCTTGGAAATAGTCCCTGAAAAACACCTCTTACTTTGAAATCATAGTACAGTAGTAATAAACTCGTCGTCACGGGTAACTGGAACAATCTCCATACTCTGATGACAAAGTTGACTGTTCGTGCAAAACAACTGGCCCTGAAATTGGTAATAGTAGTCATGTTGGCTGTTAAGGGTGAGCTGGTTGTTCTCAGTGACCAGGTATGGTACTGAGACAGGAGTGACTAGTTTGTCCCTGGTACTGTAGGGACACTTGACCTCAACAATCATGTCATCAGACACAACCCCATCTGGTGAGCATGCGAGGTAGGGGTGTGTTTGGGACACTACAATCCCACATGGCTTGACTTCGGTCCCGGTCAACTCTGCATATTTCCTCGGAGCCACAGGCTCATTGCGGATATCGTGGTCAATTGTTTTGGCCCGAATCTGGTTGACGCGGGTCAGCGACTTCACCATAAGGACCAAGTCTGTTTTGATAGTTGGTTTGCTTATCCTGCCAAACTGGGAGGACTGCAGTCTCTTACACCTTTCTAAGTGCCAAGCTTTATTACTGGTTTGTCCCAAAGTTGTATCCCTTACCTCTTGGCACTGAGCTTCTGTGACGTGGGTGATGCCTTCATGCTGAAGGAATTCATCTTGAGGAGCAAGTTTGAAGAAGTCATGGTCATTGGCAATTGCGTATTGGTTAACTGGGGGAAGAGCTGCAAATAGGCATGCGGCAGGTGGATGTGGAGGCAAAGTTAATGCACTTGTGCCTGAAGGATGAGGGCTAGTCTGGCATAGAGCGGTAGCTGTATGGCCTGGGGTCAAAGTCGCCATTGCAAGAAGTTGCTGACCTCAGTTTCAGGTTCTGAGCCTTGACAGGCGATCCCTTGAACTTTTTCGTCTGATGGAAGGTCCGGAGCTTCTCTGTGCAGCTTTCCTCGAGTTTAAGGTTACCAGACACTTTAAAATCTACAAGTGCGCACAGCACAGCACAGCACACACATGCTTACAGTGTGCCTCTGGGCCAATGCCCGCACCACAATCACACTGGCACTCATTGATGACGCCATGGATGTCAAGTACCACATCAACCTCGTACTCCACTGACTTCTTCATCTGTGCACGGCACCGACCTCTGATGAAGACAGAGTCCAAGTCAGAGGTAGCTCGCAGGGAACGGATGAATCCTTCAGCGTATAATGCTTTGCGTCTTTGGTAAGCTCTTTGTTTAGGGAGCGGAGATAGGCAATCACCTGGGCCATATCAAAGCAGGGGAGCAGGGTTTCCGCGTTGATATCCCTATACCTGATAATACACAAACACAATAAACTTAGAATACACAAGCATAATCGACTAGACTCACTTTTTACTCCAACAAATGCAGAGGTAATGTGATAAAATTCTGACAGCTAATCATTCATAATTGATAATTAATCACTAACAAAAATGCATTGGCATAAACAAGTAAGGCTGCAAACAATTAATGAGTATATTACTTTGCTCCTTCAGGGGTTTTGATGTGGTATTCCTGTCCCTCATCTTCTACTCCATTGTTCTTATTATGGTCATAAGCTTCAAGCCTGAGGAAAAGATGGCAACACCTTCAATAAACCACAACCGCTTTGACTGGGTTATACAAGTGGCGATAACAAGCAGTTTTCTAATAATCCCCATACCCAGGCCTCTCCTTGTATTTAACCAAGTAGACTAGAAGGGTGGGGGTCGGAGTAGGAAATGCCAACCCAGTGTTAAGAAAAAGGACAGGGTTATTACATCCCAAAGAAACTCACCTTTCAATAAGTCGCTTTTTCAGCTCTATTTTCAATGGCTGTAAGGTCAGACGGTCGTACTTATCCATCAGTGATGATTTGCTCCAATGTTACCAACGATATAACTCGAAAGGTTTCAATCAAAAATAACAATGTTGCGCTACCTTCTATGGTAAACTGTGTGTATTAGAATGACGTAAGCGGGCGAGGGACCGCATTGCTCCGTGGCGCCGCGTGTAATAAACTAATATACAACATATGATCTTCACTGTACATAAATCTCGTCAACAAACAGTCATTATTCGACTTATCGACGAATAAACAGTCATGGCTCGCCATGGGTGAAAGTCAAACATTTCCTTTTAGCAATTTCTTTAGAAAACAAATAGCTTAGTGCCATGTTCGTTGATATAATTATCGGATTGTCCCGCCGCTCAACCCTCGGCTGTGTGGAATACAACATTATGATTATACCATCATGATCACATACAACGAAGTGATCATGACGGTCAGATCATAATGACTTTTTACCGGCGCATTTGGCTTCTCCACCCTGCCAGCGAAACAAACTCCACCGGCGTACGCCATTCGTGCGTCTTCTCGTATTAATTTTCACGTGACATATGGCATGTCAATTGTATGACCTTAATTAATAGATGGGAGACTAACAGGCTTTGTTGTGATCGCATGGGGTTGACATTTGAAAGGAGGCTTTAATACCTTCAATTATCTCTTGTAAGTTAATTGTGTCAAAATGGAATAGTTATTTAATGTAGAGGAGCCTTATTTAGTTCAGATAATTGACTTTAATCTCTCAGCGGGTATAGATATCTAGTACAGAGAGAAACACAGACAGTCAGATCGTCAAATGAGGTCTAATTGAATATTCAAACAATCAGTCTACTGGATTTTCTATGGCTACTTCTAATGCGTCTGCATGGGGGGGAACCGGTGTCTATGTGGGAGTGGGTGTGGGGGTGGTGGTAGTTGAAGGTCCCCTTGGCTTTTTAGCTTTAGATAAGGCGATATGGTAAACCATTCGTGTGTCGATGCAACACTTTGGCCGATGAAAGTAATGAGGTGAGTGGGCTGAATTACGGATCCATCAAAAGTTCTGAGAACACGCTCTTCTGTGTGATTTCAGTTCGGCTTCTTTGAGCACAAACTTGTTGATAATGCGTGAGCGCAGACTTTGAATTAAATGCATACAAATTCGGTTTAAAGGCAATTTGCCTGATCTCTAAATATAACTGGCATGTCTCACCGAGAATTGCAACAGTGTCTCAGTCATGCCTAAATATTGTTTAAATCGGATAATCTTATTTGGAACTGAACTGGGGAAAATGACAGCAGCTGCTGTATGCAAAATATTCAGATTTGTATTCACCCTCGCCCATGATTTCATTTCTCTGTGGCTTTTAGTTCATTAGTTATTTGTTTATATGTAGAGCTATTTTACACTCACTGTTCGTATTTTTTATCGATATCCTCCGTTTCATTATTTCCCGGTATTATCGCCCAACTACGAATACTCTGATATGAGCAGGTAGGGGACGACCCTCGATTGAAGTGATGCACTCCGAACGAAGTGAATTCCCTTCGATTGAAGTGATTTAACTAACAAAGGGTGTGCAACAAGTGCGGTTGAATATTCAGCCATTATTGTAAACGAAACATGAAAAACAAGTACTAGATTACCATTGCCAAATATTTACATATTTCTGTATTATTATCCTGGTAAGAGATAATCAATCAATCAGGAAGTGTTGAAAATAATCAATCTGGATGTGGCAAAAGAAAAAAAATACCTCAGCCATAGTGGTCCCCGGGGTCTGGCCGGGGACAGTGGAGGGTGCAAATGGGTGTTTTCCCTGTTGTGTGGGGATGGTCCCAATATTTTTAGTGCTATGACCCCCATCCCTAGAAAAAGGCATCATATTCTGGTGTTGTCTGTCCTTGTCAACTGCAATAATAGCAATTATTTAATGACTGATACTCTGTCAGTCTATGATCTCCCCTAGTAGTGATGTGGGTAAACTGCTCAACTTTCATTATGTCACTGCTGCTTTTTGTTTCAGTTTAAGTTTAAGCTATCATGGCTGAGCCTGAGAAGCAAATCCAAAAAGGATCCCAAAGTCAAAGTCTAGCTTAATTTAAAAATATGTGTTGACAGTTCCAAGTTACATATCCAATCATGGATGCTTTTAATATGTTCGAGGTGCATGCACCAATGATCTTACAAATTAGTTGAAGTCTTATTGACTGATGTTTGTTGAATTGAAGAGATCCAATGTGTTGTTTTGTAGTTTTAGGCGTATTTTCATTGCCATTGGCATTTCTTAGTTTTTCACCATTACAAGCTGATGCATCAAGGATATCTGTATGGTGGTGATTTTGACTTTTTTCATGGCATAAAATTGACATGGTAAATATGTTTTCACACCTAATGAGTACATTTATATTAGCAAAAGTCAGTACAATCATATTCATTTGTTACTTTATAACAGAAGTAAATGTCAGCTAAAGAAGTAATTTTCTATCATCACTTAATATCTCATAGAGTGACTACTAAAGCAAAGTTTGCACTATAGATTTTGCCATGATACACCTGTAGGAAGAATTTTGCTGTCTTCCTTAACATATTTTGGATCATTCAATCCCAAATGATAGGCCAATTGAGCTATTTGATCATCATTAAGATTGTGCGCAGTTTGGGGATCATCCAAAATTATAACTGTCTCTGTTTGGACACCTATGTGACTGAAGGAGGGGGTTTCAATTTCTGCCTGCTCTTTAGGGTTAGTGTAACTGTGGTCTTGGTCCATTTTCTCTTTATGAAGTTCTGGATGCAATTTGAGGATTTTTTGGTTGCGACTTAAGATGATGGGTGCTCGATGACTTTCCTCTCATCTTCAGCAATGTATCTTTCATTTGTTTTGGGGCTTTTTGAAGTGGACCTCCATCTTCCAGCTCAACTGCCCAAAGTTTGTTCAAAGATTCACTGGCTCAACGCTTTTTAAAACGGCCAGCCGTAATCAGGGATGAGTATGTTCCATATCTAACCTGTAAAAGCACAGTGTTATATGGGTATATTTACTTAGACTTCAAAACTTCTACTGCCTCAACTGCTCAAGTGCTGTTGATAATTGGAGTTTAATTGAGTTATTAAAAAAACAAAGGGGGAAAGATTCAGGCAATATTTAAAAGGCCTTTTTGTATTTAATGCCATAACTATTTATTATATGTACTGTTCACATGTAATCAGATGTTTTGAATAGCCCAACAGACCAACGTGAGGTTTTATTACCTTAATATCAAAAGGAAGTGCAGCAGCATCTCCCGTACTTGGTTCGCAAGAGCTAGTTTTTAATGTAATATCTCTGCAATAAGCTGTTAGATATTTAGTTTGATGAAGTTGTAGATAAAAACCTCATCTTTCAGATGACACCTGTCCTGATACAGTCAGCAGAGTCATGTTAAACTACAGATGATCCCTGGGAAAATAGAGCAGATATATACGCAATTCTTGTGTAACAGTAGCTAGTTATGAATATAGATATTTCTAAAATAGGTTGGTAGATTTTGATTTTGGTCGGTGAATTTATAGATTAAAACCTCACCTTTCAGATAAAACCAGTCCCAACTCTGTCAGATGACTTATGAGTGTTCCATGGTTAAAACAATCGAGACCTTGATTTAACAGGAGCCAAATCGACACGAATAAACTACGGAACTTCGTTCCAAGCAACCTTTTGTAAACAAAACCATGTGCTTTAGGCACTTTTGAAATGGTCCCTCGCAATTTGACCTCTAAACCAATCAGAAACGTGCTCACATATGTGTAAGTGTCCATTTTATAACAGTGGGAATGATTTGCCAGTGGCACATGTTTACATTCTCGAAAATCACTTCAATCGAAGGGAATTCACTTCGTTCGGAGTGCATCACTTCAATCGAGGGTCGTCCCTTACCTGATGAGTGGGACCATGTTATATTTTAACCCAATGAAAGTCTTAGAAATATATGTATATTTACGCATTTAGATAAATGAAATGAGATTTTTAACTTCTCGTGGTCGGTTTCATTAGTTTCCCAGAAAGAAATCAATAAGGCTAGCCAGCGAATGTTGTTTTATATGGGGGTAATTCAAGTATAGTGCCACACTTGGGCCAAATTTATTTTCGAATCGATTAGAACTGTTTTGTCAAATTTAACACTCTAAAATGTTCGATTTTGTCATGCCCGCGCCGGTAGAGCGTATAATTTTCCTTATCAGCATTATGTCATTTAAGAAAATATTTGATTCTTGAATTTAATATGGTACTTAATTTATTTATTTGGGGTTGTAGATTCAAAAAATTATACGTTACAGGCCAGTAACTTCAAAGGCAATATGCCGCTTGCGCTTGCTGGTGGAATTCGGCAGTTAGGGTTCATGGAGTAGATGTTGAGCTGCCGACAGTTACTCGACCGTTGCGCGAGCTGCTCGTTGCCAAGGGCACCACCCAGAATTAACACATCAAAGAGATTCTGTTAACCACCTTTTGCGTCAAATTCGTTCACAGAGTACATCCCAAGTTTATCATGAGCTCACCCCAGATGATGCTGTGTACACATACCACCGTCTGGACGAGGACATCTCTAAAGGCGATATTGAGATTTTGGACACCTGATGTTTTAGCATTGTTTGGCAATTTCAGACAGGTATTTGGTTGCAATAGAATTAGCAATATCTGGGAATTTCATACAGGTGTCTGGTTGCAAAAGTTTAAGCTTTGTTTGGCAATTTCAGACAGGTATCTGGTTGCAATAGATTAGCATTGTTTGGCAATATCAGACAGGTATCTACAAAAGTGAAAGTGACTGTCATCCTGTCAATTTTGGCTCAAAAACCTCTAGATTATACATCTCTTGTGGTATAATTTCAGTGTCTGTTTTCCGTTACCGTAAAATTCCGGCACAAAACCGAGCAATACCATGAAATTTGAAAATTCCATAACTTTTTTTCTAGTTGACTTAAAAAAATGAAACATTCCTTTTTAGATCCTCATGAGTATACCTATCTTCATGTATGATTTCAACAAGATACAATGAATTTGAAACAAATCACTGACAGCCCTTATCATAGTCATCAATGTTCAATGATTGAAGTTAAGGTTCATCCATTAGCCAATATAGTAGAAGCCACTGGAAGATTTCAAACTCACATTGGAGAACCATCATTTAGTAAGAAGAATGCCTTCTATGGGATTGTGTTCATCAACCTCTGATATCTTGTATCTGTGTGTGTTGTTGTTATCCCTTTGTGCTAGGACCCGAAGGCCCTGGCAAGAGATGCATGTGAAGCCGGTCTGCAGTTCTCCAAGCTATATTACGAGACATTTGATCAACGCAGACATGTAAGTTCTTTTCAAACATTCCCTTGTGTCTGCAGCTAACACCAGGTTTTGCCACATCTTCCATGTTGCTTCTTATTCACTGGGACATGAGGCCAATTTATTGAACTGACTTTCACCCTTTCTTCTAGGTCTTGTGACACTGGAGAGTGAATTGATAGAGCACATGAGAAATGGCGGCAAAATCTTGATAACATTAATACATCATTACTATGGATGATAATTGTGGTGACGGTGGGCAGGTTACATCCGTACATAGTCAATCCAAGCCAAGGAATTCAGATGGTGATGGTCAAGATGACTCAGTGACCCACTCTGATTCGGTAGATGACAGTGATGATGATCGCCCAAATGGTGATGTTGATGTAGGAAGTGGCTATGATAATAATGTCGATGATAGTCCAAATTATGATACATTTGTTGGTGGCAGTGGAGTTGCAGAAGCAGAAATTGTACCCTCAGAAATTGACCAATTAACCGAATCTGAAAAACACGACAACATGGATATCTTATTTCCGAGGAAAGGCACTGACCGTCATTTGCAAGTGAAACTGTACGATGCATTGGTTTTAAATGACACCAACACTGTGAATGAAATTCTTGAAAGCGGTCAAGATCCTGATGTGGACTTTGATTTCACAACTGGAGAAGACCCTGAATTGTGGGTTGCTGCTAAGGAACTGGATGAAGGTCAAAGCCCTCTTCATCTGGCTTGCTCTGAAGGCCTGGTTGACATGGTGGAATTGTTGGTGAAATTTGGTGCAGATGTCAATAGAAACAATGCCAAGTGGGAAACAGCACTTCATGTCGCTTGTAAGACAGCCCATATCAATTGTGTGAGGAAATTGATTGAGTTTGGAGCGGATGTCAATCATGGACACGATTTGATCGATGGTGATTCGCCGCTGTTGACAACTGTTGCTTGTTATCAGACGTTTTCACCTCTGGCAGATGTGTACCTAGAAATTACCCGGGTTCTTCTCCAAGCAAAGTGTGAAGTGGACCGAGCTGATGCCATGGGACTGGCCCCCATTCACATTGCCGTGACCAAAGATGACACCAGAATGTCTCAATTGTTAGTGGAAGCGGGGTCAGATGTCAACCTCCAGGGTCGATATGTCATGACCCCGTTAATGCGAGCTGTAGAACAGGCCATGCCTGCCAATGTCCTCTTTCTCCTGCAGCAGAAATGTGATATAAACGCCAGGTCAGCTTCAGGGCACACAGCACTGAGCCTTGCAGTGGAAAAGGGTCGTTTGGATATATTGATGGACATTCTCTCTGCCAAACCCTCCCTGTATGCCAGTGCTTCAGATTTCTGCCCTTTTCATTATGCAGCATCTCACAAGCAAGTCGTTGTGCTGCTGTTATTAATCTCTCATGGGGGAATCGTGAACACCATCAACTTTCGTGACAAAGTCTCCATCTTACTTACCCTTGCCCGATGCGACAGCTATGAAGGTGTAAAAATGCTTCTCCGGTTGGGAGCCAACCCGAATATGGAAAGCCGTTTTGGAACCACGCCCCTGTGGGCAGCTGTGAAAAATAACAACCTCAATATAGCACGTTTGTTGCTGGAGTGGAATGCCAACCCCGAAATTGTCAGCATAGAAATGTTACCACTGAACGCATTGAGACCCATTACACTATCTCTGCACCTTGGTCACTGGGAGCTAACGTTCACTTTGCTGTCCATTGGTGCTTACTTAAGTAGAGGAACTCTAGCCCTGTGTAACATACCTCGCAAAGTTCGACGAAATCAACACCTTCATGATGCGTTGATTTCCTACTGCACCAACCCACGTAGCCTACAGGTGTTATGCAGGGTGAAAATACGCAGATGTCTAGCAATGCACATTCATAAGAAATTAGCAAGACTGAATTACCCAGTCAGACTAAAGGATTACATTCTTACCAAAATACTTTAATCATGAAGGAATTAATAAGTCTGGTTATGTTGACTAAGATCTTAGATATGCTCATGTTTCCATGTGTATAAATGCCAGACACACATGCAGTTTTGATTGTTGTCATATAAATGTCTCTAAAAATCTTTAAGCAACAGTGCATAGCCCATCTACCATGAACATGGTCTTACCAAAAGGTGGTTTCTATCTTGAAATTGAATAACACACTTCATGAAAACAGATTTACATGTGTAAAGCAACTCTATATTTTCCTTGTACCAATTTGGTCAATACCAGTCTTGTGCCTAATTCATGGATGTATAATATCACCAGCATTTGATGGATACTTTCATTTCGTGGGCATGTTTTGCTTTTTACTCCTTACGCTTTGTAATCCAACTTATCAATATGTTAGTTTCCAGATTGGCCTATTTACAATATTCATTGAGGCATGTTGTGATTTATATTTTGCTGCAAAAAAATGGGGTGACAGTGAGAAAAATCGTGTTTTCATTTCTTATCAGATCAGATACTTACTTTGACCTTCAGATTCATTCACCTTGGCTTAGATTGCTGGGACCTTGAACAGTGTTACATTTTATGTCAAGAACTGTGATCATCCTAGTCACATTTTTTTTGTAAAGCAAGATGATTAATGTTACCTGTTGAATGTTTTTTTAACGATGCATTTCATAAAAAAATCTGTAGCGAAAAGACTTAATGGACCGATCCCCTGATACTTTTGCATATGATATCCGTAAAATTGATTCCAATCCATCACCTGAACTTATTGCCTTTGTAAAGTCTGATTCCATGATCTTTGGGGGGACGCGGATAATAAACAAAATATAGCACGTGGTAGATGCAACAAGATATCCAAAGCTGCAAGCGGGCAGTAATCAAGTGATGAGACAGTTAGAAAATGATGGACTCGGTTGCTACTCATTTGCATACTATTGTAAACAAAGTTCGAGGGCAGTTTTCAAGGTACAAATACCAAGAGAGAATAACACAGTCTTTTCGGCAGCAAAATAAGAATGAACAAAAAATGCACCTTTAAAACTGACGGTGCCTTTAATAATTTCTTTCAAAGTGTCTGTGTATGTTTGTGAGCTGTTATATGTTGGGGTTTTGGAAATTTAGCAATGATTTCAGAGAAATTAACTGCTATGTGAAGATTAGAGTAAACAAATGGTTATTGGTATAGTATTACCAATATGTCACCATGGTATTAATTTCCAGTTTGCAATTACTCTCTAAGAGGAAAATGTGTCATCTACATCACAGTATGCCAATGTGTTTGGTATTCTATAAGCTGTATTAATTGAATGTTGTAAATGGAAATAATTTATTATGATTCATTTCATTTGTGGATAAAACTAAACATTGACTATCACTAACAATGACTGAATCTTTATTGTCAGCTCCATATGCAGCAAAGATACTGCCTTGGAAACTAATACACAATGTGTCCCTTTTGTTTGTGGGCCAAATGAACAATAGTGATTGCATTTTATTTGTTTGAATAAAAAAAAGGTCAAATTCATAGTTTCCATGTGAAGTTTGATTTGCAGCATTAATGGTAGATGTTAAGGATTTGAGTGAAAACGGTCATGAATTGGAGAGAGGTATGGCTTGGCATCGTGCTGGGGAGCCTGACAATTGTGACTAGATTGCACTATTTGTGATGTGTGTCTTTCTTAGAAAAAAACGATTTGAATGCCATTCACCAAAAAGAATCTTATGTAACCTGGTTACCAAGATTAATGAAGCCACTTCCAATAAAACTTCTTTGATGACAAATTTCATATCTATCTCTCAGAACGACCTCTCAGGGATAGGGAGGCTGTGATTAAGGCAACAACAGGTAACTTGCTACCCTTGTGGATGCCTGCTGAATGTTGATTTGTTTTGTGGTGCAGAAAATGAAAGTGTTTTATATGGACACGGCTACCCTACTCTGGAATGGTAACACAGTGACTGGGGGGGAATCTGTCGCCAAGTTCCTTGAGAACTTGCCTTCTACACAGCACACGCTGGAGTCGCTGGACAGCCAACCTGTAGCAGGTACACAGTATCCATGATTTTTTTTCCAAAAATTCAGAGCAGGAAATAACTGGGGATTTCCAACCAGATCAAAGGACTAGATTCCAGTCCTGTCTACAACAATTTCTATCCTAGTAGGAATGAGATACTATTGGCTAATTCCATGTGAATTCAGCAATCAGCCAAAAAGGATAATAAAAGTCTCTGATAAAGATCAAATTTAAATGTGAACAACTGAAAATCAAACCTGACTGTCAGACATGGTACTTGTAGCATATCTCCAGATGCCAACAGTCATTTCCTTCACCACAAAAATCAGCCATGATTATCAACAAATTATCCATGATTAGTCATGTATCAAAAATGATTTTTTATCCATTAATAATCCTTGTTTTATTTGTGAATCATCCATGATTATTCATGCATTGTCCTGGATTGTCCATGTGTCAATCAACTATTCCCCAAGTATCATTGATGATTGTCTATGCTCATGATTGTCCATATATCATCCGTGATTGTCCATATAATGTTCTTGATGGTGTTGTTCGTGGTTGTCTATGTATCAGCCATGATGTTCATGATTATCTTTAAACAACCACAATTGTCAAATGGTTTCCATGAGTTACAATTATGATCATATTACGATGAAAAATTACATCAAACAACCAGGGCTTTCCTATTCTATTCCACTATTTGATAATGAGACTGAGACTATTTAGGTGTCACATTTGTTTTGTGGTGAACTGACTCCATTTAGGTCACAGTTAAAATCCCTTTATCAACTCTATTTGAATGTCATTTATTTGGGCTGTTGAACAGAAAATATCTCTCTTCTGTACAATATGGTCTTATCCTGACTTACTTTTATGTTGATTTTTCACAGCTCATGCAACCAAAGGTCAGAACACCATCTTAGTTAGTGCTGGGGGGATGGTGAAATATCATCACGAACAGCTCAAGAGCTTCACGCAAAACTTCATCCTCACTGCCCAAGGGACCAGCTGGAAAATTGTGTCCGACTGTTTCAGATATGCAGACTGACCCTAGGATTTTACCAGTGTTGATTACAACTTCAAACTTAGTTCTGGGGTTATGGTGTGTATTGTTGTTTTCTGACAATTATGTTTGTCTGTTTGTTTGAGATGAACATATGGCACAAAATGGTGAATCATGAGTTCAGCAGTTGTTTGTTCTAATACTTAGTGTGTGATAGATAATTTGTTTATAACTTTGATGACTGTTTTGTTTGAGTGAACTTGTGAATGATTAAATGTTGACATCTCATTCATTATTACTACAACAGATTGTGTCATTTGTAGAAGATCAGTATATGGTGAATTCAAATAAACTTATTTTTGTAAGAATTTAATTGTGTGTAATTTTTGCTTAATTTTTTGAATCATACATATATTGGTAAGGTTAAGCAACCACATTTAAAAAAAACTTTGTAAAAGACTTCATAATTAAGTTGAGGGTTTGCATTTTTTTTAGCACTTCTACACAAATTCAAGCACTTAACAAGTTTCATGGTACCATCACAAGGTTACGTTCAATTTTTTTAATATCTTCAACCGGTGGGTTGGAAAGGGTTGTGATTGATAATTCATTTATATTCACGCTTGTTCTTAACGTCATGATTGTCACAACCCATCTTAGAACGACGGCCCGTCGGTGAATGGGACGGCCCAGTGAGGAATTCCTCACTGGGTCGTCCCATTCTCCGATGGGCCGCTTAATTATGCACGAACTGGATTGTTCAAAATTAACAATTAACGCCACATTTATGCAAATTACTTTGTTCTTACAAAAAAGGGGTTCTTTACCACAAGAATTCTTTAAATCCCATAAAAGGGGTAGTATTGAAACCATATTATGTGTTTTCAGGCTAACACTAGGGTGAAATCACTAATAAAATTGGTGAAAGTGGATGTTTTTAAATTAAGGGAACCATTATGTGTGTCCATTTTTTCGTACGAGTGGGGGAGGGGCTAGGGAGATAGGCCGGGAGCTAGGCCTACAAATTTATCAAAACACATAGGTAATGAAACTTTCGTATTAAAAGCAGTGAATCAAATTTATTATCAAGTGGGCATGTTATCCGTCATGCAGTACACTAGCTCTTTCGAACTAAGTACGGGAGTGATGCATGCACTCCCTCTTAAGGTAATAAATAGAACCTGACGTTGGTCTTTTGGGCTACAGTACACATCTGCCAAAACAGTCGTTGGGCTGCCTTGTCTGCTTGTATCGGTGAAAGTTAAAGCTACTGCACTTAAACGAATCTCGTTGGAATTAAGGGACACTCTAATTTTGGTAATGGGGAGTATCGATCCATAAGTATACGCTACCATCTAAAGCGACATGAGAGGTTTTGAGTTGGTTCTTTAGTGGGGAATTTCCGGGGGGTGGGAATCAAACGGGCTCTGTAGCAACCACGAGGAAAAGCGCTGTGACCTTATTTGAATATTAATTTGCATACGAAGGCAATTGAACCCCACGTTCGTTTCGTTTCAACTGACTGCATTGATCACCATCAGCGCTATTTCTTATTGATAGTACTCTTTTTATCTCGAAAATCAGTTTATGACTCATTATATGCGAACTGAAACAGTGAAAACTACAACAGAAAGCGGCAATCGATTCGCCCAACCTTGACGGATTCTGCGACCTTATATGGGAACTAATTAGCATAAGAAGATATTTGACTAGATGCGTGGTATGTAGCAATTGATCGTGATGATCATCATTTTTAGCATTATAAATGATTTTTTAGTTCATAAGCTGCACCGAAAATCAATTTATGACTCGGTGCCAGATGTATCAGAAACTATAGCAACTAACTAAACCCAGTTTAATCAACTTCCGATTGGCGTAAATGAAGCAATTTGTGCACGAAGTCCCGTTGGATCTATGAGAATTGACAGGCATCTACAGCCGCGTTTAATATGAAGTGTAACGACAATACCACATTTCCAGAGTCATGCTCTGAGTATCCGATATACAACAAATAACTGTTATTTGATTGTGTGCCATTGGTTAGGCCACATACGCTAATAGCGGAAGTATATCTTTGGCCGGAAACAACTGGTACGCCACCATATGAGAGAATAATAGGCTATTATGTCATTATTTTCAAATTTATAGTTCAACAGAGTTGATTTGTAGTGTGTTATTTCGTTTATTGAGATGGTCCGCTCCACTCACTCGATCCCTGCAAATGACTATTAGCTGGGAAAGAGTGATGCAGCTCCATATTTGGAGCGTGGGCGGAATTTATAGAATTCGCATGTAAGTATCAATGCCAAACTAAATCATCCGCGTTTGTTGTCGCTTGTACACCACTACATTCCCCATTTACGATGAGACACGTAGCAGATGGTCCAAATATAACGTAGAGCACACCCTCATTGAAATTAAATGAAGAGTTCTTGTCGGTGAAGAATGAAGATGATTCGGATACTATAGGACCTTTTACGTGCCATCAACCACATATCACAAACTCATTACCTACACCGGACTTGTACATTGTTAAGTTTGAATAAACCTGAGTTTGGTTTCTTCCGTCACAGTTCTTCCCAAAACGTTAATTTGTTTTTATTGAATCTCAAACTTTTCTACAACGATCATTGTTTTGCTGTTTTCGTCCTGGTTTTCCATGCTTCCGGCGAGGGTTCGCATTCCGTTGTGACCGGTGTTCTATTATATTTTTTTGTAACAATTCTATTGAGTTTTTTTGTGTGATGTCCAAGCATCACAATCGTCCTCATCCATCACCTTCGTATTATCACCTCTGTGTTGAAAGCAACATAAACTAAACTTTCATAATTTAATTAGTTTTATAGCCACCGTTTTGTGCTGAAATTCGGCAAATATAATCAAGGGTTTAGTACATTGATGGAATCAAGGAGTCTGTGACAACAACCAGAAAAAGCATCTCAATTCTGTCATGACCGACACACAAACTTCATAACTCTTGAACGATGTATATCAATAATTGCCTGTCAATTTCCGAAACAGTTTGAAATACACGATGCACAGGAAATATGTGTCATTAAAATAGTTCAATTTAAATAAATATCATGCCACACGAGCTGTTTAATATTTTCGGGAATCATCTACAAGGAAAGGTTTTCATTTGAGCGCCGTACGCGAGTCGATCGGCTGAAGCAGTTCATTCGCTTCTATTCCTGCATGCTGACTGTCAAATCATGTACCCTCGGATTGTACAATTAATCGTCATTATACTCCTAGCAGAAGTGAGTTTCTATATTGTTTCATACAGCAGCTTAAGTTTGATGACAAAGGCATTTAGGCGTTTTTTTGTGAATTGATATTTTTAGAAACCACCTGCGTCTTCGCAAATATCCTAGGTGTGTCATGGAGAACGGGAACGCTGTATCGTATTCAATGCATTCTACTGGGAGACGCAGAGAATGGGGGATGGCAATTACATCGACGTAGGTAAGGGCTCTTTTTGAAGAATTCATTGTTAGTTTTGACGTCGAATCGTCGTTTTTCCTGAATTTGTTACTGTTTTAACTGGGGTTTAGTTGCTGGTTGAGTGTTGAAATGTTGCACCCGTTTCTGTAAGTCAAAGTGTAGTTTTTGTATACTGAGTCATGCTAATGCTTGTTAAGTCAACAATTCTTCTGCGTTCAAGAATGTAATGGCTACTGCGCCAATTGTTGCTGAAAGTGTAATTCTTATTACCAATACTTCTTGGATGTCCTCTAACTGCGTCTTCAATCCTTTCATACTGTGTACGGTGTTGATAATGCCTCTCTTCCTTTATGGATATGAGTATTGATTCCGCTGCTGATGTCTGTAATTATTCATCTGTTACTGTGTCTATTGTTTCCTTCGTCATTGTGTGAAATGTTCCTTTGTCATTGTGTGAAATGTTCCTTTGTCATTGTGTGAAATGTTCCTTTGTCGATGCGTGAAACGCTCCTTTGTCGATGTGTGAAATGTTTCTTTGTCGATGCGTGAAATGTTCCTTTATCATTGTGTGAAATGTTCCTTTGTCGATGCGTGAAATGCTCCTTTATCGATGTAAGAAATGTCGTTTATGTGTATTGTTTTCCATCTGGGCGTGTTTCTTTACAGCTGTTGACGCGAGTTTTCTCACCCCTGATGAAGCAGGTTTCTTTACCTCTGTTGACGCGGGTTTCCATACCTCACTTGATGCGGGTTTTCTTACCTCTGTTGACGCTGGTTTTCTTACCTCAATTGATGCAGGTTTTCTGACCTCTGAAGACGCGCGTTTCATTATCCCTGTTAATGCGGGTTTCTTATCGCTGTGGATGCAGATTTTATTGATGTACATATTGTTTCCTTATATGAGTATTAGTCCCCTTGCTAATATGTACAAAGCTGCTATTTACCGTATTTTTCTTATTGCCACTGTTTTTAGAGCAATGTCTCTTAGTGACCATACCTTTTCTATGCTTTCTTTTCCCCTGAGCGTATGTCTTATACTAGATTTTCTTTGCTTATGCGCGCTCCTTCGTTATAGGGAAACGTTGCTGCCTGTAGTTGCTGGTAGACAAGGTCCCCTAGCCTGATGGCTGCGGGCGCTGTTTACATGTTACTGATGTTCATTAGTCTCGCCTTCAGGTCTAGGGGACCATAATATCTTGAACTGGACAGGCATCCCAGATTTGGGATGCTCCAATCACAAGCCGTGTCTCTCGGTCACTCTCGGGTATCTTTGAGTCGTTGTCTCTCATTGGTCAGTTCTACAATTTCCGAAGAACTTGTCCAACCGGCCGAGTGATTTTTATGAGCCGGGCACACATTCTACAACACTCCGATTTGTTGTTTCACGCTGAGTGGCACCGTTAATCACACATTCGGCGAGAGAAGCAGACACACAACTGGTTCTTTTTAACTTACTATCACGTAAACATACTATCGTGCAGCTAAGCGATTAAAGCGCTTGTTGTGGTGCCAATTTAAACTTTTGAGACGCCCCATAATTCCAGAACACATTCAATGTGTTCTCATTGGCAGCAGACCACTACAATGTCCAGACGTCACATAGAACCGAGGGTGCGTATCACAAGCCAGTTCCATGAGCCAGACACGTGCAATTAAGGTCAATCCGGGTCACAACCTTTGCGTTGATTGGTCACGAAGATTAACGAACGTGTCTAATGAATATTCGGACGCGCAACTTTTAGAGCTGGTCGTGTCGTAGACACAAGGGCGAGAAGCGTAGCGGAACCCCTGGAGTCTGGGACGCAGACTAAGTTGCTGGAGGAATAACACGAGCCCAGGAGTAGAGTTCTTATTGGGTTTATTTAAGTTTCATCAATGAAGCTCCCTGGGATCTCGGTCTGAATCTGGACCCTGACTAGATGATCTCCCCGTGGCTGACCCATGTGTGGCCCTTATAAAGGGTCGTCGGTCAGCTGGCTTGCTTTCCCGCGACCCTTGACCAGTCGACACGATAGGCCAGGCTAAAACAATCCCCGCGTGACACGGCGGGTCCACTTGGAGGGTGGACCC
Source organism: Urechis unicinctus (assembly GCA_034190875.2). Classification (NCBI taxonomy): domain Eukaryota; kingdom Metazoa; phylum Annelida; class Polychaeta; order Xenopneusta; family Urechidae; genus Urechis; species Urechis unicinctus. The sequence continues at coordinate 53,731,254 of CM067353.1, read as the reverse complement.
GCTTGCGAGCCAAGGCTATAAGGATTGCTACTATCAGGGTTACACCCCTCCCCACCAAGTGGTGTGATGTAACCCGGGCTCTCGTGCTGATAATTAAGGGGGGAGGTTTTTAAAAACGTATGAGCCAGAATAGTATTATAATATATGCACTTCCATATGGTGTGTTTATTCCCACCAGTGTTGCGATGTCATTAAATTACGATTATGGACATCACAGCAGCAGTCTTTCGTTGTATACTCTTTGTTCTCAGGATCTGTTGACGTGAATAATAATTTCCACCTGGAGATGCACATCATGCCGACCGCTGTCAACCACGATGGAATTCTCTTCTCTGCCAGCAACACACACCAGTTCCACTTCTTCGACCGCTCCCCAGAAATACAATATGTGGTCCTCGAGATCTCTTTCTCCACGGTTAGTGGCAAAATAATCGCATCGGTTGTGGTTATGGCTGTGAGATGATGATGATGATGATGATGATGATGATGATGATGATGATGACGAAAAGGTGGTGATGACGGTCATGATGATAATGATCCTGATGATGGTAATGAAGATGAGGATATTGATGACTTTAGAGACTGATTTACTAAAAGATCACAACTGATTTTTGTTTTTCGGAACAACAAATCATCACAATCATCATTTATCGATACCAGCCCAAACAATCCCCAAATATTGTTAACTCAAATATGCAAATCAGTGGTGATTGGGTCAAGTAGCTATACGTGAACAATTCCACCATCTTCTGGTATTATCGCTTAAATCTACTCGTTTTAAGCTTCGTATGTCTATAGTAGCGTCAACCACGCGGAATTTAAGGGTTATAATTCACGTCCCGTAAAAAAAGGAATCAAACTAAACAGCGTCATTACAAATAGCCGGATTCACAAAACTGAATTGAATTTTCCTAAATTTTCGTGATTTTAAATGAAATGCACTTTTGAAGTTTCATCCGACAGAAATTTACAGCAGGTCTTAAGATTCCCTTCTTAATTATAAGGCTTAAAAGATTATTCAAAAGTAACTCGAGGGTGAGAGGTCATGCATGTAGAGCTGATTTCTAGCTCACAATAAGATACCAACATAAGCGGGTTCAATGTGTAATTTGGGGCTGCTAGCTTGCTGCACATAAGAAATGGCTAATAAATTAGGAACCGACGGACAAAAGGTACATGAACAGCTTTTCTGAACAGCGTTGTCTTAAACAATAGGCAAAATTAGTATTTCTCAATTTCTACTAATAAATGAAAAATTTGGCATTAATCATCAATGACGCAAAATACAGAAGAAATTTATATGACAAAACATGTTAATACAAGTTTTTTAAGCTATCGCTAGGGGAAGTATCATACAAATTTTATCTTCACTCGAAACCCAGCCCTCTCCAGTAGATGAATAATGAACGTTGCATTATGACAACGATATTTTGTATCCTAGGATATAGAGTTTAATTACGGGCCATTTTGCTTCTAGCTCCAGTTGACGGTGAAGGATATGAACGGTGTGTACTTCACCTCATTTGAAGTACCTAACAGCCCCCATCAATACAATCTGGCTAACATCCGCTGGCATAATGTCAAAGGTACGCTCATGGGCGAATCATTAACCCTTTTTATACACCAATGATCATTTCTCAAATCGAATTTCGATGTTCCTAAAACGTATTTTAAACACAATATATATAAATACATACACACAAACACACACACAAATATATATATATATTTATATATATATATATATATATATATATATATATATATATATATATATATATATATATATATATATATATATATATATATATATATATATATATATATATATATATATATATATATATATATATATATATATATATATATATATATATATATTATATGTTCCCATACAAGCTATTGTTCCGTCTATGATCGATAATTTCGTAACCAGCTTGGCGCTCTCTGGGCTTCTGGCATATCGAGGTAGATGGTATTGAGATGCACAATGCTATTGATAGGACACTTGAAACCAGCACCGATGTGATCATGAACCAAGCCGAGGCATATATCGGCGGACGACCTGGTCAGTATTCATGTTTAAGCTTGTTTTTTTTTTTACTTAAGTTATGATATTTTGGAAATATCGGGAATTATTGGTCATGGGAAAATGATTACCCGATAAGGTTTAAATAGAAGCTCTTGACTTCATTTTAGAATCCTTGCCAAATTCCATAAATGGCTCAAACCATTTAATCACACATTGAACTTGTACCAAAGGAAGTGTCCGTTATAGGCAGGTCTCTGCTTGCGGCGGTGGCACCATCCGCTATTTTCTTGAATCACAGTTACTGAAACTAACAAAAATGTGCTCGTTTTATGTACATAGCCGCTTTTTCTAAGTCGCCACCCAACACAGGTTTTGTAACTCATCATGGCATTTACTGTTTATACCAATCATTCCCTGAGAGTTTCTCTCTCTATAAAGGCTACAGTGCGAGACAATATCGCGGCATCATCAAGTCTGTCAAAATCAACCATCGTCCCATCGATCTAAGCACAGCACCAGTGACGAATTCCATCGCCGACGAATACGCTGTTATGCTTCTGGGCTGCAAATCCCGAGTTATGCGGCAATTTATCAGCGAGATGCGCATAGAAATGGCCGCCAACTTTAATAGACCAGTACCCGAGTTTGCCCCGTGGGAAACCGAAGCGGCTGCTACCCATGGTCCGCGTATGCATCCTACGCCTCCCCCGATCAAGCAACCCAGTGAGCCCAGTTTCCCTTGGGGCGGACGTCGTTGATATTATTTATCTGAGATTCAATGATCTACTGCGAAGATGATGGAACTTTCATTATTTATCTGAGTTTCAGTGATCTACCAATAAGTTAAGATATTTTTCATCATATATCTGAACGTCAATGCAGTTAATTTTTGTGAGGTACCGTTTTTGGGGCAAAATAACTGTTCTTAGTATGCATGGGCCTCAGACGCATTAGGTAAATACCATATATCCCCAAAATGTAATAAACCTCTCCATTTAGCAGTACACCTGTTGTGTCCATTTGTCATGATACGCTTAAGCCTTAAAATAGGCTAAGAACTACATTTACAATTGTACATTGTGATATATTTTGTAAACCATTAAATAGAAAATGTAACTCTGAACTTAGCCTAGGCCAAATATGCATTGATACTAACACTAACAACATGTTCCCGGTAAATTTATAATATGCAAAATTACAATAGGTTCGTAGTATTTTCTTCTATTTACATAAGAGATATAATAGTTTTCTTTCGCTGCCCCTTAAAAAAGTAATTTGTGTAATCCTGGGGCAATATCATTACGTACAGTGGAGCTCCACTTAGGCGACCATCCTTGACCAAAGATGGGCGTGAATGCGGGGTGGTCATGTCCACCTTACATGTAATGGATAGGGAATTTAAAAACGGGACTGGTTAAAGTGGTCGTAACAGCGAGGTGATCGCCTTGGTTAGATGGTCGTTGGGCGAGGTTCAACTGCAAGTAATGAATTTGAAGGTGCATTTCATCAAAAATGATCAAAATGTTGTTGTGAATAAAACTTCATGGCCCGATTCCTGCTTCTTAAAAATATGGTGTCCATAAAATCGTGTGCAAAATGTGGCCCCTGCTGTATCTGTGGCCTTCCTTTTGTCCAATCGCATAATATTGACAGGAAATAAATTGTTAGCCAAATATGGCACGCAAGCATAGTTTCTTGACATAGTCGCTTCTAATATTGTATTTTCTGCAAACAAAGTTCTATGGACGTTTTCAAAGCATCGATTTCGATGAATTGTCAATGATTAGCTGTTTCCAGTACTAAGTAAAGATTACAATCGTGTTATGTTAACAACTAGACGAAAAAGAGAACAAAATAGAAAATGAACCTAGCACCGACAAAATGCAACTGAAAATCATCATCGGTGGTAGGAACTCCGTGAAATGACGCCATATGACATTTGAAAGTGATATGAATACAAGGTTCTCACGACCAAATGACCTGCTCTGCTGGCGATACTCATTTCTCGATGTTTACCGAAAGAATGCAGCTACGCGAGTAATTAAGAATAGTATACCAATAAGACTCAGCTCGTCAGTTTATCCCATGAAAGGTCTCCGTTATATACAAGCACTTGCGGATCTAGAATGATGTCTCGTATTTAAAGTTATTTCTTTGTTCGTCAAGTCAATCTATACCCACCCTCTTAAGCCCCATTAACACGAGTATGTATTATCGTTGAGCTCGGTCAGTTGTAGAACACACCATGAATACAAGGTTCTCACGACCAAATGACCTGCTCTGCTGGCGATACTCATTTCTCGATGTTTACCGAAAGAATGCAGCTACGCGAGTAATTAAGAATAGTATACCAATAAGACTCAGCTCGTCAGTTTATTCCATGAAAAGTCTCCGTTATATACAAGCACTTGCGGATCTAGAATGATGTCTCGTATTTAAAGTTATTTCTTTGTTCGTCAAGTCAATCTATACCCACCCTCTTAAGCCCCATTAACACGAGTATGTATTATCGTTGAGCTCGGTCAGTTGTAGAACACACCACGAGATGCGAGTACTTTTGAATGGAATTTATCACGAGTAGTCAACACCCAAGAAAGAAAATCATAGCCGATTAAGATGTTATAATGGTAAGACCTTTTCTTCACTTAAGATACTCAACTAACCTAACCCCGAATCTACATGCGTCATACACCATCATTTATAAACACAGAACTCTTGTTGTGCTATCTTTAAGATAAGAAGGCACACAGTGTCTACAGAGAGAGGCTTGTATCTTGTTGAGTTAATCACACGCCTTAATAAGTCAATGACAAGATTATCTTATGAGTCATTACGTAGATAACACACTTGGAGTGGTTTTATGAGAGACAATGGTGAGATGAAATGAGAAGGACCCTGTGAACTTGATTGATCAAAGAATCGACTGATCCTGACTTTCGATCATTCGATCTTCCTTATTATATTTGATATGCAATAGAGACTTTCAACAGGCCTGTTATAAAACATAGGTAAATTAATGGATCTTCAATAATAACGTAGCATTATATCGCCCAAGTGCATGACTTCATTTCATTGTGCGTTCAATGACCTGAAGTAAAAGATACAAAAAGGATTTGCGAATGGATGCAATCTATACCAACCAACTCTCTGATAGTACAATTATATCAAAAGTCCAATGGTTATAAAGTGGAGCAATATTGGTTGGTGGCGTTAATTAACAAAGCATAAAATGTCTTTAATACAGAGTTGTCAAAGGGTAGTTAGCTCCAACTCGCTTGCTCCGAAGTCGTTGCCAGAGGTCGTGTGGTTGGGTTCTTGCAAGGTGGCGGCATAACTAGGAACTGGGTCTTCATCGGCTGTGTACCCTGTATTGTCGTAGCCTAACTTAGCCAGAATTGTATCGAAATCATCATCGGCTTCCCCAGCCGTAGAATATGCCGCGTCTGTCTTTTTGCCAACACGGCGCCAGATAAGGGTGGCAATTATGCAGAGGAGACCATAGCCGAGACTACCTGCGATACTGGCAATGGCGGCCTGCTCATACCTCCACCACATACCTTCCCAGTATGCCCCCTTAAAGTTGAGTCCAGTTTTGATAGCATACTCCATACCATCAGTTGTATCAGTTACTAAGCAATAGTACAATCCAAAATGCCGGTCCTGTATAACAGAAATATTGAGTAGCGTGCCGTCTTCGGAGACATGCCAGCCAGCAAAACCATCCAGCGTCTTAAATGATACACTTTCGTTGGGCCTCAAAATTTCCATTTCCGGAGTGATCCATTTATCGACTGTAAATGATATGTTGGCCACCCGGTCGTCCGTACATGCCAACTGGGCGTATTCAGCGTAGGAAGCGCGTACATTGAAGTCATCGTTCCCGTATGGGGCATTACGCCAGTCGTACTTTTGCCCCAATACACCTGCGCTGCATAGAAATGCCCACATCAGTACCAAGGCGAAGGTCGTAGCCATCTTGATGAAATTTTTAGGAACTGCAAATCATAAGTAAACAGGATGTATGAAACATGTCGTTAATGCTCGGTGTTTATCATCCTACCACCACATAGAAATAATTCAAACGGAATTGTTATCGATAAATATTACTTTTAACACGGCTGATATTGGCGGGATGTAACCAAAGTACAGTCCTGGCCGTATTTATAGCATGATTTTTCAGCAAGTTTTTTCGTTGTAATCAATACATGCTAGCATTCGAATAAACATCTTAGCGTCTGTCAAACGTCCCCATCATTTTGTACGAATTGATAATTTGGATGCGGGAATCACCAAGCAGCCAAATTTGGTAAAAGGGGAGGTTCAAAATTAAGGCTTTTCAGTTCAACAGCACAAATTCGTAAGTATAAGTGTTAACAAACTTAAGTGTCCAGTAACATACCAGCATTTCAACTCACCTTTGGGACGGGACGCCGATGATGTCAAACCGCGATGTGTCTATGAAATGACACTCTGATCACCTCTATATAATCACAAATCTGAGACCGTTCATCGATCACTGTGTGGAGTACGGTAGCCTCTGAGCGCGTCGAGTGCTAAGTTGAGAGGAGAGACCTTGTGTGGCAATTCATCAGATAGATCACCTGACCTGAAGGCTCTGTTTCACTGACAAAGGCATCTTACATGTTCTTATCGAGTGCTCATGTTGATAATAATTCACAGATGAGACTCAAACAGAGGGACCATTTACTTGATAACAGAACCATACGGTCACTGCTGACAAGGTAGGCAGAGAATAAATGCCTTTCTGTTATTGGTCAAGTGTGTAATCAACTCTTGTCAAGTGCGATTGGCGTCAACCGAACCTACTTGAAGAGTAGGACGGAGAAAACCCCCCCCGGGGGGGGGGGACTTGTGTATAGAGGTAGTATACATGAGCCCCGCGACGAGGTATGTTTTTTCGGCCTATCGACTTGTACGACGGGTTTTATTGGGCCTCATACTTGTATGACGGGATCTGTTTTTCAGCATCAATCTGTACGACGGGTTTTTTGGGGGCTTCGTTTTGTACAGCGGGGTATGTTTTCTCTTCCCATGTAGTATGTTGAGATTTTCTCCCGGGATTTCCCACCGATCGCTGACAATGCAAATACAATGAATGGTCCCTGTTGGACGCCCCGAGAATCACATGCTCAGCCCACATTGGCCGGCTAATCGATATCTTCTATGTATACAAACCCTTTATTGTTTATGTATACATAGAAGATAGCGGCCGACCGGCCAATAAAAATCCCTGTGGCTCGACCGTGCATGCACGCTAAGTTGTTACTGCATTAATCAGAAATCTGCTCATAACATTTTGAGATTTAACTTTTAACCTGCCTACGACGTACGACGGATTAAACGTTATACATTTGCATAATACTTTGTACGGCGGGGTACGCTTTTTGCTAGTTTCACCTTGTACAACGGGTTATACATTCCCATAATACCTTGTACGACGGGGTATACTTTTTGCCATTTTCAACTTGTACAACGTGTACGGGTATTCGAGGTCCCGCGGCACACCCCTATCCGAGTTAAGGCCAAGTGCCACTCAAGTACACCCCCCACCCCCGGGAGAAAACCCCGTTGGGTCGATCGGCTGCAATTTTGCGAAGATAGTCGGGAACCTGCGAGCACCGTCGAGCACTACCCTATACCTTCTGGGGAAGATCTGGCGCGATCGCCTCAGTCCTCCGAGGGTCGGATACCGAAAAAGTGATCGGCTACTGATTTTAAACATGTTGAAAAACAGAAGCCGATCAAAAACCGTCGGTCGTCTTGGTTGTCCGAGGGTCCCCTGAAGGTCTCCTTGTCTCGCCCGCCCTCTGGAGTTTTCTTATAGCCTCTGCCGCTCTCTACCGAGGGTCGTGAGTAGTGTCGTCGGAGTGTAATACAAGGCATATATTTACTCAAAATTATTATAAATAATAATACATTTACAAATTATTACCATCGGCAGATAATTATAAAAAAAAATATTAAATAAAAACTGCACACTTTTCTCAACACAGGTACTGAAACAAAACACAGGTGAAAATCCTTTAAAATTTCACAAAATTTTTCATGGTCCTTGGCCTCCTCCTCAACATATTTTCTAAAACATTTTGCTGTGCTATGGCAGAACGAAGTTGTAGAGCTACAACAAGCCCCAGCACTGCTTGTTGGTCCATGACCTTCCCTGGCTGGTCAGAAAGTGATGAAACGCTTCGATCTGGCTCTATTTACATCTCCGGCCGATCTAGGCAAATTTGGTCGGCCGAACAACGTCCGAAGACCGTTTACTTTCGTCTTCCTGTGGCTCCCTGATTCAAACTCAACATCTGGCCCTTTTCTTCCCTCAACTTGTGAAGTTCCTGCACTTCCATAGCATTTCTGGATTCTTTCATCATATCTTCAAATTGAGGGTGTGTGACAATGAGGCTGTCTAATGTAGAAGCCAATCGACAAGCCCTCAGTGTTTGCATGTAGACATGGTCAAAATCCACAGTTACATAACAGTCCCTGTAACAATGCCAATGTGATGTTTAATGTTCAGATCTTTGTTCACAAATTGATTTTAAAATATAAACAATGATGTAAGCAAATGCCACTATGAACAATGAAATTGATGCAAAAGTATTTTATTTCAACACAGCCCTTTACACTGACATGTTCTAGAGAGTCTTCATGCTCCACGTCAGCTGCCTAAATTTCCACAACTGGTGACAACTTTTGAATGGATTCTTCAGCCTTAAACACTTATGATATGGTCAATTAATCATAATAATTATGACAGATTGTAAATGTAAAGTCTGATTTGTTTTCAAATATAAATTTCTGGTTTCATAGACTATTTATAATGAAAAACAATTCAAAAGACCTTTTCCTGTTGTATGTCTTCTTGGTAAGCTTTGTGTGGCTGCAAAACAGTGATAGTCCTGTTGCTGGATTTTGATGTCTTTCTCGGAGTAGGTGGTTTCCGTGTGGAAAACAAGTCTGGCTTGACATGATTCCAACCGACTGTTCTTTGTGAGCTAGGAGCTTGCGAGAAGTGCCAAGAGCACAGCCTGTGATGTTTTTTAGGTGACCCCAACTTACCATAAATTTCTCTGCCATGCTCATTTGCAGCAAGCCTGTTGACAGCTATCTTCCAAGTCTTTCTCCAGTGTGGGTTGCTGGAAAAGGAATAGACCTTGCAATCCGCTGATGAACTCTTGTGGGCGCAACCCACAACATAGCAGTTGTTACCAGCTGACTTGAATCACAGAGACATAACGATATTCGATTATGCACTTTATTCACCTTGTACGTTACATGCAAATATGAATTTTGCGAGCAGGTCTGTCAAAATGCAGACAGCTGGGTTGTGAGAACGAGCGCGTCAAACCGGAAGTCAACCAAAAGTAGTTTCACAAAGCTCACCAGGGCGGCGCGCGCGACTATGCTTTGAGACATCGGTACGAGGGAGATATCAGGTTTCTACTTATTAGCAAAAAGAAGCTCTTATGCTTTAACTCATTACCTCAAAGGAAACATCATACCATGTGGCATAGCTTCGTGGGAATAATTAGGTTTCCATTAATTGGCACCTGGGATGAAGATAACTAAGCGCTTTTTAATTTTTTAGATTTATGCCAAATCAACATTTTTGTTTCTGTAATTTTATTGTACACACAAATTCTTCAAGATGAGCCACAAGACCTCAACCCCCGAGCTGATCGATCAACAGTCCCATGTGCTTTTGTTGATAGCAACGTAGCACAAATATATATCGAGTGCCTGTGGAGTTTACAAAGGATTCAGATGATGAGGTTGGAGCCTGTAATCTCAGAATTAACGAAGGTTTAACCAAATCTTCTGTGATGGTATTTATCTACTAAATCAGTCATAGGATAGCGTCCGTGCCCTGGCAATGACCACGCGCTTAGAAATACGATATTCCAATGAAATATCTCCGATAATTCACTCGCTAGGCGGCACTCAACCACATAAGACGTGGGGATGACGTCACCAATGACCAAGCGTCTTCAGTCATACTTTGTAAGATAGTCAGCTTTCTCAACAAAGACATTCATTCCGATTAAACCTGGCTAATCGAAGGCGCCCTGTGTCTGTGGCAGAAATCCCAGCATGATAAGACCGCTGTTGAAACAGCCACAACCGCTTCCGCCACGCTAATGGCCATCAGTGCAACACCACAGGTCCACACTAAACGGGGCTGAAACGCGAAGAGGTCATCATAACGTTAGCAAAGCGCATTTGGAAATATGTCCGTCATAACTTTACAATCCAAATATGTACTGAGCGGACTCTTGATGGACTGTGCGCGAAATTCGCTAGGGACAAGTGTTTGCTTACAAAAATGGTAACTGTCGACCTTCGCTGGGATAAACTGAACAATATATGTCCGCTATAAGGAGGTGTATGATTAGCTCAGGTGTATGAGCAAGTATTTGAGCTTGTTTAAGGACTATATTCAATATTTGTGTAATTTCCATGATATTAACCATTTACCTTGAACATTTTTGATTATGTTTATGAACATATGCTCTGAAATGATAACCTAACTATAAAAGATTATCTAATTAGATTAGGAAAATCGCCTCACTGAAGTGCATTCTTTGTTGCTCTCTTGACATCCAAAATAAGCATCGATGGCTGCCGATGACAGCAACACCGGACTGAGTAGCGTGGCCAATATCGACGTCCCTACGCTGCAGAACGTCTGCATTCACAGTCACGTTTGATGGTCAAATATACAAAAAGGGAAGTCTTACAAACATTTGCTTCGACGATAAAAGTAGACATACAATCGACCTCTATGCGACTGAATTCATCATCAGCACAGACGGGCTAATGACGTACCATGTAAGCAATTTGTTCAGTCGGTGTTTTGCTGGATATATTTACATTACGATGCTTATATATATTCAAAAAATATTAAATATAAGCAGACGCATATTTACGCTTTGAGTCCCTAATAGTTATAAACACTACAGCTTTCATATTAGTCATGATTAATAATTACTTACCACACACGATGAGGGGTGCCTGGCGCCAACAATGACAAATATTCCCGCTATTGTAAACTGGAATGCATAAAATACAGAAGATACAAACCATACAAAATAATGCTTTGGATGCAAATAACGAATATTGTACGCCTCAATTAAATGTAGGCAGCTAATGATTTTCATCACGAAAGCAAAAAGTTTTTGAAATATACTTACAGATGTCCCACTCCATACCGTATAATAACTCAGCGTTGACAAATACGCTTCTTCACAAGTGATAACGTCACCTATTGATATAGTCGATAATCCACAAACTAAATGAAAAAGGCCAAGGAGGAAGGCGCGAATCGCAGCGCACCTGTTCGGAGCAACGGGATCCTCGTCGTTTTCTTCCGGTAGCGTCTCCAACGTCGGTTTTTTCACACTGTTTCCAGGCGATGGTGACTTTAATGCTGATTTATCCTTTATGGTGATACGGTGCGTCTGTAAATTCATGTTTTTCTTAACGGCGACACATGGGAGTGTTTTCTTGGTGATTATTCGCATTTCTGTGTAGCCGGGAACCGTTGGTAATTCTCTTTTTTGAGAGTTTAAATAGCCAGTACGAGACATCTCCATGCCAACAGGTTCTTCGTGTTTGTCATCCATTTTGCTTCGCCTTAAACCTCACAAAATAACCATTTGTACCCTCCAGTTCTGTTTTAGTTGCTGATTTTACACACACAAAAATATAGAAGATTCCTTTCGCTTATGACGTTGACAGTGTGAGTAAAACAGACGCAGCACTAGTTCTGCGGTCTACGCAGTCCAAAGATCGGTCGATTTGCGAGTATGAAAAAATCAAAACAAGCGTACAAGCGAGCAGATTTCAGAGCGAGCTAAAGTGCGGCTTTCTCAAATATCCAGCTATCCGACGCCAATGGTCAGTAATTCCAGCACTGTCATTTATATATATAAATATACATACATACATAAGTCCTTGGTCCAATTTTATAATTTCCTTGAGACACAACCGGTCTTCTTATATGTCACATGAGCAGTTTGTTTTGAGATAAGTTTTATCCATTGATTTCTGTTTAGTTGGTAGCTTCTCTGACGGAACAAACTACAATAACTGCGGCAGTTTATCTCCCCGGTTTATCTCACAGACAACTTTCCAGAATGGCACCAATGGCTAAGAATCTCGGTCACAGCGGGGGCACTATACCACACAGCCCACCCGAGTGCTCTAGTTACTTTACAAAGAATAAAATCTTAAGAAGTTGCCCCATCAACCATTAAAGAAAAACTTAGCACGTGCAGTCTTCGATATCGTCTCGTATTGTTGTGCCCTTAAACCCTTTACTCGCTATGCTTCAACAACAATGACGTACAAATAGAGATCACATGATGCATCGAGGCATCCTGTTTCGTATGATATTATTCACAGATTGCTCTCAATACCACAGTCCACAACTATATCAATTACGGAGTGTCGTCAGCAATTGACTTGAAAGGATTGCGAATGTCTGACCGTCCAAACTTGTGAAATAGTTTACCAAGTACCCTCATCCATTGGACACAATCTCATTAGAAGTATCGTGTTTCGAACCCGGGATACTTTGGTTCGGAATGGCGGTACGAAGTAATTGACCTCCATGACCCACAGAGGCCGATATTTTCGTGCTCTTACTTAAATCAGTGTTTTGAGTGTGGTTATTTTTTGTCCACCTTTACCACGTAATGGAAATCAATTAATTTGCATTTACTCTTGTTGAAAAAATCCGTCAGAGTCGAGCGCTCAAAACATGAACCAACTGGTTTGTGTATGGCGTGATGGGACGCTGTCCAGGCATTGCATCATCCTTCACTTAGCGATATAACTTCCCATGTTCAAATCAATGTAAACTACCTGATGCGTTAGTTGACTTATCGCACCCCGGTCCCCTATGGATTCCTTGCCTAGTATCGTCATGGCTGAGTTTCAGCGAAAAACGACCGAGTCTCAGCGAATAACGACCGAGTTTCAGCGAATAACGACCTAGTCTCCGCAAATAACGACCGATTCTCAGCGAATAACGACCGAGTCTCCGCGAATAACGACCGAGTCTCAGCGAATAACGACTGAATTGGCCCTTATTGGAGCATGTCATATCAACATCCAGCTCAGGTTTTCATGGTGAGCTTGGCGCATGTTTGACGAACCGACGGCCCACATTCCCAATACTATGACTAGAATTAATAGAATGATGGTTCTCTAAGTACGTCATAGATCATATGATCCACGTCAATCCATAACTGTACGTAACATTGAGCTCTATCCGGGTGTAGTAATATCGCGGTAAACCACACACAGGGACGGGGACGCCGATCGTACTTGATAACAACATATCCGTCCATTACATGGCATGTTGTATTAAGTGATATTAAATGTTGATTATTACTTTTTATATATATGAGCACTGATAGAAAATGTTATGACAATTGACTGGAATATGTCGCCCAATCGAATCATTCTATCTTCCAATTAGCAATAACTTAATTAACTCTTTACTTATTACCATGTACCAATGCAATGCGAAGCCTCTTGTTATTTATTTTGTCGATCAAGTGGGATGAACAACTGTTATCATAGACATAGGTCGCGATAATTTTTTTCACATTCTAGGGACCAAAACCATCATAAAGTCAAAAAGTGTTCAATAATAAACCATCACGCAATTCAGATAATCTTTTGGTGTAAATTGACTGTCATAAAGGTTTGGGAAGCTGTTTGGTTCATTCGGGCGTGTTTCATTCTATCAGGGGCCTATATGTCGTATAACACATATAGCATAATGTACGATCCCTTGGTTGGGGAGGGGGTTATATGGCGCAAGGTTGATTTGTTGGGGGGGGGGGGGGGTAAGCAGGTCATGATCAACCGAGTAAGATACACAGGGTGAAGATAATGATGATGATGATGATGATGATGATGATGATGATGATGATGATGATGCCGTTGTTGCTGTTGATGATGGTCGTTATAATGATGACGACGATTACGAATAAGATAATGAGTTATTGAAATTAATCCAAGAACGAAACTTATTTCACTCATGGAATTTAGAAGCGCTGAAAGTATAAGCTTACTCTCCCCCGCTGGTCAGTGGGGTCTGATGACATGACGACAAATGAGTCAGCCTCCTGGACGCATTCGTGACAATGGTAACACATGTTGTCACTGATAAATGATATGCGTCGCTCGTCCAAGTCCCGGAAGAAAGGCATCTGTCGACCGCCGTCGAACGAGCAAGTTACATCCAGTTCCCCTGGAAGAAAATGAGAGCATTTAATTCAAAATCAAGCCTTACATTGCGTCAGAAATCTTGGATAAAAGGGTCTAATCTGATGATTAAAATGACGATAATGATGATGATGATGGTAATGATGATGTGGTTGATGATAATGATGAGGTTGATGATGATAAGAATGAAAATTGATGATTATGATGAGGTTGATGATGAGGTTGACGACGACGATGATGATGATGAGGATGATGAGGATGATGATGATGATGATGATGATGATGAAATGTACAGGATAAGTAGCAGCAAGTTACCATTATCATCGCGACTGTCAATATCCAGTATCGAGGCTGGAAAATTATACTCTACACCAGATCCATCCAAATAGTCTGCCCGAGCAACAAAGGCAAGAGCCGAGAAAAAGACGATTGCTAGTGGAACATTCATTCCAGCCTGTATAATAAACAAGACGTACACAACGTGAAATTCTCCAATTTATAGCATCAAGACAGATCCTCCATTGATCACCTCGCTCGATGAGTCCGTGTCATATGCCATCTGTTATAATCGACCCTTCTCTACTTGCCATTTTTTTTGCATCCACGTGATAATAATGATCCCATGGGGACCGACCTGAGCTATTTTCTTTCGAATGAGAATTTTCTGATTCTGTATACGTTTAGTTATTGAATGTCAAAAATAAACTGATGAAAATATTTCCAAAGCAGGCAGAAACGAAAAGCTGTTTTCAATGATTCGGATAGCAATAGTAATCTTTCAGAGTCATTTCCACTACATAATTTATGATTTTTTTTTAAACAATACTCGTTTTAGTGATAAGAAATGTGAAATGCCAAAGATATAAAATCAGAGAAATAATAATATGGTCATACTTGCATGAATTGAAACACACCGTAGCACTGTCTGTCTAGTTTGCCACTCTTCTAATTAAAGACGACATTTTCAAACGGATATGAATTAGTTCGACCATCACCTGTTGTTTTCCCATAAACACCTGTATTTGCGACTTGGTCATATAGCTGTCATTCCCAATAAATCGACAATGAAATTGACATCTTAATAAAGTCAGCTACGAAAATTCCAATATTTGAATTATTTTTCAAGACATACGATACAACTGGATACAACTATTACTTAATACCTGGAACGGCCCTGTTGCTCTGTGTTATCTGAAAGTCATGTACTATGGTCCGTGGACTAGGAACAACCATTATTAACAATCACAAGCAATCTTAAACAATGATCGTTAAGCATCCATTGCTATCACAGACAGGAACCTCAATCTGACAAATACGGTTGCAAGACTTTTCTTCTGTATGTTTGACGCGTTGTATGAACTACAATATAGAGCCTGCCTCAGCTGACACCCTAGTTTAACGGACACCTGCATGTAACGGACATATAAAGCAAAAACGCCATTCAGTTTATCCCAGAGATTGCGGTGAGGTTTTTCAAGCATAATTAAACACCTAATAAATACAACGGGCATATTCCTTAATGTGTCCTGAAAAGACAGGTTTCACTGCCGCACTAACTGGCACAACGTCTTCGTGATCACATTGTTAGTGTCGTGACAGCGGTTTAACTCTTCGCAGAACTACTGGCTCTTGGCGACGACTATATCCGCGTCTTTGAGGAATTCATCACACCGGAAGCAACGTGCCACGTCGCCTTCGAAGGAAACTCACCGCAGCAGAATTTATGTCTGCCGTTGTCGAAGGTGCACATTCATAGAAATGTGTTGAACTAATGGAAACAATAGTTATCTATTTATGCAATCATAAGATAAGAAATGATAGTTTTATTAATTATTCATCATCATCATCATCATCATCATCATCATCATCATCATCATCATCATCAAAAACTAACGCATACTTTCATTTAGGGTTTTCCTCTATTGACATTTGGCCTTATTCTGGGTTTTGCCGCGGGACCTCGAAAACCCGTACCCGTCTACAAGGTCAAAAATGGCCACATACCCCGTCGTACAAGGTATTATGGAATTATGTTCGTACAGATGAAAAAAACATACCCCGTCGTACAAGTATGAGCAAAAAACCGGTACAAGTCAAGAGGCCGAAAAAAAAACATACCCCGTCGCGCGGCACATATGTACTACCTCTATACCATTAAGTGCCCCCCCCGGGATTGACCTATTCGGTTTTGTTTGAAAACGCAACGGCTGAATTGTATATTGGTCTTTAATACTATTGTTGCTAAAATTAACCGTTTTGGGCACAGTTGATCAAATCAACACATTAGAAATGGAACCCAATTTGTTTTTAAATCATCCGTATTTTCGCGATAGCCACTCGTATTGTCATCGTTCAAATTAAAAAACCAGAGCCATAATGTTTATAATGCAGCCATTTTGTCACAGAAAATACCAGCCACACCAACCCTCATTATTTCTCTGGGTCCGCGTAGTGAGTAATCGTTTGTATATACTGCAAGTAGGCATCATGGTGACCGTATCTGCTGATGTCTCTGATTACGACCACACCACATGTCATGTTTCAACACCAGCTGTCTATTGATTCGTGACGCATCATACAATAGTATGCTGTTGTCTGTGTAGTATAGGATTAAGGACGGACATTACTCGGCCTCAGACATTAATAAACGTTAAATCGGTCAAGTTTTTTCTATTAGTTGTTCTCTTTGTAAAGACATATATTTATTCCAATATGCACGATATTGGTTCACAATACACCGCTTCCTCACGCATGCATTCCGGAAAGAACGACAAATCACTTCCATTTTTTCCAGTTTATATCAAATATTTTCTTATCTTAGGAAATGTGTTATTCGAGGAGTTGATGATGGGTGTTGTACTTATAATTTATTATGAATTCTATTAAATGATATTTGACGATTATTTTTCATTATAACAACCAATCAGTATTGTATAGTGGTTCGAACATTCTAGGTTCTTGGAATCGAACAGTGTTCCTGGTGGACACTGTCCAGTGAAAGCCGCCGGATGTGGATCTGAGACACATTTCACAAAGAGGCTGCAGTTGGCGGGATGTGAGCGAAACTCTGGACCAGTGGAACAGTCTAGCGGGTCTGACAACAGGCACATTGGTTCAGTAATATTAGTTTGGAAACTGTGCACAAAAGAGAGATTTCAATCATGAACGGTAAGTTTTTGCAGTTCCACTTTCAAAACAGCCTACGAAATCTATACATCTATGAAATGCTATTAACTGGAACAGGTGTTTCGTATTATACATCGAAACACTGAACATGCAGATATTTATCAAATTAATCAATAAGGTAAAACCTGTCGTTAACGAACATTCAGGTAACTTGGCATAAATTGTCCTCAAAATGAAGTGTCCCTTTGTGTCCGTGACACCTTTCTTCAATAAATGGTTTATCTGAACAGTCGTGACTTTGGTAATGACAGATTTAAATGCATATTCAGCTTACCATAATCACAGTATTCTCCTGTATGGGAACAGGGACATGGTGTCGGTATGCACTCGCAGTGGATAGGGACATTATTCTTCAGAATGCAAGTACCGCCGTTTTCACAGGCCCGGCAGGACAAAACGCTAAATCTGCAAAACGTAAATAATAATGCGCATTCCAAAAGATTTATAGTTAATGCGTTTGAATTAGATGTATCAAACCTTGAGGGCGTTAGTTGAATTTTACCACCACAGTCGCACAGAAGCGATACTAGCTCCGGTAGAACTGCTTCAATATTTTGGGCGCACATATTAAAACATGCGTTTGACTATATCGCTGGGTTTGGCATCTAGAAAACAACATATGTGAAAAAATATGTCGCATCGCACCAAAAGCTTACCACCGATCGATGCGATTCTTGAAGAAATGCCATCTATATATAATTTCCGAAAAATCGCAATGCGATGACCGCCATTTTGGAAAATATTGGGTCGCGTGATTTTCTGCGATTTCCCGCCGCATTGCCTCCCTGCTAAGCTTGCGAAGCACGTTGACGTACTTTGAATACAATCTGCTGTATCTTATCGAGTTCAGACACAGGAAGCAATGGGTCACGTCATTCTGAGCATGCGCGAAGTACGTGGTCTTGAAATTGAAAACAAACATGTTGCCGTGTTTCGGACTTTCTACCTCTTCCAAATTTATCGAACTATAACTAATTACCATGGATGAAATCCCCCGCCACAAAGGGATAAAATTGTCCATGAACATTATTGCAATGTAAAACTCCATCACTAGGGAATGTTTGGTGTTTGGTAGTTGTCTGAATCGATCGCAAAATTTATAACATTGCGTCGTTTTCAAACAGAGTAAGACGTCTGCTCTGACGTCTTGAAGGGCTAAAGCGATACATGATTGTGACGATACCGAACAAACCCATAAAAGTCCCGTATGTGGACATTTTACTACATCTCGTCAAAGAATGAGACAATTCAATTTAACATATAAGGCAGACTAAAGCGGTTTTTGACCACGAATATGACGATTATTGTATGCCCAACAATATTTTTTCACAATACAAACGCACCTGCAAACGTCGACATATCGATGTGTGAAGTCGACGTCATCAGCTCTACATCGGAGCTTCCATGCTCTCTTGTTTGCGGAGCGGATGTGACATCGATATTGGTTGTAATGACGTCAGTATTCTCAGGCGTGACATTCGGCACGCTTGACGTTCACGGTGGGCCTGGCTGTTGGTAATAAAAGGCAGTTGTTCGCCTGCGCATTGAAACTATTCACGCATGCGCCTTGCTGGTGGTCAAATATTGTTCGACTTGGACACGTTTCTATTGCTATGCCGTAAGAGCAGTTAACGAAACGACTGCAGTTGTTAGGATGCGAACGAAACATCCCGACATCATTGCTGCAGTCAAATAAATCTATTCACACAAAAGTTACCAAATTAAATATCTTGTCAAACAATATACATGTTCGCAGTTCGTGGTGGTGAAGAAGATGATGATGGTGGTTGTGGTGAAGAAGCTGATGATGTGGTGGTGGTGAAGAAGCTGATGATGGTGGTGGTGGTGGTGGTGAAGAAGCTGATGATGATGGTGGTGGTGGTGAAGAAGCTGATGATGATGATGGTGGTTGTGGTGAAGAAGCTGATGATGTGGTGGTGGTGAAGAAGCTGATGAAGCTGATGATGATGGTGGTGGTGATGATGATGGTGGTGGTGGTGAAGAAGCTGATGATGGTGGTGGTGGTGAAGAAGCTGATGATGATGGTGGTGGTGGTGAAAGAAGCTGATGATGATGGTGGTGGTGGTGAAGAAGCTGATGATGATGGTGGTGGTGGTGAAGAAGCTGATGATGATGGTGGTGGTGGTGGTGAAGAAGCTGATGATGATGGTGGTGGTGGTGAAGAAGCTGGTGGGTGGAAGAAGAAGCTGATGATGATGGTGGTGTGGTGAAGAAGCTGATGATGGTGGTGGTGGTGGTGAAGAAGCTGATGATGTGGTGGTGGTGGTGGTGAAGAAGATGATGATGATGGGTGGTGCTGTGGTGGTGGTGAAGCTGATGATGTGGGTGGTGGTGGTGAAGAAGCTGATGATGGCGGTGGTGGTGGTGAAGAAGCTGAGCTGATGGTGGTGTGGTGTGGTGGTGATGAAGGTGGTGAAGAAGCTGATGATGGTGGTGGTGGTGAAGAAGCTGATAATGGTGGTGGTGGTGAAGAAGCTGATGATGTGGTGGTGGTGGTGAAGAAGCTGATGATGGCGGTGGTGGTGAACTAGCTGATGATGTGGTGGTGGTGGTGGTGGTGAAGAAGCTGATGATGGCGGTGGTGGTGAAGAAGCTGATGACGATGGTGGTGGTGGTGAAGAAGCTGATGATGGTGGGGTGGTGGTGGTGGTGAAGAAGCTGATGATGATGATGGTGGTGGTGGTGATAAAGATGATGATGGCGGTGGTGGTGATAAAGATGATGATGGCGGTGGTGGTGATAAAGATGATGATGGCGGTGGTGGTGATAAAGATGATGAGGAACAAAAAGAAAAACGCTCAGTATATTCACCATCATATTAGCATGCAACTCTGCATTCCTTTGACGATTGTGAAATCTATGATCATGTTGATGGTGACGTCAATGATAACAATGATGATGATGATGATGACCAATAATAATACTTCGTAAAACAATTACAAAAATATTTCGAATACGATAATCGTGATGAAGAGGATGTTGATGATGATAGTGGTGCTGGTTAGGATGATGAAGATGATTACAATCATATACTTTGTTATAATGCATAAAACTAAACATTCCTTTGACGACGATGATGTATCTGATGATTAATATGACAAAGATGATGATTATGTCTATGATCATGATTGTGATAAAGATGATTATGATGATTGCGATAATCATGACCAATAATAGTTCTTATGAAAACAATTTAAAAATATTACTTGTGTTTCCGACGTGTGTTCTCTGTGTTAAAGAGACTGTTCAGCCACATATAAGGCAATCAGGGATCATTTCGTTATTACATTACTACGATTAACGCAGACGTAAGTAATGACATCTTCTAATTTGTGCCTCCGACTTTACATGATGGAAGTTATGTTGATAAGTTTTTAACATTATTATTTGACTGGAAATATTCATGATATACTGTGGAGATCTGTTTTATTCAGTTATGTCGTTCCATCGATAACGGTGCCTCCCTAAAACCATGAACTACACGAATGTTAGCTGTAAATCATAACGCGCTCTGAATTTACCTCGCTAACGATGTGTATTCTTCCGCTTTAGTTACATAATGTAGATTTCATTAAATCTTCACTCATTCAAGTTGTGGGCATAATTGTGCACACATTAGACCGACAAGCAAGAAGGATAATGTCCGACAACATAAATGGCGACAGCCGAAGTAAGGATCTTTTTTCTGAGACCACAGCGCCGCGTAGCGACTGAAAGTCTGAAAATGTAACATTTTTGGTTTCCAAGGTGCTGTTACCAAGCAGCTTGCTAGGCAACCACTTTCCTTATATGGGGCTGAACAGTCTCTTTAAGACGATAGCCAAGACAGCTCCTACAACGATCAAAAACACGAATAATCGGAGTAATACCCAGATCACATACCGCCTTCTTCTCCTCTCTGCTTTGTAGGGATCACGCAAATATATCTCGCCATCCATTTTACTGGACACATTGAAGAAAACACCTGCAAAACCTGTGTTTAACGGCCTCTTAATGGACTTAATGTCCTTTATTAGCAGGTATCCGCTTACATCAGTGCCCGCAAATATATAGTCTAAGTATCCAAAAACATATGAAGCGGCTGCTTCACAAATTACACGCATTAAACATGAGCCATATTTCTCTGTCCTGAGGTATTGACGGGAATTTTATATCGTTAAAGAAAGACTATATATTCAACAGAATACGTTGGCCGAAGGTTTTCCTAGACTGTCAGTCTTCTAGAGTCTACATATCTCAAAAGCACCACCAGTGAACCGAGTCTCTTCTGCGAACCACCACTGTTTCTCAAGAGAACATTACAGTCTTTATATTGACATTCGTAGCAAAGATTTTTGATGGATTGACTGAGGTCGAATGGTCGCTGATTTCATCCAAGGAGTCGGACGTTTTCACCCACATTATGGAATCGTCCATAACAGGCGTGTCGATTCAACTGTCATTTCGTAACGATAAATAGATCGAGTATCGATCCTCGGTGGAGACTTAAATCAATACAATTTCAGTTTTACTTAATACGCTTTCAAAAACGCCAATATCGATTTATTCAGTGCAATTAGAACTGTATTTAAATCACTCGTCCGGTTGGATAAGTTGACTTGGCAAGTCACTTGTCCGACTAGGCAAGGCAACTCGCCCCTGGTGTTTTGATGATCTGATGCCACCATAGGGGCGAGGGTCCGTATGGCAGAATCTTTAGGATTATAAGCAAAATTGTTCCTTCTCGCAATGCAGACAAAGGACAGTTTAAAAAACATTGATTTTCATATCCATAAATGTCTTACCATGAATATTGCCTAGAGTACAACAACAGTCATACTCCTTAAACAACAGAATCAACGAAATCCAACACAATTTTAAAATTGTTGTCCAACATGGCTACCGCCGAATCGAAAACATGAGCGATATCACAGCGAATTAACGAGAATTGACTCAATTATGTCCTAGGTAGCACAACGCTGGTGGGCCACCGGCGGGCCATCGGCGGCTGCGACAGTGGCCCACCGATAACTCATCAAGTATTTAGAAATGCCTCAAACTAATATACAAAGAAGAACAGCAGCACCATATTTCAATTAGTTTATTAAGAAAACTAAATTTCTTCCTCAGAAGACAAATCGTTATAACCCAGATAGCACAACGCCGGCGGCCCGCTGGTGGCTACCGTCGGCAGTTCCCAGCTGACGGTCCACCGGCTGCCCGACGGTGGCCCAACGGCGGCTGGTCTTCGGCTGAATGTCTGCCACAGCGCCATCTAGCTGCATATTTGAAAATTACAACCGCCCTTCGCCGTAGTTCAGTCATTGAATTTTGGCGGGTTTTTGGTATTTCGTTAAAATCGACCAGTGATAATCACTTTTACTGTGCTATGTGAGTAACCATACTTTTATCCATTTTAAATACGTATTAATAGAACACATGGGATATGAAAACATATTGTATTCATCGCATTTCTTTGTATTTGGTTGTTTTTTCATGAAATTTACCCGAGTTGAATTTAATCGCCACGTGGTAGGAAGGACAAACGCGGCGCCGATCTCGTTTGGACAGGGCCGTTTTTGGGCCGTTTGGTAGTCCCATGTAAATGACCACTGACAACAAATGATGCAATGATACATTTGATACCATTTTCGTTTTTCTTGGTGGTATTTAATGTGGTTTTAATCGCCAACGAAAATGGCGAAAAGTTTCGAGGCCATAAAAGTTTTGTCGCGATTTATGTACCTAAGGAAAAATGGGCCGTACCACTTTATTCTTCCAACGATTGCTATATAAATTACACTAAAATGTAGAAGAATAAAAGTGATATGCAGATCCGAGTGATAATCGATCAGATTTTGGGGTTAAAAGTGTTAAATCTCGATTTTGCCGCTTCAAACCGGATAACTCTCCGAAACTGGAATATTTCAATACCTATGCTCTGATTGCCTTGTAAGTAATTGTGGTATACAGATACATTGTTGCCAGATTTAAAAAAAATACCAACAAATGCATATGAACACATTTATGTTATCCACCGAAAAACCGGACAATACAGTATTGATCAATGGTGACACTTACATCATTAGAAATATTCTCTGGCATGACAGTTCAAGATGGTGTGTTGTTTGTCAAAAATTTTTGCACAAAGAGCCTTTCTTCACATACCCATTGGACTCTATGAGAATTAATGTTTGTCTTGTCAGTGACCTTAACAGGCAACTTGTATTATTTAAGATCACTGATATCATAACCAAAGTGGTTTTGCTGCCGTATAAAGAGCGATATGTTTCAATACCTATGCTCTGATTGCCTTGTAAGTAATTGTGGTATACAGATACATTGTTGCCAGATTTTGAAAACAGTCCAGTATCACAATCTTGGATTTTCTTTTCAGGTTTTACATTATGTATTCCATCGTCCATTTCATAGACAGGAATGAAGTTGAGGTAGTTCCAAAGTCATGGATACGTGGTGGAAACTGCAGATGGCCAAATAGCTTGAAGGGATCGGAGCTAATAAAAGCCATAGTATCTCTAAGGCCACCTGAGGTGGAGTGGAGGGTATATTCGCCTATCACGGTGCTGAAGGAGACAGGTATGTATCCTATATGCACCATATTTGTAGAAGAGTCTTTTACGTCTAAATTAGTAAATGATTAAATGTTGTATTCTGGCTTGATAATATAGGTTTTTATGTTAATAATTTATTGTTTAGTGATAATATTATGCATAAAATCTTAAAAAATATAAACAACGAACATTGTATGTATCTCAAAGGTGACTACAATAAAGCCCGGAGCAAATGCGGAGGTTAGAAGACCACCTTAGCACAGACTTGGACACGACAGATGATGACAGATCCAGAAAGAGGTAAAATTAATGATTCACAAATATTTGCTTTACTGTAACAATTATTCCATTAATGGAAGCTTAATATTGTATATTGTTTAATGCTTTGTTTCACTGTATCTTCACCAGGAGCCGTCCTAAGAGATTTGTGGAAGGAAGTCCAGAAAGAAGTATTTTTTAAGTGATAAATATTATATTAACATTAAGCATCTGTTTACAGAAGCCACACTGGTTTTGCCGGCCGGTCGGATGACCAGGGTAGGACTCCGGTACGTGCCACTGGCAGTCAACAAGACCACAGTGTGGCCTTTCCTTCTAGTAGCATGGTAACACTACCATGTGTGAACTCTAATACACTGTAAGGAATATTCGCCATACTCAGGTTTTTCTTCAAGCTCAATGACCACTTCATCTTTTCTCTCCATACCTGTTGATGATGAAGATGTTTCTTTTCTGATAAACAGGGCAAGAATGGATTTAAGACGGCCTGGCATTTCTGAGAAATTACTGGACAGGTATAACTGTACACACATAGGTACACTACTAATACTTTTAGATATAATTTTAAATTTATGTTGCAATTTCGTTTTTTTGTGAAAAGAATTAAACTCTGGTGTTATTTTGTTATATTTGTTTCATTTTTTTTTTAATATATTGTGAGGTATTGAATTGTACAATATACCTTTCCAGAGACCGACTATTGTTTTCCACTTTGGAAGCCATTACCACCGGTCCGACGGCGGCCCGCCCTCGGCCCGCCCTATTGCCGCCATTAGTGATCTGCCGCCGCCGGGCCGACGTCGCTAGTGCTGCCGATGGTGGGCCGCTCTCGGGCCGCTAGAGTTGTGCTATCTGGGAATCAATAAGTGCGGCAAGTCTTGTCATCTGTAGCTCTTTATTCAGTTCTTTTTCTGAAATCAAGAAGCCATGAAGATTTTTATTAACTATAACTATATTTATATACAATTTTTTCACTGAAAGATTAGAATTAAATCACCAATCACACAGGAAAATAGCAGCATGAGGCTGGCAAATGATTTGGATGACTAGGCCAAGATATTAATTATATTACTTCATAAAAGAAATTAATTGACATGTGAGGAATTCTTTTCTGCCGTCTTTCTGTTGGAACAGCATCCCTGTCACCTGCATCCTTAAGCTACATCTGGGGTTCCTTGAGGAGGTTCATTTTCCCAGCTTCTGTAAAAATAAATCCCTACAAGTATAGAAAGTTGCAAAAGAATACAGAATACAAAGAGCATGTACATCAACATTCACTAAATGAAATTATCTAATTAATTAAACATGAAAAAAACCCCAAAAATGTAATATGTGGTATAAATTTACTACCTAGAATAACAGCAGTGAGTTCCAGCTTGCCCAGAACCAGCTTGGGGGCCTACCGGACCAGTTAAACCGCCTGGCCAGGTTTGCTATGAATAGAGAACCCATCATTCTGTGGATCACCTCTTTGGCGGAATATACACCCAGGGTTGAGAGATAACTAACTTACTAATGTGAAAATAGTAAATATATGACGTAAATCAATATCAACATACCATATATGCTACATATTCTGTTTATGTAATGTAGTATGTAATGGAAATTGTGTTTTAAATGTGAAATGCTAAGCTAGAATAGTTGCAAACAGAGACTTCTTCTAGTCTGTGTAAACATATATATTATACAAATTTACCTTTCGAAGGGGTCCACAGGCATATTTATGTCAGCATCTACTGTACTGTGCAGAGCAGGCATGCTCACTCTGGCAAGACAACAACAATGCCCCAGTTAACCAATTCAGTTCCAGACATTGATAATAATGCTACATAGATATATATTGTAACTTGTATAATTATTGGCATTAATAATATTGTTTTTTAAAAACATATCCATCATTTATATGCTAACAAGTTTATCTGGAAGGTGTACCAGCTGATTTTCTGCTTGTTGTGTGTCTGCAAGAATAATTGCAAACAGAATAAATGCAAAGGCACATAATTTTAAATCAACAATTCAACACAACAATAGAAACCATCATAGAAATGTGTTACTAGCAAATATGATTACCGAGTAAAAAAGTTACATGTGGAATCATTTTGTTTCGGTCAAGGCTGCTTGGGAAGTATATCTATAGAAACATTTATCAGAGGCATATTAATCTAACTTTTTTTAGTAACTTGATATCCCTTTTCTAATGTTATACAAAGCAAATAAATGCATATTTAATGTTACCATGGAAGAAGAGGTAACTTATAGGGGTTTTTGATATAGCCAACACCTTCTTATTCTGTGAGGCCTTGATACTGTTTCCCTCCAAATCACTGTTGAAAATATCATTAAGGTACTATTTACTGCATGTGGGTTTGATTTCACATGTTGAACACAAACAAACTGTGGTACAGGTCACCTGGTGAGATACCTACATGTCAGACAGCAGTTCCTGGGCTGGCTCTGCTTCTTCCTCTTCATCAGACATATTCTTGGAAGAATGCGACCTGTATTGTGGAAATATTTCACTTTTTATAAACATATTTTTGTGTTATTTGGAATGTCAGAGGCAATAAGTTCCAAATATGTGTACCATTATAATGTCAATATTTGCCCTGTATAATATTTTTGTGACCAAAAGTGCCCAGAGGGAAGGAATCGCCTGATATTCATGAAACTCACTTTTTCGGACTCTGCTCTCTGCGTCAGTTGTTTCTAAATCGGTGGTGAGATGTCCCTCCACCCTTCTAAGTTCTAGTTCCACATTTCTGCCTGGCTTTGTAATTGTTTGCGCTTAAATCCAACTCGGGTCAATTTCATGAAAAAAAACAACCAAATACAAAGAAATGCGATGAATACTAGATGTTT
Organism: Urechis unicinctus; assembly: GCA_034190875.2. Classification (NCBI taxonomy): domain Eukaryota; kingdom Metazoa; phylum Annelida; class Polychaeta; order Xenopneusta; family Urechidae; genus Urechis; species Urechis unicinctus. The sequence continues at coordinate 53,704,065 of CM067353.1, read as the reverse complement.
TCATATCCCATGTATTATCTTAATACGTATTTAAAATGGATAAAAGTACCTGCAACTCACCTAACACAGTAGAAGTGATGAATACTGAGCGATTTTTACGAATTTCCAAATAAACGCCAACATCCAGCGACTGAACTAAGGTTAAGGTCGTTACTAATTTGTAAAGATGCAGCTAGATGGCGCGATGGCAGACATCCAGCCGAAGACGAGCCATCGTTGGGCCGCTGGTGGACCGTCAGCTGGGAACTGCCGATGGTAGCCACCAGCGGGCCGCTGGCGTTGTGTTATCTGGGGTTGCATTGTGGGAGTCGGTCATGTTGAGTTTTTGAACAAAGTTTCATGATGTGCCGTATTTTAGTGCCCAAACAGAACAATTATACAAAACTCTAGTAATAGAAACAGTCCTCGTGTCATTTTGTGATATAATCTTTCATTTTGTCACAATTTTTTTGGCATGGAGGGCTTTGGTAAGTTTTAAGCGAGTTCATCTGTCATTTTGACTTCGGAACCTGTCAGAGGCGGAGTTTCTTTGCCTATTGTCCGACATGACAAATCACTTGCCTCGGCAAGCGGACAACCATTGGTGTCGAACCCTGACCCATTCCAATCATTGCATCGAGAGCAGTAGCTAACAACGTGTAGCAAAATGTTTCCCCGTCCCAGCAGCCACATTCACAAAACAGTCACGACCCATCAAGCAGCCGAGCGAACAAGTCTTTCGGAGCGTACCAAAACAAATATGGCGCCGAATCTTCGGAAAATGTGACGAGTAATAAATAGAAAATACAACACAGTTGTCGAACCCAAGATCTATGCATGAGTATGAAGAGAATTTAGAACTTTTAGAGAGTATACTACGCGCCGAATCGCCCATAACCGCAGCGAAAGCAGCATAAATTTTCACCGGTGTGGCGATAATAGAGCCATTGTGGCATCGACTCGATTCATAGAGGTACATAGCCCTGTTCGGACCCTGCAGATCGAGTACAGAGACAAATTGTATTAGTAGAGAAGAGAGAATATTATTACATGCAGAGCATTTAGAGGGTACAACAGAAATGACGTATGGAAGAGAAACCTCAGCACAAGTGATCAATGTCGTCGAACCAGGACCAGACCTGCGAGTAGAACCATTCGAGACAGATGATAACCCATCAGCTACGGCGGAAAAATTGGATATATGGGTCCAGGACCTCGAGGAAGCCATGGGGTACTACCAAATAACAAAGGAGCAACGGCAGCAGCAGAATCTAGGTATACACCGTTAATTCGTTTTTCAATTTCACAAATGCAAATAGAAAATGGGTAAGCAACCCATTTTCTATATTAGTATTTTGCGAACATATATTGAAAATGGGTGAGCAACCCATATTCTATTTTATTATTTTGCAAACATATATACAAAAAAGGTCTACATTCCATTTTCGTTTCCCGATATTACATTTCATTTACCGAAAAGCCAAAATGTAAAATAGGTTACGTTTTCCTATTTTTTTGATCGGATAACTCGATTTCAGTTAAAGAAGATTCCCTGTGATCGCGCGCTTTGCGCTGATCCGAGCGGCGAAAATAGTTTGAGTATTTTATCAGTCGTTCGACTCATGATTTCATTTGCATGAACACCAATAGTTTCTGTGGTAGGGTTGACTGGTCCTCTTGAGAGCCGAACCAACAGTGGCTTCAGCAACTTGCTAGGCGAAGTTTTGCTAGGCAAAGAAACTTCGCCTCTGACAGCATCCGCGCTATTTAAAGGAGTATGGCTGTTGTTGCACTCTTGGCAAGATTGATGTTAAGACATTTATGGATATGAAAATGTATGTTTTTTTAAACTGTCCCTTTTCTGCATTGGTAGAATGAGCATATTTGCTTATATCCTTGAAGATTCTGCCATACGGCCCCTCGTCCCTATGATGGCATCAGATCATCAAAACACCAGGGGCGAGCAATCAAATGCTCAGAAATCACTGAATAAGAGTGTCCATCTTGTAACATTATCACGATAACATCGCCGAATTTATCTAGCACGGACGCCATGCTTTTTCGCGGCGCGCGCGTACTCTGTTTTTAATCATCAGGGAGCGTCCCTTAATTGATGAACTTACAAAAATCGAAAATGGGGAAACATTTTCCATTTTCTGGGGTTCCGTGAGGAGGTTCATTTTCCCAGCTTCTGTAAAAATAAATCCCTACAAGTATAGAAAGTTGCAAAAGAATACAGAATACAAAGAGCATGTACATCAACATTCACTAAATGAAATTATCTAATTAATTAAACATGAAAAAAAAAAAAAAACCCAAAAATGTAATATGTGGTATAAATTTACTACCTAGAATAACAGCAGTGAGTTCCAGCTTGCCCAGAACCAGCTTGGGGGCCTACCGGACCAGTTAAACCGCCTGGCCAGGTTTGCTATGAATAGAGAACCCATCATTCTGTGGATCACCTCTTTGGCGGAATATACACCCAGGGTTGAGAGATAACTAACTTACTAATGTGAAAATAGTAAATATATGACGTAAATCAATATCAACATACCATATATGCTACATATTCTGTTTATGTAATGTAGTATGTAATGGAAATTGTGTTTTAAATGTGAAATGCTAAGCTAGAATAGTTGCAAACAGAGACTTCTTCTAGTCTGTGTAAACATATATATTATACAAATTTACCTTTCGAAGGGGTCCACAGGCATATTTATGTCAGCATCTACTGTACTGTGCAGAGCAGGCATGCTCACTCTGGCAAGACAACAACAATGCCCCAGTTAACCAATTCAGTTCCAGACATTGATAATAATGCTACATAGATATATATTGTAACTTGTATAATTATTGGCATTAATAATATTGTTTTTAAAACATATCCATCATTTATATGCTAACAAGTTTATCTGGAAGGTGTACCAGCTGATTTTCTGCTTGTTGTGTGTCTGCAAGAATAATTGCAAACAGAATAAATGCAAAGGCACATAATTTTAAATCAACAATTCAACACAACAATAGAAACCATCATAGAAATGTGTTACTAGCAAATATGATTACCGAGTAAAAAAGTTACATGTGGAATCATTTTGTTTCGGTCAAGGCTGCTTGGGAAGTATATCTATAGAAACATTTATCAGAGGCATATTAATCTAACTTTTTTTAGTAACTTGATATCCCTTTTCTAATGTTATACAAAGCAAATAAATGCATATTTAATGTTACCATGGAAGAAGAGGTAACTTATAGGGGTTTTTGATATAGCCAACACCTTCTTATTCTGTGAGGCCTTGATACTGTTTCCCTCCAAATCACTGTTGAAAATATCATTAAGGTACTATTTACTGCATGTGGGTTTGATTTCACATGTTGAACACAAACAAACTGTGGTACAGGTCACCTGGTGAGATACCTACATGTCAGACAGCAGTTCCTGGGCTGGCTCTGCTTCTTCCTCTTCATCAGACATATTCTTGGAAGAATGCGACCTGTATTGTGGAAATATTTCACTTTTTATAACATATTTTTGTGTTATTTGGAATGTCAGAGGCAATAAGTTCCAAATATGTGTACCATTATAATGTCAATATTTGCCCTGTATAATATTTTTGTGACCAAAAGTGCCCAGAGGGAAGGAATCGCCTGATATTCATGAAACTCACTTTTTCGGACTCTGCTCTCTGCGTCAGTTGTTTCTAAATCGGTGGTGAGATGTCCCTCCACCCTTCTAAGTTCTAGTTCCACATTTCTGCCTGGCTTTGTAATTGTTTGCGCTTAAATCCAACTCGGGTCAATTTCATGAAAAAAACAACCAAATACAAAGAAATGCGATGAATACTAGATGTTTTCATATCCCATGTATTATCTTAATACGTATTTAAAATGGATAAAAGTACCTGCAACTCACCTAACACAGTAGAAGTGATGAATACTGAGCGATTTTTACGAATTTCCAAATAAACGCCAACATCCAGCGACTGAACTAAGGTTAAGGTCGTTACTAATTTGTAAAGATGCAGCTAGATGGCGCGATGGCAGACATCCAGCCGAAGACGAGCCATCGTTGGGCCGCTGGTGGACCGTCAGCTGGGAACTGCCGATGGTAGCCACCAGCGGGCCGCTGGCGTTGTGTTATCTGGGGTTGCATTGTGGGAGTCGGTCATGTTGAGTTTTTGAACAAAGTTTCATGATGTGCCGTATTTTAGTGCCCAAACAGAACAATTATACAAAACTCTAGTAATAGAAACAGTCCTCGTGTCATTTTGTGATATAATCTTTCATTTTGTCACAATTTTTTTGGCATGGAGGGCTTTGGTAAGTTTTAAGCGAGTTCATCTGTCATTTTGACTTCGGAACCTGTCAGAGGCGGAGTTTCTTTGCCTATTGTCCGACATGACAAATCACTTGCCTCGGCAAGCGGACAACCATTGGTGTCGAACCCTGACCCATTCCAATCATTGCATCGAGAGCAGTAGCTAACAACGTGTAGCAAAATGTTTCCCCATCCCAGCAGCCACATTCACAAAACAGTCACGACCCATCAAGCAGCCGAGCGAACAAGTCTTTCGGAGCGTACCAAAACAAATATGGCGCCGAATCTTCGGAAAATGTGACGAGTAATAAATAGAAAATACAACACAGTTGTCGAACCCAAGATCTATGCATGAGTATGAAGAGAATTTAGAACTTTTAGAGAGTATACTACGCGCCGAATCGCCCATAACCGCAGCGAAAGCAGCATAAATTTTCACCGGTGTGGCGATAATAGAGCCATTGTGGCATCGACTCGATTCATAGAGGTACATAGCCCTGTTCGGACCCTGCAGATCGAGTACAGAGACAAATTGTATTAGTAGAGAAGAGAGAATATTATTACATGCAGAGCATTTAGAGGGTACAACAGAAATGACGTATGGAAGAGAAACCTCAGCACAAGTGATCAATGTCGTCGAACCAGGACCAGACCTGCGAGTAGAACCATTCGAGACAGATGATAACCCATCAGCTACGGCGGAAAAAAATTGGATATATGGGTCCAGGACCTCGAGGAAGCCATGGGGTACTACCAAATAACAAAGGAGCAACGGCAGCAGCAGAATCTAGGTATACACCGTTAATTCGTTTTTCAATTTCACAAATGCAAATAGAAAATGGGTAAGCAACCCATTTTCTATATTAGTATTTTGCGAACATATATTGAAAATGGGTGAGCAACCCATATTCTATTTTATTATTTTGCAAACATATATAGAAAATAGGTATACATTCCATTTTCGTTTCCCGATATTAGATTTCATTAACCGAAAAACCAAAATGTAAAATGGGTTTAATTTCGTTTTCCTATTTTCGATCGGATAACTCGATTTCAGTTAAAGAAGGATCCCTGAGATCGCGCGCTTTGCGCTGACCCGGGCGACGAAAATAATTTGAGTATTTTATCAGTCGTTCGACTCATGATTTCATTTGCATGAACACCAATAGTTTCTGTGGTAGGGTTGACTGGTCCTCTTGAGAGCCGAACCAACAGTGGCTTCAGCAACTTGCTAGGCGAAGTTTTGCTAGGCAAAGAAACTTCGCCTCTGACAGCATCCGCGCTATTTAAAGGAGTATGGCTGTTGTTGCACTCTTGGCAAGATTGATGTTAAGACATTTATGGATATGAAAATGTATGTTTTTTTAAACTGTCCCTTTTCTGCATTGGTAGAATGAGCATATTTGCTTATATCCTTGAAGATTCTGCCATACGGCCCCTCGTCCCTATGATGGCATCAGATCATCAAAACACCAGGGGCGAGCAATCAAATGCTCAGAAATCACTGAATAAGAGTGTCCATCTTGTAACATTATCACGATAACATCGCCGAATTTATCTAGCACGGACGCCATGCTTTTTCGCGGCGCGCGCGTACTCTGTTTTAATCATCAGGGAGCGTCCCTTAATTGATGAACTTACAAAAATCGAAAATGGGGAAACATTTTCCATTTTCTGGGGTTCCGTGAGGAGGTTCATTTTCCCAGCTTCTGTAAAAATAAATCCCTACAAGTATAGAAAGTTGCAAAAGAATACAGAATACAAAGAGCATGTACATCAACATTCACTAAATGAAATTATCTAATTAATTAAACATGAAAAAAAACCCAAAAATGTAATATGTGGTATAAATTTACTACCTAGAATAACAGCAGTGAGTTCCAGCTTGCCCAGAACCAGCTTGGGGGCCTACCGGACCAGTTAAACCGCCTGGCCAGGTTTGCTATGAATAGAGAACCCATCATTCTGTGGATCACCTCTTTGGCGGAATATACACCCAGGGTTGAGAGATAACTAACTTACTAATGTGAAAATAGTAAATATATGACGTAAATCAATATCAACATACCATATATGCTACATATTCTGTTTATGTAATGTAGTATGTAATGGAAATTGTGTTTTAAATGTGAAATGCTAAGCTAGAATAGTTGCAAACAGAGACTTCTTCTAGTCTGTGTAAACATATATATTATACAAATTTACCTTTCGAAGGGGTCCACAGGCATATTTATGTCAGCATCTACTGTACTGTGCAGAGCAGGCATGCTCACTCTGGCAAGACAACAACAATGCCCCAGTTAACCAATTCAGTTCCAGACATTGATAATAATGCTACATAGATATATATTGTAACTTGTATAATTATTGGCATTAATAATATTGTTTTTAAAACATATCCATCATTTATATGCTAACAAGTTTATCTGGAAGGTGTACCACCAGCTGATTTTCTGCTTGTTGTGTGTCTGCAAGAATAATTGCAAACAGAATAAATGCAAAGGCACATAATTTTAAATCAACAATTCAACACAACAATAGAAACCATCATAGAAATGTGTTACTAGCAAATATGATTACCGAGTAAAAAAGTTACATGTGGAATCATTTTGTTTCGGTCAAGGCTGCTTGGGAAGTATATCTATAGAAACATTTATCAGAGGCATATTAATCTAACTTTTTTTAGTAACTTGATATCCCTTTTCTAATGTTATACAAAGCAAATAAATGCATATTTAATGTTACCATGGAAGAAGAGGTAACTTATAGGGGTTTTTGATATAGCCAACACCTTCTTATTCTGTGAGGCCTTGATACTGTTTCCCTCCAAATCACTGTTGAAAATATCATTAAGGTACTATTTACTGCATGTGGGTTTGATTTCACATGTTGAACACAAACAAACTGTGGTACAGGTCACCTGGTGAGATACCTACATGTCAGACAGCAGTTCCTGGGCTGGCTCTGCTTCTTCCTCTTCATCAGACATATTCTTGGAAGAATGCGACCTGTATTGTGGAAATATTTCACTTTTTATAACATATTTTTTGTGTTATTTGGAATGTCAGAGGCAATAAGTTCCAAATATGTGTACCATTATAATGTCAATATTTGCCCTGTATAATATTTTTGTGACCAAAAGTGCCCAGAGGGAAGGAATCGCCTGATATTCATGAAACTCACTTTTTCGGACTCTGCTCTCTGCGTCAGTTGTTTCTAAATCGGTGGTGAGATGTCCCTCCACCCTTCTAAGTTCTAGTTCCACATTTCTGCCTGGCTTTGTAATTGTTTGCGCTTAAATCCAACTCGGGTCAATTTCATGAAAAAAAACAACCAAATACAAAGAAATGCGATGAATACTAGATGTTTTCATATCCCATGTATTATCTTAATACGTATTTAAAATGGATAAAAGTACCTGCAACTCACCTAACACAGTAGAAGTGATGAATACTGAGCGATTTTTACGAATTTCCAAATAAACGCCAACATCCAGCGACTGAACTAAGGTTAAGGTCGTTACTAATTTGTAAAGATGCAGCTAGATGGCGCGATGGCAGACATCCAGCCGAAGACGAGCCATCGTTGGGCCGCTGGTGGACCGTCAGCTGGGAACTGCCGATGGTAGCCACCAGCGGGCCGCTGGCGTTGTGTTATCTGGGGTTGCATTGTGGGAGTCGGTCATGTTGAGTTTTTGAACAAAGTTTCATGATGTGCCGTATTTTAGTGCCCAAACAGAACAATTATACAAAACTCTAGTAATAGAAACAGTCCTCGTGTCATTTTGTGATATAATCTTTCATTTTGTCACAATTTTTTTGGCATGGAGGGCTTTGGTAAGTTTTAAGCGAGTTCATCTGTCATTTTGACTTCGGAACCTGTCAGAGGCGGAGTTTCTTTGCCTATTGTCCGACATGACAAATCACTTGCCTCGGCAAGCGGACAACCATTGGTGTCGAACCCTGACCCATTCCAATCATTGCATCGAGAGCAGTAGCTAACAACGTGTAGTAGCAAATGTTTCCCCGTCCCAGCAGCCACATTCACAAAACAGTCACGACCCATCAAGCAGCCGAGCGAACAAGTCTTTCGGAGCGTACCAAAACAAATATGGCGCCGAATCTTCGGAAAATGTGACGAGTAATAAATAGAAAATACAAACACAGTTGTCGAACCCAAGATCTATGCATGAGTATGAAGAGAATTTAGAACTTTTAGAGAGTATACTACGCGCCGAATCGCCCATAACCGCAGCGAAAGCAGCATAAATTTTCACCGGTGTGGCGATAATAGAGCCATTGTGGCATCGACTCGATTCATAGAGGTACATAGCCCTGTTCGGACCCTGCAGATCGAGTACAGAGACAAATTGTATTAGTAGAGAAGAGAGAATATTATTACATGCAGAGCATTTAGAGGGTACAACAGAAATGACGTATGGAAGAGAAACCTCAGCACAAGTGATCAATGTCGTCGAACCAGGACCAGACCTGCGAGTAGAACCATTCGAGACAGATGATAACCCATCAGCTACGGCGGAAAAATTGGATATATGGGTCCAGGACCTCGAGGAAGCCATGGGGTACTACCAAATAACAAAGGAGCAACGGCAGCAGCAGAATCTAGGTATACACCGTTAATTCGTTTTTCAATTTCACAAATGCAAATAGAAAATGGGTAAGCAACCCATTTTCTATATTAGTATTTTGCGAACATATATTGAAAATGGGTGAGCAACCCATATTCTATTTTATTATTTTGCAAACATATATAGAAAATAGGTATACATTCCATTTTCGTTTCCCGATATTAGATTTCATTAACCGAAAAACCAAAATGTAAAATGGGTTTAATTTCGTTTTCCTATTTTCGATCGGATAACTCGATTTCAGTTAAAGAAGGATCCCTGAGATCGCGCGCTTTGCGCTGACCCGGGCGACGAAAATAATTTGAGTATTTTATCAGTCGTTCGACTCATGATTTCATTTGCATGAACACCAATAGTTTCTGTGGTAGGGTTGACTGGTCCTCTTGAGAACCGAACCAACAGTGGCTTCAGCAACTTGCTAGGCGAAGTTTTGCTAGGCAAAGAAACTTCGCCTCTGACAGCATCCGCGCTATTTAAAGGAGTATGGCTGTTGTTGCACTCTTGGCAAGATTGATGTTAAGACATTTATGGATATGAAAATGTATGTTTTTTTAAACTGTCCCTTTTCTGCATTGGTAGAATGAGCATATTTGCTTATATCCTTGAAGATTCTGCCATACGGCCCCTCGTCCCTATGATGGCATCAGATCAACAAAACACCAGGGGCGAGCAATCAAATGCTCAGAAATCACTGAATAAGAGTGTCCATCTTGTAACATCATCACGATAACATCGCCGAATTTATCTAGCACGGACGCCATGCTTTTTCGCGGCGCGCGCGTACTCTGTTTTAATCATCAGGGAGCGTCCCTTAATTGATGAACTTACAAAAATCGATAATGGGGACACGGAAGTGAACCCATTTTCCATTTTCGTCTTTTAGATTGTGAAATTCATGATAGGGAAACGAAAATGGAATGTATGCCCATTTTCTAATTGTGTTCGCCAAATAAAAATAAAAAAAATTCCTCAAACTAAAGCAAAAACATGATGAAACAGTCACCAGCTATGCTTCACGCCTGAGGGATGCAACAACATATTGTGACTTTGAAGCAGACAGAGATAAACGCCTTAGGGAACATCTGATAAACACCATGGATAATAAAGACTTGAAAAGAAAAGCCATCAGCAAAAAGTGGAACCTTCACAACCTATTGACAGAGGCCGCTCTGCACGAACAAACCAGTCTGGAAGTGTCAGAAATGAAGCGGGATGTACAAGTCAATAAGAATAGCAAATGAGGCTGTGGAACAGGATCGTTTCGAGGAGTTCCGAGATATGAGCATGGAGGAATAAGAAAAAAGGACAAATGCAGCTACTGTGGATTTTGCGAAGTACACCCACCAGGAAAAATCTGCCCAGCATATGGGAAAACAGTGGTGGCAGTAAGTGCAAAGTCTAGCGGGAAGGGTCACTTTGCAGCAGTGTGTAGAAGGGAAAGCGATAATAGGGACCAGATAAGTTCTCATAGCGGCAACCAATCACGAAGTAGAAACTATTCTAGAGGGCATGCGCACCGTGGTGGACCAAGAGAACGTATAAGACACAACGGCCCTATCAAGAGAACAACAGAAGATGAGACCCATGCACAAGATGAGGATGAAGATTGTATCCAGAAAGCAGTAAAGCACCTGGGAGTGAAGAAAGTCAGCCCACAGACTGAGACGTTAAAAAGTGTGAGGAGAATCAGCGATGTTGAGTGGAAAGCAGCTGAGAAGGTTACCATACGAGACGTACCAGCCCTAGTTGACCCGGTTACGGGAGCTTTTGTCAACGTCATGGATGAGCACCAATTTAAAGCCATTAAAAAGCACACTGAGATTGACATAAACCCAACCGTTCAGCTCAGAACCATTAACTCAAAATTAGAAACTTTGGGAGAATTTGAGACAACAATATAGAACAAATACCGCGGAGTTGTTGTAGTCAAAGGCAGAATGGATTCATTGCCCCTACTGTGTCAATAGACAGCAGAAAAGCGGGGATTTGTCAAAATGGAGAAAGACGGGAAACTTAATGGCATAAATAACCTGAAGATCAATCAAACAGATCAATGCAAAGTTGAAGATACACACATGTAGCCTACCATTTGATTCTACCACTGAAGAAATGTTTGGAAATTGGTGTCCAGGAAAAGATCTTTGAAGAGATCCCACAACGAGAAGCCATAACATTGTGTTCACCACTGGTAGTACAACCCAAACCGCAGTCTATCGATAAGAGCATCAATAGACATGAGAGTGGTCAACAGAGCCATGAGCAGAAGCAGAATAGTACAGGCCCCATTAGTTGAGGACTTCGCCTATGCCTTCAACGAATGCACAGTATTCTCAAAACTAGACCTAAAGCAAGGTTACCATCAGTTGACTTAGGATGAAGAATCTAGGAGAATGGCAACATTCAGCACACCCTGGGTTAACTACAGACCCAGAAAACTAGTGTTCGGAGCAAAATCTTCACAAGACTTATTTGATGAAACAATGTACTAGATATTCGGCGGGATCGAAAGATGCCTGGACCAGAGAGATGATATCCTTATTGGAGGAAGAGATGTCAAAGAGCATGATGAGACACTGCGAGAGGTACTGCAGAGAGCAAAAGACTACAACATCACCTTCAATCAAGATAAGTGTGAGTTTCGAATAGATAAAATCACCTTCTTTGGATATAGATTCACACTTCAAGGACTTCAAGCAGATCGCGTCAAAACAGAGGCGGTACGCCAATGCTCAGAACCAAGGTCAAAAGAAGAGGTAAGAAGCTTTTAGGATTCACTGGGTATCTGGACGATTTCATTCCACAGTATGCCAGCATCGTTGCATCACTGAGGGAGCTGACAAAAGAAACAGGTGGAAGCCTTTGAGAGATTGAAGAAGGAGATCACAAGTGATCGTACAATGGCTTACTTCAACCCCAAACTACCAATCATGGTTCGAACCGAAGCAGGATTTAATGAACATCTAGCTGGCGCTATACTCCAGAAACATGGCAACACATGGAAACCTGTCCACTTCATAAGCAGAACGCTGACAGAAACAGAGAGAAGATACAGCCAGACAGAGAAAGATGCATTAGCTGTACTTTGGCAAAACAACGGTTCAGACTGTACCTTATCGGAGCACCAAAATTCAAGATTGCAACAGGACATAATCCACTCATCCCAATGTTCAGCAAGTGTAATGCCAAACTCCCACCAAGGATTGAGAAGTGAGTCGCGGGAACTAGAGTACCAGCCAGGGAGAAATGAGAAAGATCCACTTGACTACTTATCAAGACATCCACTCCAAGAAACAGGAACTGACAACACAGAGATGAGTATCAAATGGACAATACAGAGAGAACATGCAGTCATAAAGCAAGACATTGCAAAGGCCACTGAGGAGGATAATGAACTGCTCGAAGTTCTACACACGATGAAAACAGGCAACTGGGAAAAGCACAGAAAAGAGTGGAATTATATGAAACCGAGGGAATGATAATGCGAGAAAACAGAATCATAGTGCCAAGACAACTACGAAGGAAGATCAGTATTGTTGCCCACGAAATGGGACACTTAGGGAAATCAAAGACAAAAGATCTGCTGAGAACAAAAAAATACTCGTTTCCTGGAATGTCTCAGCTAACCGATGAAATTGTTGGAAGATGCTATGTTGACAACAAATTACCATCACAGTAAACCAATTAAGGTGACGGAAATACCAGAGGAACCAAGGCATACGATCTCAATGGACTTTAGGGGGCCATACCCTGACGGCCATTACAACCTGGTAAAAAAAAAAAAAAAGTGCAGAAATCAACAGAACAGACCAAGAATACAAAAAGAAGATAAAGGAGAAAAGTGAGAATAGGAACACAAAGGCCCACAACATCATTCGAGGAGACACACAAAATGGTCATTACCATATGAACCAAACCTCTACACAGTCACAGAAGTCAATGGTTCAGCTGTCACAGTGAGAAGACTAGCCGATGGAAGAATGATAACAAGAGATGGAAGCAAATTCAAAATAGCACACCATTTACTGACCAAAGAGACGCTGGAAGATAGGAACACCCAGAACACTGAAATTGATGAGGATGAGCGAGAGCATGTTATGACAGACTCAGCTAGTGAGATGACTAAAGACCAGATGACAGATCACAGAAAACAGGCCGAAACACCAAGCTAACGACATCCAGAAACCAGCACCACACCAGCTACAACAGATGAACTCGCAACACCAACGGGTGACAGACCAAAATAAAAAACACCAGGCAGGGGCGTAGCTGGAACCCCATTTGAAGTACTCCCATTTTTAGCGGGGGGTCCGGGGGTCCTCCCCTGAATTGTTTTTGTTTACTTGTGCGATATGGTGGCATTTGACGCATATCTGGTAACTTGAAATGCAAGTTTTAAGTTAAGTTTTTCAAAATCGAAGTACTCCCGGGAGTATGGGGAGTATGCCTGGCTACGCGCCTGCCAGGGAAAGAAACAAGCGAGGCAAAAACCCCAGAACGACCAAAACGCGATAGAAGACAACCTTGTGCACTAATTTTGTGTTTAAACTTGTATGTGATAGGGGTGCAGGCGGGTCGTGTTTGAAGTTACTTTTAAAATGACAATGGCCTTATGTTTTAAAACAAGGGAGAGATGTAACAGCTCTATAATTATGAACACTTCTGTAACCGCCCTATAGTGTATGAATACTATGGTGATGCAATAAAAGTAGTTCGGGATCATCCTCATACCACGTGTGAAACATTACACGAAGGAGTCAATGTCTGAACCGACATTAAACGATATGTCACCTCCTATCTAGATAATAATCATTTCAAGATCTTACTTCACCGAATGAACCAGTCGACCTCCTGCATTGAAACCTTTAGGCGATCGAGATGCTATGCGTACCTCCCTCTTAACAAACCATCTTGAAAACCAGATCAACCGGTAGAAGTAAAACGATTTAGCTCTGTGATTAATACGATATATTTTACCTCTGTTAGAAGGATATATTGACGTCGTCATTCTCGACCTGGTGTCACTAATACATCTAGATATGTGTAAAAAACTGTAATCTGTGAGTCGACGCCACTGACACCTCTGTATGACGGATACATTTCCGGAATCATTCACAGCTGTCGTAACAGATGCCTTCATATACGAAGTGATCCGTTTATTGCAATGAATGACGCCTGGTACCACTGTCGATAGCGGACAACTGCACACAAAAGGACGCTTGAGTAAGTCCCGGGACTTTGTAAATGTAATGTCACACAACCCATCTCTAACACACATCACATTTTATGACTGGTGATGATTTTGTTCATAACTAGTTTGTAGAAGACGCGATGACATCAGAATTTTGGCATGAAATATAGCCTGACGATGGCCTCAAAGTTTTATAACGGAGTTGTGCGATAATTCATAGCGCTGACAGCTTTTGGCAACTTACATAGTAAATTCTATCAAAGTAGATAGCTGAGTTTAACGACCCCTGCGTATAAAGGAGACAATTCGAGGTTTCAAGTATACGATTCGACCTAAACAGCATCTATTGTCAGCGAACACTTGTCTGTTAGGTAAATTTGTTCGTTAAAGACGAATTCCATCGTTTTGGCCCCTAGTTGCTGTGTTTTTTGCGGTCATGTCCTGAAAAAGCCCGGATAATGTTCACAGACGAGGTATTGACATTATAATCGATACTATATGCAAAATTGCCACACAGTAACAACAATATATAGATCAATAACAGCACTCACAAACGTTGCATTGCGATAGAATGTTATAAACAATGACATGTGTTGCCAAAATTGACTGCTTCATGGAATGGTATAATATGCACATGATGCGCGCCACTAGGGGTACACCGACAGGTGAGTATTCTGTCATTAACATCTATACGGAGTGATTAGTAGCATATGTTTATTGGACAACTGGGTACATATTGTCAAACCAAATGAAAACTAGAAATGTTTGAATGATCAATCTCAAAATGTTCCGAAAGAAGAAAGACTTGGGTATTGTGGATACTTGAAATAACGACTGTAAATCAGAAATTGTATATGAAGGTCACCCTGGACTCCCCGATAATTTATCATGCGCATGGAGAAATAAAATATTGGCAACGCCAGACGTTGAAATGGAAGATGATGAAATGGACAGTGCGGATGAGCTTGATTGGGTAGATTCAGGGAGAGGAACACAGTCGCTAGATAGTTCGTTTGAGGAAATCTTCACGGAATCTGAAGCGAAGGCCGCACAAACAAGGTGGATGCTTTTAAAACAAAAACACGCCGCGTCCAAGAAAAACGACAATTGTTTGGCAAGCTCTGTGTTGAAAATCGCGCTGGAGAATAGGTTTACAAAAGCGGGTAAGCTCATGTACAGAGATATATAAATATATATATATATATATATATATATATATATATATATATATATATATATATATATATATATATATATATATATATATATATATATATATATATATATATATATATATATATATATAAATATAAATTTCATATATATATATAAATATATATTTGAAATATAACTATATATATATATATGCATATATAATAATTTGTGCATATGTGTGAGTATATACATATATATAATGTATATACTCACACATATGCACACACACACACTGATACACACGCATACATATACACACACATACAGACACCCAGACACGCACACATATGCATATGCATACGCGCCCAAGAAAAACGACAATTGTTTGGTAAGCTCTGTGTTGAAAATCGCGCTGGAGAATAGGTAAACAAAAGCGGGTAAGCTCATGTACAGATATATAAATATATATATATATATATATATATATATATATATATATATATATATATATATATATATATATATATATATATATATATATATATATATATGAAATATATAAATATAAATATGTATGTATATATATATATATATATATATATATATATATATAATATAAATTTTATATATATATATAAATATATATTTGAAATATAACTATATATATATATACATATATAATAATTTGTGCATATGTGTGAGTATATACATATATATAATGTATATACTCACACATATGCACACACACACACTGATACACACGCATACATATACACACACATACAGACACCCAGACACGCACACATATGCATATGCATACGCGCCCAAGAAAAACGACAATTGTTTGGTAAGCTCTGTGTTGAAAATCGCGCTGGAGAATAGGTAAACAAAAGCAGATAAGCTCATGTACAGATATATATATATAAAACAATTGAAAACAATTCTATCGTGTTATTTTAGCAACAAGACAAAAAAGAGGACATAATAGATATGATATAATTGAATATTGAGCTTGGCCCCGACAAATTGCATCTTTATTTTGCTTTGCACTGCGTCCCCCGGGGGTGGGGGGTTCTCTCCTTGGAAAAGGGTAGGGGTGTGCTACCATGGGAAACAAAAACCGGACCATATCTATACCAAGCCAAAGTGAGAAAAGGGAACCATTTACATACCAAATCCTCTGAAAAAAGAACCATTCATACACAAAATTTTAAAAAGGGTCACGAATACTTTTACCAAAATTACCACCTCGAGGAGATTCAAGGGACCCATCCATATACAAATCTAACGATTCAGGATGAAAAAGTACGTTTATTAAGCTTCGCAGCTGAAAAAAAACCCAAAAAAACAAAAACAACTTTGCTGATACCGCGGTCAGTCCCAAGTCCGGTCAGTGGTCTGGTCCGTAACGGCAAGATAGTTCATTAAATAGCGGCCACTAAATAAACAGATGGATGACTCGGGCCCGCAGGCTATCAACGAGCGCCCCAGGACGTCCGGCCCATGAGGTAGATGATATTGCCGGAAACAGTGGAAGGGAATGTACGGACCAGACCTTTGTGTTGACTTATCATGCCATAAAACTTGTCTTTGAAACAACGTAACCACGCTGACTGATAGGGCTGGCCACCATTGACCCAGGGGACTTGAGCAAACACCAAATATTGAGCATCGTATTGGATTCCCATCACAAAATAAATATGCATTGCTATACTTGCTGTCAAAAATACGTACCTATTGGTATACCAGGTCATTGCCAAAAAAAACCACCCATTCCTATGCCTGTCTTCCAGAAATAACAACCCATTTGTATACCAAAATGCAAAAAAACGACCCAAATAGGCGGCACATCCCCACTAACCTCCACATCGTGAGAACCACCCCCCGGGACGCGATAATTGCTCCCTTAATTGATCATAATGCACAATAAACATTATGACAAACTATTTGATTCACCAGATGGCTACAGTGGATATCATGTGACTTTTGTTGATTTATAAAGTTAGTCCAGCTGACCAAAGCTGTCAGTTTTCCGAACTGCTTTACCTGGAAATGACAACAACAACAACAACAACCAAAGCTGTCAGACGCGGTTGCGTTTAAAATACACCAACCTTTTCATCGACGAAAACTTGACTGTATGTTATAAGTGGTAGTAATCGGTAGAAGCAAGAGGTAAGTTAGCCCCGGTCGTCTACTCAGAGTCAGACGTCGTGCACGGCTAGAGGTAAGTGTATTATGTCTCATTTCACCCACACACCTACTGACCTATCCCCGTTCGGTAGCTCTTTTGTTTTGAACAAGGGAGTACCCGATCGAACGTCAAATTTTATTAACTGATTAAGAGGATGTGCAGCAGCATCTCCCGTACTTGATTCGTAAGAGCTACCGTTCGGACAGCGAAATACATATTTAACAGTTTAATCAGACGTCCTGTGGGGTTACCACCCACCTAGGCAAGGCAACTCGCCCCTGGTGTTTTGATGATCTGATGCCACCTTTCTACAGCTCGGATGTGAGAGATCGAAAGTAGTAAATAGCGCGGAGCTGTCAGAGAATTTAGCCATAGATGTAGACACTGTATTTTGTAAGCACATACCATTTTTTCCACATGATATCACACATTTTCTTGTGCACATTCATTGTGTGTGCTTATTGTATCATTCACCCAAAGATATCCGTATCTGACTGGGGTGGTATGTAAAATGAGTTACTTCGATTGGACAA
Organism: Urechis unicinctus; assembly: GCA_034190875.2. NCBI lineage: Eukaryota > Metazoa > Annelida > Polychaeta > Xenopneusta > Urechidae > Urechis > Urechis unicinctus. The sequence goes on along the minus strand of CM067353.1, from coordinate 53,686,050 downwards.
GCTAATTCGTAACAAATAATCCAGCATCCTTGGGAAAATGATTCGTTCAGTTCACTTATTAGAAATGACATGGAATGCATTTACCTCTATGGCTATTTCCTTTCAAAGCAACAGACCATATATTTGTTCTAGCATTTGTCATGATATTCTGATCTCATCAATTTATGACTTATCGTCGCCTTCATAATTGCTGAGAGAATGATGTGCGGGGATAGTGAGAATATCTCTCATTATAAGCAGTAGGCTTCTTCAAATAAAAATGGAGGGAGGCAACCAACAGGTTCATGACTTGGCTTAGTTACTACTGAAATTAGATCAGAACAGGCAAAGAAAAATTGTGAACCAGTATACTCTTAAACAGCATGAGTGTTGCTCATTCAAAATGGAATGATTGAGAAATATAAACAACTTACAAATTGCATATATTCTTCATTACTTGTAATACAACTTCATCTGAATGACCCTAACCTTCAAAATGATCCATTGATTCTTTTAATGACCTGGCCATTGGCTCATTGAAAATGTTGTCTCATGGTCTCTTTCCCTTGTTTCAGAACCTCAGAAGATGCATGAAAAAAAGCCTAGTCTGACACAGTTCCGCAACTGCAGGATACTCCGCGATAGTGAGATTATCCGAGAAGATTTGTGGGTGCGTGATGGACAGATCATCAACCCAGAGAAGATATTCTTTGATGAACAGAGAGCTGCAAATGTTCAAATAGACTGTGGAAATGCCATCATTGCTCCTGGATTCATTGACGTTCAGATAAACGGTATTGAATATTGACTCATGTAGCATCATATCAATTATTTTAGCTTCTTATTATTCATACATCATTGTTGGATATTTTTACCTGTGTTTGAATTCTTCTGATGAATTATTACGAACTTGCTATATATGTCGCTGTACACCAACTGCCGTTATGTCAAAGTGAACTTGCTCCATAGCATTCTTAAAACACAAATGCTGTTTTTTTTAAATATTATTTTACATAATGTTTGTGTGAGACTAGCGCTGTGTGTTTTGTTTACAGGAGCTTTTGGAGTTGATTTCTCCTCAGATTGTGGAGACCTTACCGAAGAAAGCATTCAGAAAGTAGCCAAAAATTTACTTCCACATGGTGTGACATCATTCTGTCCCACAGTAATAACAAGCCCATCCCACCTATACAAACAGGTACATTATCAGGAATGCAATCATTGTTGAAAGCAAATTTTATGATACAACAAATTTATAATTGAAGATATGAGAAGCGGTAGTCAGCAGATTTGTGATAGCTGGCGGAGTTCATCTGTGGCAATGAGTTGCTAATTCTTGCAGTTGAGATTAGCTTATGTACAAAAACCATGTGTTCGCAAGTGCAGATTCTTCATTTCTTGCAGTGTGGAAGTAGAATATCTGAAAGTTCATGAATACTGCTTAATCAGTGAATGCCATTTGTTGAACATCTGAAAATGTTGATTTTTACGACAAATTTCTCAGATTGAACGATCTGATTTTTTCAACAGATTCTTCCCCTCTTCAAGAAAAGAAACGGAAGCAAAGATGGAGCAGGCATTTTAGGTGTGATTATCATTCACCATTGTTGTCTTAAACTGGGTTTAAGATTGAATTTTGATACAGTTAAATGAATTAAGAGGAGCCTCATTGTAAGGATTGATTGATAAAGGATCTGAATTTAAATAAATTTGTGATAATGTAAAACTTAATGACAGTCCATACTTTGAAAACATGTCTTTATTCCTTAAAATTGTCGCCAAATAACAGATTCACTGCAGGCACTCCAAGCTTAAGCCACCAATTTTACCAGGCCTATTATATATATTGACTTAATATATTACTTTCTAGGGAGGAATATTTTAAGACTCGAGTGCCTGTTGGTTCTGCTGTGTGAATATTGTGATGTCCCTGGAGGCTGTTAATTGATGTACACTTGCTGCTGATCATCAGGACTGCACCTTGAGGGGCCTTTTATCAGTCCAGCAAAAAAGGGCGCTCACAAGGTAGAATTCATGCAGACATTAGATGGGGGCATCGACACAGTCATCAAGACATATGGCAAGCTTGACGATGTGGCAATTGTGACACTAGCCCCTGAGCTGCCCAACGCAGAGGTGGTGATAAACGAACTGGTGATAAGAGGTATCACTGTGTCAATAGGTGAGATGGATTTCTGTAATTTGCCAGTTGGAATCAATGTAATGTATCTTGCTTTATTTTCACCGTTTATGCATCCATATGTCTGAATATTGCCTTTGAGTTCATTTAAGTAAATTATTGGGTATTTGTCCTCTCCATTGGTTCCAGAGAGACCATTGTAGTGAAAAATACTCTATGTCGCTGATCAATCCTCAACCTTAGTCACACCTGTAACTTTAACAGGACAGCCATCTTGTTACTGGCTCGGAGTTGGCATGGTGTTTTCAGTTTGAATAAACTTATAAAGCAGAATGCAACACTGTATGATGTCCTGAAGTCCAAAGCAACGCCATTGTCACTTGGTTGAGCACATGTAAATGTGTAAGTCTCAAGGGTTGTGTATGGTGTGACTGCAGGACATTCTGTTGCTAATCTGGCTCAAGGGGAAGCTGCTGTCCAAGCTGGAGCCAGATTCATCACACATCTCTTCAACTCCATGGTGTCTGTAAGTCCACACCTGCATGATACAACTTTCCAGTCTTTTAGGGGCATTTAAATGACAGTGGACCATTGTTGAAATAAGCTGAACCACAGGCAGTCAAGTCTTAAAACCTCTCTCCTACATAGCTGCTAATAGATGAATGGAAGAGAGCAGTTTAAGACTCGTGATGTGCCTCAATAGTTAGATCAATTCTAATTATTTGACAAACTGTAAGTGTCGTGGTTTTCTCACCAGTTACAACAAAGGGGAGCAAGTAAAGATGACTTACACTTGGGTCATCTGGGCATTTAGGCAATACTTGGACCAGTAGGATGAGATCAAAAAACCTGTTGGTGAAGAATGTCCAGACCAGTTTTAAGATCTGGTTACACATTAATACACTTGTTAATCCACTCAACAAAAGAAGAGGGTTGATAGTAATAATTGGTTTTCACATGCTGTAAGTAGCATATTTGTTATAATGGAGGAGTCTGAACTTGCAATAGATGGACACAAATGCTACTCATTCACACCAAGCTGTACCCATTCCTGGATAATGAAGTGTATAACACTCAATCAACATGTTTTGTGTGTGATAGTTTCATCACAGAGACCCCCACTTAGTCGGTTTACTGGCCAGTGATAACATCCCATCGAACATAGTGTTGCATTATGGGATCATATCTGATGGAGTTCACACGCATCCAGCAGCTCTGAGGATAGCTCACCGTGTACACCCTAAAGGTAGCTTTAACTTTGTTGACCTTGACCCAGATTCTCAGATCATGATGCCAGCCATCACAACAAAGAGTTAATAGCTATGCTAAGAGGGTTCACTCTCGCCTTGGCTGAGAAAATATGTGAACCTGTAAGTCGCATGTTGCTTTGTCGTAGCAGCTCTTAAAATCATGTGGAATTCTGATTGATTCGGAGGCCTGGTCGCCTCGACTAATCAGAAGACTCAATATCTCTAACAGATGCCAAGCCCCTAGAAGTTGGATCAACAATGTGCTTTTGTCGATTTCATGGTTTCGTCGACCGATGACGGGCTTGTATTTCACTCATTTTCAGAATCACCACACAGCTTGTCAGAGTGAACCCTCTTAGCATAGCGATTAACACTTTGATCCCAGTGCCGAGTGGTTAGATAAATATATAGCCATTTAGGGCCCAGGATGATTGGCCATTGTCCGTAGTGAAGAACGACGATCCATCATTCTCAAAAACGGCTGTAGTTAACACAGACTCGGTAATATACGACTCAAGATCTATGTAATCTCCCAATGTTTCCAACAATTAACTGTCACACCCACAACCACACCCTGACCTCAACCCACCCCCAAACACCCCACATATGCACATTGCATTAACCCCACCGCTGCAAGCTATAACCCTATATATATACACAATGAAACCCATATATTTATGCTCTTTAAACCTCTTCATGTGTTACAGGTATAGTAGCTGTGACAGATGCCATTCCTGCCATGGGACTCACTGCCGGAAGCCATCATTTTGGACCTCAGACGATAGAGATTCGTGATAACAAAGCCTTTGTCGCTGGAACAGATACACTGTGTGGCAGGTATGTAAACGAGCAACTTTTTCCTCCATGAAATATGCACTGTTATTGCTAATTATTTATTAACTTTTGGTTGTTTTAGTGATAGCTTTTGCTCAAGCAGGTTACTATTGAAGTTTTGTATTTGACGTCCACATGCTAACTAAATGATGGCCTATTCAGGCAATGAAATCATTAAAAAACATAACATCATTGATCAACCAATTTGGAGGTCAATCAATGTCCATACAAAAAAATTAATAAAAAAGTAGAGATAATTTCAATGTACTCCTGTGGCACTGTATATATATATGCCTCATAAAGTGTCAGAAATGGTGCTTAGCTGCACAGCCAGTATGGAATTCATCTGTTGCATTTCAGCATTGCTACAATGAACGAGTGTGTAAAGTTCTTCCATACTGCTACAGGTACACTTCAATTCACATATAGGTAGTCTATAACAGATTCGAGAATAACGTGCAATTTGTTTGTCATCTGCAGTGCATTGATAAAGATAGCCAAAGAGCGATCGACTGATCTACAATTTGATATTTAATTCCATTGTCATAAAACAGATTGCACCACAGTGGAAGCCCTTGAGGCAGGCACACTGCACCCTGCTCGGGTGCTAGGAATCACGGACAAGAAAGGGACACTGGAGTTCAACACAGACGGTGATTTCATCATGCTGGATGATGACCTTAAGGTCAAGGCCACATACATTGCTGGCGAGAATGTTTGGCAGCAGGAATGATGAGCAATTGTAGTGTTTCTAGAATTTTGAAGTTGCTCAGTTTGAGTTTATATATATTTCGTATTTTTGTCAACTATTTATTTAGTCCTAATGAGCTGTATTAACGCACATGGCAGTGCTCCAGTGATATAACTGAAACTTACTCGACAACACTGAACTTGGCCGCACAGTGGATATGTTCAAAATGTTTTGCGATTTTCTTGACAGTTGGCATATTCAATGTGATGTAGATAAAAAAAGTTTACTATTCCTAGTCATAACAGCAACCTTGCTTAACAAGTTGCTATAGGAAACTATTAAAGATATTCCCCTTCTAAATCCTTAAAAGACCAAATGTATGTTTAAATGATATTGTTGTATATGACTGGATTCATACACTTGGGCACTAGATGTTTGCACGCAATCTAGGCCAGATCATCCTTATGGGTGATACTTGGCCTGCTAAGTGGTGCCAGATATTGTAAATATTTTGAATGAAATTAGTGCCATAATGTAAAATGTTATAACTGTCTCTGTTTTACAATTATTATCCATTAAAGACATCTTTAAAATGATCTTTTTTGTGCGTTTTGCTTGTCCGTAAACCAGGGTTGCAAATAGTTACCCTGCCAAAGTTAAATTGAAAGCGAACAAGGTCTGCCTTTGTCAACAACAGAGTATAATACACAATTCCACATAATTCCTGGTAGTCCCAGCTGTTTAGAATTGGAATTGATCCGTAACAAAGCCTGGATATGTCAATAAGTCATTTGATCCCATTTCCTGGCTTGTCCATTGTAGATGGAACCAGCTGGAACTGTTTTATTGAAAGGTATAAGATACAGGGGCTCATTTAACTTCATTTCCACAGCAGTTATTTTGTATATATGAAACATAACTTACCAGTGCAATAAATTGAATAGAAGTAAATTAAGGTATAGAATAAACATTGTGCCGTTTTTCTATATTATTCACTTATTTACAGTTGAATAATTTCACGTTCTCCTCTTTTTTTTATATTTGACTGAAGTTGTTATGCAGCACTAAGAAGGAAAGCAAGCATGCTTTGTACAATTACAATTCTTTATTTATTCAGTAAATCTGAACCCAAAAATATACTAATATATATCAAAGGTGTGGTTTACATTCACAGCATTAACAAAATATTACATATAACTTGAGTATATCAATCATTTCAGTGGAGTCACAATTTCAAAATGCCTTTATATGGCAAAAACAACAGGTAATTAATGGTGAATTTATTTGAAGAAAGACAGACTGCAAAGCCAGCTGTCCCTTGCATCACTGAGAAGCATTGACCAAGTGATAGAAATCAATTCAAAATTATTATAAGCAGCCTTCATTAAATAAGTCACAAGGTGGTTAAGGTACAGCTATGATTATGACTAGAACTAGGTAAAGTTACTCTCCACTCAACAATGCAATGCTAAGCATATAATTTAACAGACAAAGGGAATGTAATTTGTCGATACTAACATCCAACTAGTACAACGCTGCAGCATATTCATTAGTACAAGCAAATCGCAAACAGGGGACGAAGATGATAAATGAAGCAGCGACTTTTGATATCCCTTAGTCGACCTTCTTGACTGTTGTCTTGCTCCCTTCAGACCACGCCACGTAGATAAAGAGTCCCAGAATGATGTGCACGACAAATATGGCAAGGATGGCCGCATAGAAATAGCTGTTACTGCTTGACATCTCCAGAAGTCCTGCCATTGACACAAAACAAATTATTGGGATAATATATTACTTGTAATGGAAACAGGTACAATACGCATACACTTTGAACGTTCTGAATTGGCATTACATAAATTGTTTAAATGATGTGTGACACTATTACAAGTTATTCATATGCATTTCAAAAACTACCTGTTATTGTCCTGGTGAATGATAACAAAATCATGATTTATAGATAAAGATCATATTCAAACTACAAGTTCCTTTAATGCTTATTTAAAACCACAGGAGTTCAATACGATGATGATCTCTCTTTAGTTTGCTTCAATTTTGATCACGCTATTAGGTATCTAAACAGTGTATGTGAGCCATGTAAGATATTTGCAGTATGAATCCAATCACAAGAAGCTAACTAACAAACCTTCAAAGAGGAATGTTTTGCTTGTGAAGTAGGATCCAATGGGGAAGGTGATCATGAGGAAGCTGTAGAAGAGAAGGCGCCAGAGAACAGTGGCTGGGGTCTCCTCTCTGTCGACAGATATCACGTGTTGGTTGAGGAACACACAGCAATTGGATGCATTAATCAGTAACACAAGGCCCCATATCATGTTGATTTTATAAAATTTCTCATGATGATACACATTTTCTATTACGAACTTCAAAAATACTGTGTATTTCTTTTCTCCCCAATAAAGCATTGCCGATTTGAGCATCCTTAGGAAATCTCCAATTCGTAACACTTCTTCAGCTTGGGTAAGGTGTGTCATTTTGATTGGGACATGTAATTAGCATGTGAGATTTTACACCTGCGCAAAGTGTGCACTGAGGAAAAGATCGCTTACTTCTGGGAAGTGCGAAACGAATCGTTTTCAGATTAAAGGACAATGGCAATACACCACCTTTCCATGAAGGATTTGAATGACTGAAACGTGAACTGCAGCATCATATAAAACAAGTAAATCGAATAGCAGTCAGATGCAAAGGACAAGTTGGAGATCAAAGGACATTGACACATAGCCGCATCAGCTGCTAGCCAAGCACATCCGTTGTGCTCATCGGTTCCCATTTTGGCACAAAGACACCCCCACTAGACCTACAGTAGTCCTCTATGTCTGCTGTAGAGGCTTACCCCACAGCAAGCCAAATGTGGTGGACTGGTCGATCGAGAAATATTTCTTCATTATACTCTATATCCATTTGCCATACAGTTGTCATTTTGTTCGACTCAATTGTTGCTCAATTGTTGAAAGCTGAAATTCATAGCACTTATAAATATCTGTGGAAAACAAATTTGAAGTGGAATATCGTCCACAAATGTGTCTGCTCAAGTCTATGTGAAAATGAAACAATTTCTTCAATACGTACTTTGTTATAGCGTAAATGTTTGCAATAGGTTTTTAATAAATTTGTGCATATAATGAAGATTGATGACGATCTGGATTTTTCAGTGAGCACTGTAAGATGTTTAAGAATAACCAGATATGGTGCATTTTTAGATTTGTTTAACTATTAAAGGCAGTGAGATTAATCTTTGGTTGTCAACCACATTTTGACTAGGCCTATCGCCAGACCTAACAGGTAGTAGTTAGGTCTGTTAACCGGGCTGCACCCCCACATGCAAAACTTCAATCCTTCAGTGGCTTCATAGCTCCGGTCGTAACGGTAACATGAATTTATACGGTTACGATACAATGGTTTTAGCGCTTCGGGCTTAGCATTAGTCGTCGATGGGTGACGTCATTATGCGCATGCGCAATGCACGTGGTCTTGAACTTGTAAACAAACATGTTGCTGTGTTTCGTACTTTTTACCGCTTCCCAAAATGATCGAGCTATAACTAATTACCATGGATGAAATCCCCGCCGAAAAGAGATAAAATTGTCTGTGAACATAATTGCATTCTAATACTCAACCGCGTGGGTATGTTTGGTGTTTGGTAGTTATCTGAATCGATCTCAAAATGTTTGACATTGCGTCGTTTTCCGTAAGAGTAAGACGTCTACTCAGACGTCTTGTAGGGCTAGTGGCTTCACAGTTTTAGAACCCATTGAGATAGAACAATTAAATTGCTTTGTTCTTTTTGAATCGATCTCTTTATAAAGTGAAAAGTTTCATTTTAAAAATAAATAATTGACAATTCTACTTATGCCAGTCGAAACAATCTTGAAAGCATGACACCGCCGAATTTGTGCCTAATGACTAATGTAGATGTAGCCGTGCACGACGTTTATTAACGTCGTGCAAAGATCGTAACTGAATGCGCTTGAACGATACATGAGTTCCAATTATACACGATAATTACACAAATGTACATATGAAGAATAATTTTTCACATAAATGAATGTTTATTAACAAGTTGAGTTAGTTTACGGGTGAGATTTTGTCAAGGGCGATTTAATCCGGCCACACAAATTCTGAAAAATTCATGTTTATTTTGAACGACAAGAACGGTTTCTGCGCGCATGCGCAGACAAGGTTCTTCGCAAGCTAACTTTTTCTTTCTGAATTTTATTATTTAAGTATATGTGTCATTTTGTCAATGATTATCTTTTGGAAATATCTACTTTGAAGGGCGATATGTATTTAACGATATCACATTGACATTTAAAAAAAGATAACACTTATTGATTCCCGCAGTCTGGAGGGGGCACTTGGCCTTGACCTGCGTAGGGGTGTGCCCCGGGATCTCAAAAACCTGTACCCGTCATACAAGGTAAAAACGGCAAGAGCATACCCCATCCTACAAGTATGAGGTCAACAAAACCCGTCGGGAGGCCGAAAAAAAAACTACCCCGACACATGTATACCTCCTCTATATACTTAAGTGCCCCCTCCACCGGGACCTGCAGCCACATGGCGAGTGAAACTGGAACTTCGTAATGTGACGTCATATCTCCAAAACTGGGCCTGCCGCGAATGAAAGTTGTGATTCTAAAAGTTTATTCGACTATTGCTAAATAATAACGAGACAGTGGATAACCAAAATAATACGCTTAAGCGGATATTCATCTCATTTGTCGACATAAATATTTACGTAAGTACACAACTTGGTGGTAGCCCCGGAGACGCGAAATAAAAACAATTTCCACACGACCCACATATCTTCGGTCACGACGGTATATATTTATATTACCGTCGTGCACGGCTAATGTAGTAGCCCGGTTAACAGACCTAACTACTACCTGTTAGGTCTGGCGCTTGGCCTATTCAAAATGTGGTTGACAACCAAAGATTGATCCCACTGACTTTCATGGTTAAACAAATACAAAGATGAACCATATCTGGTTATTCTTAAACATCTTACGGTGCTCACTGAAAAATCCAGATCGTCATCAACCTACATTTTATGCACAAATTAATCAACAACATATCGCAAACATTAACGCTGCTCCTTTTATCGCCATTTTTGTCTCGGATAACAAAGTACGTTATGACGAAATTGCTTCGTTAGACTTGAGCAGACGCATTTGTGGACGATATTCCGCTTCGAATTTGTTTTCCACTGATATTTACAAGTGCTATGTATTACAGCTTTCCTACAACTTCAGCGAACAATGTAATCAACAATTGAATCGAACACAATGACATCCGTTTGGCTATTTCAAATAGATAAAAAGTAGGCCGAAGAAATATTTTCATGATTGACCGTCCACCACATTTGGCTTGTCATGAGGTAGGCCTCTACTGCAGACATAGAGGCCTACTGTAGGTCTACTAATGTAGATGAGGTATTATCACCCATATTGAAGCAAAATACCGATGAAAAACATAGTTCAGCAAAATACTGAATTAAAAACCCCTAAAAATTCTCATGGTAAGTAGTTTATCACATTTGTTAAACATCATGCCTTAAATATTACATAAACCGAAATGACGTACACAATCATCTTGAACAGTTGAAAGATATCCCGATGCAAACTGGTAGAAGATATTTACAATAGGTTGAGGAAGATGCTCATTTAAATATTTAAATCAGCAGTTGACCACTCTCTCTCTCTCTCTCTCTCATCGCAAGAGGGAGCATCGTAAGCCTGTGAAAACATATTTCCTCCAACGATATTTAGTTTTACTTGAGATACGGGTGATTTGCACTGCTTCTTTGTAGCCTTATGACCAACAATACGGTATTTACCAAGATGTGACTAGCTCTATGCTTGTTTCGATTTAGACGAATCACAATTTGGCGCGACTCACTAGACTAGACTAGTATTTGGCGCGAAAAAAGGATCGTATAAATCGATCAACTTACGAAATGACATAAATTAATTCATAAATAAATATACGAAGAAAACATTACTTAAATATTTACAATAATTCTCACCGCAGTCATGTCCCACAAACAGCTCCATGCTGGCAAAATGTCTTGAGCAGTCTTCGCATCTGCATACGTCCGCTATGATGAAGTCAAGTGATAGTCTCACGGCGAGCCATCCTCAAACACCTTTGGCGAAAGTAGTACACCGTGCAGTAAGCAAAACGGAAAGCGTTACAGAACGATCGCAAGCGTTTTGTGTTACTGAACGCGCTGCAGGTTAACGCCGCGCGACCGAGGGCGACTCGTGTGCCTGTTAACACATCGTTGACAGACCAAGGACAGTCATCGAACCTAGCCCTACAAGACGTCTGCGTAGACATAATTCATGTTACCGTTACACCGGAGCTACATCGAACCAAGCCGTCCATGTTGGTCGTTGGGCTAATCCTATCTAACTTACCCCTTACTAACATAGTCATATAGCGCCATATTATATAATAAATGGTCCAGGGTTCGACACTAAGGTTTCTAACCAAAGTGCTTGGTCCATTTACTTGTCCTTCCTAATTTTTACTTGTCCCAAACGTGTAATTTTTATACACGCAAAATCTGGAAAGTTCTAGTTGCAAGTAATTTTATGACAGTATGTTTAATAAGAAACGCTGCTGTATGAAACATCAGTTTATTGTCAGTTTATTTATAATGATAACTTCACAAATATGGCAGTACTACATACAGTTTAAACATCCACAATCAAACCCAGGTAACGTCTAACCCGCTTTGATCCTGTCAGCAAGAGCTGAACAGTCTGCTGGGGATTGTTTTTTTCTGTAGTTAGACCAAAAATAGATAATGCCATCAATCTGTCCAGCATTTCAGTACAGTACAAAACATACCCGTTTCTTCATCAAAGTCCACCCTTGGAAAAGTATCTTTCCATGTGGGCAAGAATTTGCGCTCCCTCTTATTCTTATCGTATGACAGTTGGGAGACTTGTCTACCTTTCTTGTACTTTTTTGTGACACTCTGGGTTGGTGAGTGGCATTCACTGTCAGCTCGCGTAATTTCTGGCAGCGCGTGCGATGTCAAGGTGCGCGTGTCGTTGACGTTCGCGTCATAGATTGGCGCGCTCATTTGTTTATATCATGTTAGTTTTGAGAAATTTGTTAGAAAAACAACTACCGAAAACCTGCAGGTTAACGCTGAGTACCTTTTAGTTTGTATCAAATTCTGACATGACACGCATAAAGACATCTATAGAAAACAATTTGAAAATAGCGTTGATTATGTGCTGTTGAATAACATTTTGACCCTGGTCTGTGCATACTAAGAAACGCCCGATCGGTGCGAGAATGCTAGGGCCAAACGACAAGTAGACAACAGAGGCAGATTATTTTACTATAAATGGTTAGACATACAGTAACTAAATATGAAACTAATGCTTTGCTTCTTTTCCCGCGTGAGTTGAGTTACAAGCATGTAATATCGTAAGTTATCTGTACTCTTAACTGATATCATCTAGGACTGTAAAGTGTCCTAAAACAGCACGGTAAGCGAAAAGTGGTTCTTCGTTCCACATAGCATTCTTTTCGTGTCTGGCACCTTATCACAGAAAAATTACAAACATGCAATAATCTAGACAACACTCTTTGAAAGTTACAATATCTTTCAGGATACATAGAAATATAGCTATACGGGACATAACCGTTGCATCGTGTAATTGAATCAAATAGTGGACTTTATTCTGATCACTGTCAAGTTTGCTTTTTAAAGTCTCGAACCAAGCTCATGTACTGCTGAAAGTCATGGTAAATCCATGCTTGTTCAGGTCTACTTCAGTGCCCTAAACACTGCTAAACCCCCAATATTTTATTTACGGTTCTAAATTATTCGCGGTACATGGTAATTGCTCCGCAAGCCGTATCAAATTTGACAATCCGAGCATGAGCAAACATAATGTGTCCCAGCACTATATCTTATTGTAAGCGTCTGCATAAATGCTAATTCGAACCATATACAACAAGACTGTCATCTCTTATCTATCATTCGGATTTACTTAACGCAGTCAATTAAAGACGGTAGTCGCGCGCCTGCTTTTCACCGACCGTGTGATAAAGGCCCCGCTCAGTGTAAAACTATTATCCCGGCGCCGCGGAATGCAGGCCTGGCTCATAAAAATCACTTGTCCGGCAGGACAAGCTGACTGGACTAGCTGCTTGCCCAACAGGCCAAATGACTTGTCCCTGGCAAGCGGACAACCGTTAGTGTCGAACCCTGTGGTCATATCGATTGTCGTCTCTTTGACGTTGTGAGTAATGTGACGTTCTGCATATTTTATTATTATTATAGATTATATCCTACGCGAATTTAGTAATACATGTATGTTATTATAATAATATTTATGTAGAAGAGTCGTGTATCGCTAGTAACCAGTTTCGAGCCGAGTCCGCGGGGTCATCGGCCGGTGGGGTATGAACAAATTAGTTACCCGGATTGACCCTGGTATTAACAAGTATGGCCAAGCCCAGCACGTGGTTCTCTTATTCAAATGGCCAATATTGTGCTGCAATTAACTGTCACAATTGCAGACGGAAAAGTGTGATTTGTCCTTCTTCCGATTCCCTAAAGGCAAGGAAAGGTATGCTTCATTCCACATATGCGAATCACCATGATACTATTAATGCATTGATATGTAGCTCTATTGAAGTAAGTATAGGAGCCTCTGTGCTCCAACAAGGTAATCGATCTGGTTGTTAGTCTGTTTGGCTATTCATATGTAGTGTCCAATGTCCATCTTTTGTTGATGCAGTAGGAATTATGAATAAATATGTAACCAATTGCTCTACTGTCTATGCTATTGCTATGCTAAAAACTTTTGATTCCTTTTGCTTCAGGTGCATGAAATGGGTACAAAATACCAAGCGTGCTGATTTGCTTCTCAAGCAGCCTGATTATTTGTTCAAAAACTGTGTGCTTTGTGCTGAGCATTTTGAAGCATCTCAATTTATGAACCAAGTGAAGAAAAAGTCCCTTATTTGGAAAGCCATTCCTACCCTCTTTGATGAGGTCAATCGGCGAGACAAAGTCACTCGCAAACGTCCAGTAAGCCCAGTGCATACCAACAAAAGACCTGCTGTAATATCCAACTGTGAAGGTAAATAGAAATTAAAAAAAGGTGTACTTACTTTTTATCACAAAGGTATGATCTGTTCATTTGAGAATCTATTCACTTGTATTACGCACAGAAATCATTTCAAAACTTTAATGTGTGACAAAAAAGGTGCATTCTGTCAGCCATGTGTGTGTGTGTGTTGAAAGACAAAGATGGTGACACCCAGCCTGCAGATAATGTAGATGACTTCAATGATGGCGGTGGTGTTCTAGAATCATTTAACAAAGTCATTCTGACAGATGTAGTCACTCGTAAACACCCATTACCTAGTGCAAGATGTGATACTCTCATCCCCAAATGTGAAATCAACCAGGGAGGTAAATACTGATCAATAACACAGGTTTATTATTGTCATTGATGCACCAATTAATAGCAAATATTTAATTATTCAGTTGAGATTATCGTGACTTGCTTGAGACAATTATATAATTAGTCGCCGTTCCCACTTTTATTTACAACATGAAAAAATAATCATTCAACTGTGCCTGTGTGTTGATAGACATTGGAGATGATACCCAGCGTGCTGAAAATGAAGACAACTTCAAAGATGGCAGCAACGTTCTTGAATCCTTTGGTGAGGTCATTCTGACAGACGTTATCACTCATAAACACCCATTACAGAGTGCGAAATTTGATGCTGTCATACCCGAATGTGAAATCAAACAGGAAGGTAAGTGCTGAAAAAGAGTTTAGACTCCAGTAAAATTACTTAAATAATCATGTATAACATAAAAATATAATCTGTCACCATTGCCTGTATCTGGATAGCCAATGAAGAAGACACCCACCCTACCAGTCTAAAGAACTTTATCAATATCACCCATTTTCCTGTACCCTCAGTGGATCAAAAAGTAGAAATACTCGAGGCTGAAGCAGAAAAACAGAGGAAGTTGATCCATGCCCTTAGAATGCAGGTAGTACAAGCACCAATAATTGTTAATTATGCCCTTTTTTAATTGTTTGGTATAATATTGGTATGACCTATTGTAATCAATATTGGTGCGGTATAGGTTCGACGACTGAAGGACAAACTGCAACTAGCACAAGGGAAGGCCAGCAATATAACTCAAGTACCAAGACATAGGCAGGAGCAAAGAAAATTGGCAGAGTTAAAGAACTTAATGAGTCAATACCTCTCAGGTATTGTCATGAAAGATGTTTTAAAAGCATAGAGTTGCGTGGTCTTGACACCCCCGAAGAAGGTCAACGGAAAACTATGAACTAGAAGCTGTGACTTGGCTTACCAACTGCAAGACATCTGGCCATGTTGTCACAGCAATGTTGATTGCCATGTCTTTGAATTTTTTAAGGGTTGGTTTCGTTCCGCTGATGACCCTAATTCTTGGAGACTATCAATTTATTCAGGGACTTGTAAATGAACTTCCATTATACTGCATTTACTGGCCTCTTTATTGACAACAACAACTTTTTAATGAAAGATAGGTCACCAGAGGCTGAGCGGATGCTTTCAGTCTAGTCTCGGAATCAATAGATCTCCTCTCGTGGGTGCTCTGCTACCGAAAGATGACAAATGACAAGTCGGCAAGTTTCTTGCAATTGGTGAGCCAAGTCATGGCTTCTAGTCCACAGATTTCCGGCTGACCTTTTTCGCGGGTGTCAAGGCAGCACAGTTCGTGTAATCCTTTACCTTTGTCTGCATTTTGTTTCGACTTGTATCTATCTTCTTTGATAATGGATTACAGGTTTAGATATATATCACATACTACTTGATACATGTTTTTCTTTAAACGTGGATATTTCATTTTTGCTTCACTGTTCTTCAGAAACACAACTGCAATTCATCATGACTTAGCTGAGAAAGTCTATGAAGGAAAACAACATTCAATGTGGTCTGTAAGAATTAAACTTTTTGCCTAGTCATAAAACATACAAACCCCAAAACTAACTATGTGTTCTTTGCTATCCATCCAGACACTCCGGTGAAGGGCGTGAAACATCAACAGAGATATAGTGCAGAAATCCTCTCAGTAATGCAGCTTGAAGACAAGAACTTACTCAGTATGGCCAGACACAAATTCTTTTGTATTTGATGTGATGTCTGTCAGAGGAAGACAGTGATACTGATTTAATTGAGTAATTCACGCAGCTCAGCAAAAAAACAATGGATACCATGGTTTTTGTGGCAAGGTGATTATTTTACCCATTGGTAGTTTTAGACAGCACCATGACTGCAGAGACGCCTACAAAGTTGCATGACCTAGTAGAAAGAATAAATGGAAGACTCAAAGTTTTCACATGTTTACTAGGTTTGCATTATTTACCCAAGTTGTGCTATTTGGGGTTCCATCACTGTTCTTATGTTATGTGTGATAATATACTGTCTATTAAATTATACATTTTTGTTTTTGTACCATCGTCAATGTTGTGTCACCTTGTTATATATGTTGTTCTTCTTTAATGGACAGAAACCATTGCAAAATGGGAAGCAGTAAGAACTCCAGATTTAAGGAACAGATAATCCAATGTTCGTCCAAATAAAGTCATAACAAGTTTCTAGCCAATTCTGATATGATTATGTAAACATATGTTTGAATATTATTTTTGTCAGATCAGTTTTTTAATAACATATTTACAGTGACAAGGAAAACGATGATGTTGCTGACGTTTATGGTGAAGATCATGATATTCCTTTGATAAAAGCAGTTTTCAATGATTCTGCCAATGAATTACTGTGGTCATTTTGTGTGGCTCTTTAAAATACACTTGCATTTCATTATGCCCTTGTGAAAATTAAACACTTATCCTAGGCACTTTTAGTAGTTATTATAAAAACAAAATTAGTTTGTCATCCTGAACGTACTGAATGCAGTCATTGCAAGAGGTGATAACATTTCCCTTTCAGTAGCTGGCATAAGAAATTATAAACAAGATGGCAATGGTCCTTATTGATCTGCTGCTTTTTATGTAATTTATGATGAGATATGCTATATAATAGTGAATCAAGAGCATTTAGGGTTTCTCAGCAAGTTTCCTCAGACTACAATCTCACCAGGTTATTAGCAGGTTTAAACCTATTTGATCATCATATTTGAGGTCGACCGATTATATATTTTGACAAACAGATATTCAAATCATCACCTCCTTAATTTACGGAATACGGTCATTGGAAAAACGGAAAAAGGAATAGCCAACCTCTTTCCACCTTTAAAAATGTGTTCATACAGATCTGCAAAAAGCCTAAGCTGCACTGTTTTTTTCAGAAACATAATTATCTGTTCTGACCCTCCTGAAAAAGTCGAGAGGGGTTCCGGCCCCAAATCGGGATCGAGGTTGCCTAGCAAGCTGCTTGGCAACTACTCCTTGGAAACCTCAAGTTTACTGAGATCTGACTTTTAGTTATTAGTAAATCATAAATATTGTGTAGTCATGTTATAAATGTTGTTCTTATCAAATAGACCCAAACCATTTGTATTTGAGGGGTAAATGAACCACCAAGAAGATTTTTTATGTTTTTCATTAATAACTCAAAGGTTAAAATGTCTTGAAGATTTGAATATATTTTCTTCAACTGTTTGGTGTATTTTGCTGAGAAACAAATTAACTGGCCATCTACGAATGCCTTTCATTTCTTAATTGTTCAAACAAGCTCTTATTTATAAAGTTACGTAAAACGCCTCAAGTATCGAATGCATTCTTCTTTATCGTTTGTCGTTCTGTGCTTCAGAACGGACCACTTAATGCACGTTATCACACGTTAGTAAACTTCGTTTAAAAGTTGACTATAAGCTATTTTATGTAAAGATTGTTACTCGCTGTGGGGCAACCTCTATTCTTAAGAAAAAAAATCCCATTTCTTTCGTGACTTTATATACTTTTAGCTGCATAGCTTGTCAAATCTTTTGCGATGATGGTTTATTGGGCATTCAGTGTACTAGTGAGCGATAATAAAGGTACACCATAATGTCGGAAACCCACATAATTGTACGTGATGCATACTGATTGATGTGGGGCACTGCATAAATTCTTTGTTATCGTTGATGACACTAGGTGAAGAGTGAGGATTGGTGTTTCTTTACACGTTGTTGCTAAATATTTTGATCTGAACCTGTGCATCTCAAACATTGAGCTACAGTCAAGACCTACAATCGGTCACTAACTTGACTAAGTCAACAGAAAGTCAATGATAGTTAGGTCTGGGCTGATATTGAGATACGTGTGAGGCCCAGTAAACTAGTCTAGGTGGGGTCTGCACAGGCATATCATTTCATTTTCATGGACGTTCTGTAGGGCTACCATCAATTGGCTTGATTATTAAGACTGTTCAGGTAATCGTGCTAATTATACTCTTAGTGCCTGTATTTCTTTATATGTTTATTTACTGAAAAAAGCCAGATCTCCATCATTATTGATCAAATTCGAGGCCAACAATGAAGCTTATGTGCTTGGTTTTTAAAGGCTTGATGCAAATACCCAAGGCTTAAAGCATTATCAAATGTGATTGAAATCCATGGCATTTTGATTATTTATTTCTTTAAGATGTTCTATTTTTGGCATGTTGACAAGCAGAAAGATTGTCATGGGTATCCATAAGTTATACCTACAACCTGCATTGAGCCCAGGTGCCCTGGCCTCATTATCTACCAAACTCTCTAACATCTTGGGAAATTGCCATGAAATCAACCAGATTGATACTGAGCACTGCTTCTACATTCTGGTAGACAGAGAAGGTAAGTAAATTATAATGCAAGCTTTTATAACGGAAAGAAACTTTGCTATTGACAAATATCATCTCCACTTTGTTGGCTATTAAAACAGACTGAGTTGCCTTTCCTGAGTAGTAAATTGCTTTGCTTATAATAACTATATGAACTATGTATAAATTGTTTGGAATTCTACTTGGTTTATGATAGGTGTTATTCCCTAGCTGGCATAGTTTGTCATGCTCCCTAGTTGCTACTGCACTATTTAAGATTACTGTTATACCATATCTTTATTAGTTGTGTTATATGCTCCTGTGGAGTAATGGTGGAACAAAATATTGTTGTGCTAATTTGTAAACAAATTGGCGATGACCCATACTGCTGCTGCTGTTGCTGATGATGATGATGAATGTTTTGATTACAGAAGATCAATGTGAAGCAGATTCCAGTAAGATTGAATGGATCATCAGCACTCCTTTTAAAAACCGTGGAGTCAGCAATTGTTCCCGGCTCACAACTGCAACAAGTGGCTCACAAGTCTTATTTGAAGTTGGACCAAGGTAACTAGATATATATATATATATATATATATATATATATATATATATATATATATATATATATATATATATATATATATATATATATATATATATATATATATATATATATATATATATATATATATATATATATATATATATGTATGTATGTATGTGTGTGTGTGTGTGTGTGTGTGTGTGTGTGTGTGTGTGTGTGTGTGTGTGTGGGTGGGTGGGTGGGGGGGTGGGTGTGTGTGTGTGTGTGTGTGTGTGTGTGTGTGTGTGTGTATAAAAGGACTCTCTGCTCCTTGAGTGTCAAATATATTCAAACAAAAAAGCATATGCAGAAAAAAACCCCCAAAAAGTCATCGTCATAGCTGACTTGTTAAGCGGAGTCGAATTTGAGGTGGCAGAGAACAGACTGGAGGGATGACGTTCATAAGCTTAACGGTGACCCCGGGATGGTGATGCACAGTTTATCCACGTTGCAAGGCTCGAATGGGGTGTTTCTCACTGCGAAAGCTGTTGGTTTAATTTCCACCCCTGTATATATATATATATATATATATATATATATATATATATATATATATATATATATATATATATATATATATATATATATATGTATATATATATATATATATATATATATATAAAGATGTATGTTTAGGCGATTCTGTGCTATCTTTATTTCGCTTCCAGTTTTTTTGCTACTCGTTTATAATCCTTACATGTAACTGGGAAGACAAAATCATCGATAATTATTAGTTTAATGTGCACTGAAAACAGCCTCCAAACTTTGTTTGCAAAAATATCAAAATGAATAGCAAACTACCAGTTACGCATGAGCAAAACGACATTTTCTGGTATAAGCGCTCAAACTTAGCCTGTTTTCAGCCTGTATGTACAATCTACCGTGTGCCATATTTGGGTTAAAATTCAGCCTTGAATTTGTATTTCCTTGTCAAATCCCTGTATTGGCTGAATCTGTTCTTTTTACATGCAGACTGAACTTTTCAACACCATTCTCCACCAATGCTGTCTCTATTTGCCAATCAGTCGGCCTTGAAATGGTGTCAAGGATTGAGTATTCAACTCGGTACTTGTTATCATTCAAGATCAAAGGCGAGGGTCAGGAAGACACCTTAGAAACAACACTAACCAAAACAATGCTCAGTGAATTAGCTGAGGCCCTATATGACAAAATGACTGAGTGTGTGTATCGAGAGCCTATCAGCAGTTTTGACCTCGCTGTACAGCAGGAGCCTGTGTATGAAGTTGACATATTAGGTCAAGGCAAAGGAGCTCTTGAGAAAGCCAACGCTGATTTAGGTGAGTATGGAGTTAATCTTTATTGGCAGATCTTTAGCAGAGGAGTCAAGATCATATTTATATTGAATCTTTCCATATACCATGTTCACTATTTTGTTGTATATATAGGTGTATACACTGTAGCATTGCATGCACCATGGAAATACCTGCCCATGAGAGTTTGTGTTGTAATTATCTATCATGTGAATAAGTTTAATTTGTTTTAATTCATTTTATTACATTTTTAAAAAATGCGCAGGTAGCCATTTTGTGTTCATCGATTCATTTGTAGGCTTGGCTTTTGACAACTGGGATTTGGAGTATTACACAAATCTCTTCCAAGAAAAGGCCAAAAGAAACCCTACAACTGTCGAGTGCTTTGATCTGGCCCAGTCTAACAGGTTCATCACCGAACTATGTTCATCTGAGATAATAACTGACGATATCGTTTTCAGTTATGATAATGGAATAAGAAATTTTATAATTTTATAATGTGACAGGTTATTTGCCTATGTAATGAAGCATCTTTGATTGACCAGTAGTGGATTGATTGATTGATTGATAGTTTGATGGCTTGGTTATTGATTAATTGATTGACATGTGATTGATTGATAATTGATGCAGTGATTGATTTATGAGGCTTGATTGTTGGGATTGTTTGTTAATTTCATGATATGGGATTGATGGGGATTGATTGATTATTGACTGAATGATTGATTGATTGCTCATGTCATCGTCCTTGCCGTTGCCTCCAGCGAACACAGTCGCCACTGGTTCTTCAAGGGTCGCATGGTGGTCGATGGAACGGAGAGGAACCAGTCATTATTTGACATGGTGATGTCCACACAACAGAACACCAACCAGAACAATGTCATCAAGTTCTCTGATAACAGCAGGTACTGCTCTCTCGTCTGACCACTCACAAGCAGACACTTTTTGTAGTTGATAAAGCGAAAATCCCTAATGAACACAAGTCTTATTACACTCCTGGATATATAAAGGGTTAGCACAAGGGGAATTTTAAGACTCAAGTGCCTGTTGGGATAAATGATGCATTCATATTCTCAGTGCATCAATTGATCATGCCATGAGCTCACATGTATTACATGTAGAGTAGAACATGGTTTAGTGAATGGTGTAGTAGTCAACTGTTTGGTTGATCCTGCAAGGTAACATCTGCCTATTAACTAATACGTTCTTTACAGCCAGGTGTTTGTCTGTTGTCTTGTGGTGCTCTTATTCATGTGTAACCAAACTTCATTTGTGCTTACCAAGTTGAGCGGTACATGCTTGATCCTATTGTAAATTTCTTATTGAAGCTATCCTTGGTATTATCTGAACCTAACTGTTAACCTGTAGTAAGTAGTTACTGACCACAGCATGGTAATGTGTGTGAAGTGCTATTAGTGGATTCCCTGTCACAGCGGTGTTGCCCACAAACCCGACCCAACCCAGCATGTATGAGCAAACCACAGGCACCACTCGTAATATCATATTCACTGCAGAGACCCACAATTTCCCAACTGGTAGATATGTTTGAAAGGCCCTTTCTTTTTGAATGGATTTTCATCAACTTTATATATTTATATATATATATATATATATATATATATATATATATATATATATATATATATATATATATATATATATATATGTACAGACGTACGTACGCACTTACATATAAATATAAATATATATATTTATATATATATATATATATATATATATATATATATATATATATATATATATATATTATATATATCCTGTAAATAATGTGTTTGTGTGTATAGGAGTTGCCCCTTTCCCTGGTGCCACCACAGGTACTGGTGGTCGTATTCGTGATGTTCAGGCTACTGGTCGGGGAGCCCATGTCATCGCTGGGACTGCTGGCTACAGCTTTGGGAACCTGAATATTCCTGGTAAGTTGATAAAATGCCTCTTACAGGACGCTGACAGAGCATCTCAATCATCCTCATCCATCATGAGATAAACTTAGTTGTTGAAAATTACCCGATATCTACATACACTATTCCACTTTTTAACAAATTGTTGTTGTTGCATCACCATCCATCACTTTAGAGGACTTTAAATCCTCCTTTTTGTCAGCCCACTTCTTCACGACTTTTACAGGTTACAAGCTTCCCTGGGAGGATGAAGGTTACGTGTATCCCTCCAACTTTGCACGGCCACTAGAGGTCGCTGTGGAGGCCAGCAACGGGGCCTCAGACTACGGCAACAAGTTTGGGGAGCCTGTATTAACCGGGTTTGCTCGGTCGTTTGGCATGACATCGCCTGCCGGAGAGAGGCGTGAATGGGTGAAACCTATCATGTTCAGCGCTGGTATTGGGAGTATGGATGCTCGCCACATCAAAAAAGATGACCCAGAAAAAGGTTATTTTACACTTCTCTGTTATATTTTGTATTATTGCTTCTGAAAACTGATTAAAAAAATATCTATTCAGGAATCTAGGGGAATATGATTTTTTCAATTTGTTTTTGCTTTCATTTAAAGTGTGTCGATCTTGACATTGTAATCTGTTTGTTGTCCAGACATGCTGGTAGTGAAGGTTGGTGGACCTGTGTATCGTATTGGGGTAGGAGGAGGGGCAGCCTCCTCGATTGAGGTCCAGGGTGACAACGTCTCTGAGTTGGATTTCGGGGCAGTGCAGCGCGGGGATGCAGAGATGGAACAGAAGATGAATCGTGTGATCAGAGCCTGTGTTGAACTGGGGGATGCCAATCCCATCCGCAGTATTCACGACCAGGGAGCTGGGGGCAACGGTATGTTATGTGTGAATTCTTGATTTGTCAAACATCTCATAATTTTTTAATTCTGAAAATGCACATTCTAAATCATCTTTCAATCTTTGGGCTTTATATATTTCATTCTATAAAGTTTTCAGTAATTTTTAAGTGCATAACTAAGAATGTGCTATCTGTCTCTTAGATCCTGTGTATGTAATTCTGAATCTTGTGATTTAGTCTGTGTTTTTACATATGATAAAATGCAGGAAATGTCCTGAAGGAGATCTGTGAACCTCTTGGAGCCATCATCCATGCCTCAGAGTTCAAGCTGGCTGACCCCACGATCTCACTGATGGAGCTGTGGGGGGCTGAATACCAGGAGTCCAACGCACTTCTCATCGCTCCAGATGACCGATCCTTGCTCACTAAGATAGGACTGAGAGAGAAGTGTGATGTTGCGTTTGTGGGGAAGGTTACTGGGGATGGCAAGGTTGTCCTTCTGCTACTGAACCTGCTGTTTAAGCGTTGATAATCTGTAGAGTAATAGTTAAAAACCATTTCTATATAGATGTTTTAAGCGAAATGAACTGAATTATAGCAAGTAAATTTCTGAAGGTATCATAGAACAATACACCATAAATAGTAATTTTATATTGTTATATTATTCAACAATGTACCAAATATAGTAATTCCATGTTGATATATCTGTCAAGTAGAATACCTTAAAGTGGTATTGTTACAGACATCAAATGAATGATTGTAAAATAATTATTTTATAGTAAAGCAAAATATGTTAAACTTGTAATTTCATAATGATGTATATTTTGTAGAATAATTGTAAAAGATGTAATATATATGATCTGTAATTTGATGTGATGTTTCAGTTCTTTTATGACATAAGACATGACAATAGTATGTTATATTTGCTGTTAGATACGCCTGGTGGACGACAAGCCTCGTGACAAAGGTGAAAAGGAGCCCGACTGCAAGAGAACCCACACTGCCACCCGTGATCCTGTTGACCTTGACCTGGAACTGGTGCTTGGCAAAATGCCAAGAAAAGTCAGTTTGCTGTCACCCCAAGATCAATAATCCATGTGGTTGTTTTGGCTAATTCTACTGTTTGGGAAGTATTGGCAATTCCTGGTTATATTTTGATTGCAGGTTTTCAAGCTTGACCATGCTGTCAATGAGCTTAGTGGTCTGACCTTGCCAGCAACCTTGACAGTCAGAGAGGCCTTGGACAGGGTGCTGCGTTTACCCTCAGTTGCCAGCAAGAGATACCTCACAAATAAGGTGAAGGCTGTGTAGAATTATTCCACAGACCTTTATGTCACAACCAGGCACATCAATGGTGTTGTATAATAACCTCCAGAATAACTTTTTTTCCCATCAGTACATTTAGAATAACTGTTCTTAACATCAGACTCACTTCTATAAAAGTTTTCTATGACAGAACACCCTCAATAGCTGTTTTTAATATTAGTATACCCATCAGTTTGTTGGATCATAACCTCCACAATAGCAGTTATAAATGTCAGAACCTCCACCGTAGCTATTATTTATGTCTGTACCTCCACAATAGATGTCATTTATGTCAGAACCTCCACAAAAGCTGTCATTGATGTCAGAACCTCCACAATAACTATTCTTTATGTCAGAACCTCCACAAAATATGTCAGAACTTCCTCAATAGCTGTTCTCTGTCTGAACCTCCAAAATAGCTGTTATTTATGTCAGAACCTCCACAATAGCTGTCATTTATGTCAGAACCTACACAATAGCTATTATTTATGTCAGAACCTCCACAATAGCAGTTATTTATGTCAGAACCTCCACAATAGCTGTTATTTATGTCAGAACCTCCACAATAGTTGTGTTTTTTAATGACTGCTCTCCACTCATCATGGGAAGGATTCTTTGTTGCAGGTGGACCGGTCCGTAACGGGTTTGGTTGCCCAGCAACAGTGTGTGGGCCCGCTTCATACACCCCTGGCTGATGTAGCTGTGGTCGCGTTGTCACACTTCAACAAAGTGAGCAAATTACATGACCTATCAGCACTGAAAATTAATCTGACCTCATTATCATATGAACAGTCATCCTCATCCATCTACATGGATATATGATATGTTGTATGTTTAACCTTTGTATATTTCTTTTAATTCAATGGTGGTTGATTAAAGTAATTATTGTCTTAGTTGTATTCAGTATGACTTTTAATATTACAAAATAATAAGACATTGGCTGATTGATTGACAGGTGGGAGGAGCTACAGCGATTGGTGAGCAGCCAATCAAAGGGTTGGTTGACGCCGCATGTGGGGCTAGGATGACTGTTGGTGAAGCCTTGACCAATCTCGTGTTTGCTCCAATCACAGACCTTAAGGTATATATCCAATGTGTGTAAAGGTAGATTTCCTGTCAGATTGGATCTAGTTATAAGTCAATTCCACCTGGTTTTGAAGTGAACATTTCTGTTTCTTGTGACTGGTGTTAGTTACAGTCATCCATTGATTCAATGCGTGGTGTCTGCCTTTGTGGCAAAGTTTTATTTAACATTCACTTTAGTGTGGATTAAGTCGCTTTCAATATTATTTTCATATGATGAACCAGTGTGTGATAAAAAGGGCAGTAAAAAGAAATGACACATGTCTGCCATAGACAGGTATTTTTTATGGACAGGTGTGTGTTATCAGCAGGTTACTTTCATTGATTGGTGTTTGTTATGGTAGTGACATGTCTAAGGGATGATTGTTGTAATCCCATAGGACATTGACAATGTATCTGTTACTCAAATATCAGCAAAGATCGATTCTGTCATGAATCATAAATCAATATGAGATAACACACAGTTAAGTGTCACGAGAAAATCCCTCTGTATTGATCTCAGGAAATATATTTTAGCCAATGCACAGTTCGGAAAGTCATGCATGAAGGCTGTTTACAAGGCTTGAATAAATCAAAAAATTATTGATGATATGATGTTCCCGACACCAAAACAAAGGACTGCTATAGAGTTATTGTAGCATGTAGACAAACACTTAATCAGAATTGTGTGAAGTTGCAAAAAGAATATATCAGCTGTTTACTTTCAGGATGTCAAGTGCAGCGGAAACTGGATGTGGGCGGCCAAGCTACCAGGAGAGGGCGCTCTGCTCTACGATGCCTGCGATGCCATGTGCCGTGTGATGGGCGAGTTGGGAGTGGGGGTTGACGGAGGGAAGGACTCACTCAGCATGGCGGCTCGTGTTGGTACCGAGACAGTCAAAGCTCCAGGTATCATTTGGTTTGTTGCCGGATGAAATTGACTGATGTTTACATTAATTCAATGGTAAAAGGTTATTTTTGTCAACCTGAACATGAACCATTTTCCAGAAATTGCAAAACAAAAATTATGTGGATATCAACTGGCCAGGTTGTTGAGATATGAGGAAAAATTCAAAAATTATTCGGATTATTTTCTTTTTAAGATTTTGCATTGAATGAATGGTTTTTGTTTACTTGTTTTATTTACAAATCCTAAATGAGTTCAGTGGACCGGCTGCCGTATGCAATTCTTTTGCTGAATTTAATTTTCAGTTATTGTTGAATGAGATGATAAAGACTCATTTGTATGTGTGTATCCAAAAATTGCAGCTCATTTTGCAATTTCTGTGTGTTAAGTATTGATACTCTACTGGACAAAAATGTTGATCTGGGAGAATGTGTAATAATGTTGGTTACTGTGTGGTGCACAGAACTGAAGTTTCCCTGAGCAATGAATTGTCCACTGAATCTTAGAGAAACTGTGTATTTCAGTGTTGTGGCTTGTCTGTTAGTTACCTTGTATGTTTTTGAATGACCAGGAACTCTAGTAGTGTCCACCTACGCCGGCTGTCCAGACATCACGGCTACGGTCACACCTGATCTGAAGTGTCCCACGGAACAAGGTATGTATGGTTGTAACAAAGATATATATATATATATATATATATATATATAGTTAAACTAAACAGGTGACTGTCATACATAGGTGTCTGTTATACATAGATGTCTGTTATAAATTTGTATAAGCAGGTGGCTGCTATGTGCAATTTTCTTATACTGATTTAATACTGATGTATGTTTCTTTGTTTACAGGTGGTGTCATGGTATACGTTGCCCTGGCCCCTGGTCACCACCGCCTCGGAGGCAGTGCCCTAGCCCAGTGTTTCAGCCAGCTGGGCAACCTGAGTCCTGACCTACAAGACACAGCTCTCTTCACCGCAGTCTTCAACACTACCCAAACCCTCATCAAAGGTCAGTCCCATCTTCTTGTTATAAAACACACAAATGTCAGTCTGATATTTTCTGGCTTAGTAACCATGGTGATGGTCTTGACATCCAAATACCCTAGTTTCATTGCACTCATTGTATTGTCCCAAATTTGGTTTTGTTTTTCTTGCATTCTATCAAACTGACCTTGGTCTAGCTTTACACACTGGATTTGGCTGATGCTGCAGAGAGGATGCTGGTGGCAGGCCATGATGTGAGTGATGGAGGTCTCATCACCTGTCTACTAGAGATGGCATTCGCTGGAAACTGTGGACTTGACCTCGATGTACCCTCATCATCGGGTTAGATACAGGGCCATATTGGAACATGTTCAATTGACTGTTGTCTTTATGGGCAAAGGATTTATTGGGAAATGAAATTCATTCCTTGGCCTGATTGAAAAGCCTGAATGTTCATTTATTAAAGAATTATTGTAATGGTACAAATGATTAAAGGGCAGGACAATCATAAATTCCTTCCTTTTTCTCGATTGAATTATGATAGAAGGATCCCACAAAAACTGCTCGTGAGTTATTAATAACGTCTCGAGCGCTACTCATTCAAATATGTTGTAAACAAAGTTCAAATGCTGTTTTCCAAAGGGCCTATATCTATAAATAATCAATGACATAGTGTTCATTATGCCAAACTTTCATCTTAAGAGTCTGCACATCAAAATGATTTGTCATGGCCCACCTGCTGTTTTTTT
Organism: Urechis unicinctus; assembly: GCA_034190875.2. NCBI lineage: Eukaryota > Metazoa > Annelida > Polychaeta > Xenopneusta > Urechidae > Urechis > Urechis unicinctus. Next base: position 53,657,737 of record CM067353.1, on the reverse strand, counting down.
ACATTGCTCGCATTAAAAATGCTTAATCATTAGTAGCTTGCTGTCTAAATTGATTTGATGTTAATCCACCCCCCCCCCCCCCCCCTCCATGCTGTGTTCCAGCTGATGTTCTGGATGTGATGTTTGCCGAGGAACTGGGCCTAGTTCTCGAGGTGGCTCCTGACAAACTAGAGAACGTGGTCGAGGCGTACCGGGTTGGTGGTGCCACATGTCATGTTATCGGCAAGTCCCTGCCTCCTGCCACTGATGCCAGGGTGATTAGCTTAGCTCAGCAGCTTCTATCGTTGATCGTGCATTCTTCTACTTCAGTTTAACTCTTTTGACTGTATCTTCTAACAGTGTCCTAGTTGTTGTTAGAAATAGATTACTGTTTGAGTCTAAGGATAATTGTTGTTGTTTCAAATAGATTGCTGAGTAAATGGCATTAAGATAAATGATTGACAGTCGTGTTTGTATATTTTCCAGATCAAAATCCAAGTTGTTGGACAGGAAATCCTGAACGAAAAGATGACAGAACTCAGAGATATTTGGGAGGAGACTAGTTTTCAACTAGAGAGATTGCAGACCAAATCCTGCTTGTGTTGTTAAGGAAGAGGCAGGACTGAAGTCCAGGAAAGCTCCGCCCTACAATCTGACCTTTGACCCCGAGGCTATGTTCAGCAATGGATCTGATGTTGTCATCAACGGCACAAGTGGGTGCTTCATTAAATCATATATAATTTAAGCCCTTGTTCTGAAGCCATAAATTTCAGTATCTAAGTTTTAATCCTTGTGTTTTAATGTCCATTTGGTAATAAATGAACTCTCTCCATTGCTTCCCCCAGTAGCGGTATATCACACATGTAATGTTGCTTTTTCCATGATGTTTAAGGTGGGAAACCAAAAATAGCAGTCATCCGGGAAGAAGGAAGTAACGGAGACCGAGAGATGGTCTCCGCATTCATCATGGCTGGCTTTGACGTCTGGGATATCAACACCAATGACCTCTGTAACCAACGCGTGACCCTGGATGACTTCAGGGGCATCGTGTTTGTGGGCGGGTTTAGCTACGCTGATGTGTTTGGCTCAGCTAAAGGTGAGAGTTATGTTATGAAGTTGGGGGGGGGGGGGGGGGGGGGGCCGAGATTAAACATATTGTTCACTATTATACAGCACACTTATCAAGTGTTTGGTAGGATTTCAAAGCATATCTGGCAGGAAATAGGTTACAAAATATTTTAGGGCTGTATTTTTTGTTCTCAGTAGCTGGAATATATAGAGCCACTTTTACCCATGTTGATCTAGGCCATTATAATTGTATTCTTGATATCATCAAATGCCTATGTTAATTGAATGTTCAGTCAATTAATGTTCAGAGTAAACATCGGTTCCTCTTACATTTTGTGAGCAGGTTGGGCTGCCACTCTGAAGTTCAGGGAGGAGGTGACCAACCAATTCTCCAGGTTCTTTGCACGAGACGACACGTTCAGTCTGGGTGTTTGTAATGGCTGTCAGCTGATGGGGCTATTGGGCTGGGTAGGAGCACATGTGGACGGTAAGGGCTTTAAATGGTTCATTTATTCGCTAATAAATATCAAAAGCTGCTATAGTTAGTCAATTCTTTCCTTAATGAGAGACCTCGAGTTTTTATACGCTGCGCGGCGCCACAGATCAATGCGGTCCCTCGTCCGCTTTCGGTATTCTAATACACACAGTTTACCATAGAAGGTTGCGCAACATCGTTATTTTTGATTGAAACCTTTCGAGTTATATCGTTGGTCACATTGGAGCAAATCATTACTGATGGATAAGTACGGCCGTCTGACCTTACAGCAATTGAAAATAGAGCTGAAGAAGCGAAATGCGATTCTTACCGGGCAAAGAATTGAACTCCCAGTTTGGCAGGATATGCAAAGCAACTATCAAAACAGACTTGGTCTGTATGGCGAAGTCGATGACCCGCGTCAACCAGATTCGGGCCAAAGCAATTGACCATGGTATCCGTAATGAGCCTGTGGCTCTGAGGAATATGCAGAGTTGACTGGACCCGAAGTCAAGCCATGTGGGATTGCAGCGTCCCAAACACACCCCTACCTCGCATGCTCACCAGATGGGGTTGCGTCTGATGACATGATTGTTGAGGTCAAGTGTCCCTACAGTGCCAGGGACAAACCTGTCTCACTTGTCTCAGTGTCATACCTGGTCAATGAGAACAACCAGCTCACCCTTAAAGCCAACATGACTACTATTACCAAATTCAGGGCAGTTGTTTTGCACGAACAGTCAACTTTGTCATCTTGTGGTGTTTACATCTCAGAGTATGGAGATTGTTCCAGTTACCCGTGACGATGAGTTTATTACTACTATGATTTCAAAGTTAGAGCTGTTTATCAGGGACTATTTCAAAGACGCTATACTTGATTCAATGTTTGTTCACAATTTCTCTTACTGAGTAGTCTTGTGCACTGATTTCTTTTTTCTTTAAGGAATCATTCACATGCATATTGCATGTGTTGGAATGTATAATAAACTCTTGAAACTTGAAAAGTACAAAGTGTTTTAATTGAATTATTAACAATTAACCCATTGGGGGTTCCACAGTCACTTATTCAATGAAAGGGACAAACATGAATAGGGTGAAAAACAGTATTCACGTGTAGGGTTCTTATAGATTACATTATAAGGCACATGGTATAAAAAGACTACTACATATCACCTTTCATTGAGATTCATATAATATCACACCCTGAGTGGGATGGACTTAAAAATATACACAGTCACACTTCACAAAAACTAAACTTCACCTTAGGCAGTTGTGGGGACGATGCACTGCCCAAAGTTACATAACATAGAAATTCAAAGACTGGGGCGTTGGAAGTCAGATGCGTATAAAATATATATTCGTATTCCTAAATTCCACTCTGTTACTTCCACATAAATTGCATCGCTTTTTTGTTAAATTAACTTGTCTCATCCATATGACAGTGTCAGACAGGTGTCTGGCTGTCATTGTTAGACAATCCCTCTCATCCAGCGCAACAAGCAGTGACAGACGGGTGTCTGACTGTTTTTTCTGCGTTATTTCACTCATCCATGTGTAATTGCCATTGTAATTTTACATATGTTTCTTGTATATTATAACACATATAGGAAGTATAATTTTATGTATGCAACTTTGTCATATTATGTCAAGAGTTTTTAAGTGTATATTGTCTAGTGACATAGTCGATATATTTAGATACTCATAACATATGTATGTTCTTACTCAACTATGTCACTATTGTCAAATCTATTGTTTTGGACATAGTTGAAAATATTATACTTTAAGAATTTGTGTACTAAACAACTATGCCATGTTGGTTTAAGTCATAGTTGTGAGTTCAATAAATGTAGTCATTCTTCAGAAGAAGAATGACCTTTATTTGGCAGCCAGCCTTATGTTACCTATAATCACCTCAAGTGTTGGCAGCAACGAGCTGCATGATCCTCTGTTACTATTTAAGAAGTGCAAATCATGGCAGCGAGCCCTGATCATAACATATAACAAACAAAGATTATGTCAGAGGAAATTTGGACCTCGCAGTGGATCATAGGTTCCACCAAGAATTTGAAGGTTTTTCCCAATCCTATTATCCGATCAATGTGCACCCTCTTGCTGGAGATCTTCCGGTCTCTCTGCACCACTTTCCCTGTCAGCTGATTCTTCTTACTGAAAAAGGTTGGTATATTTACGGTGACATCATAGGGAGCAAATAAGTCCTGCATGACAAAGCCATTATCGAGTCACCCTGGTTACACATTTCTGGTAGTTTTCTCCTTTCCATCACCTGCATGTCACTAATTGCGCTGCCATAAGAGGGAGACACATAGGACACTAGGCCTCCTGGTGTAGCACCCACCACCACCTTCATTGTTTTACGGTTCTTGTACGTAGAAAAAGTGGCCTAGAAAACGATATACCTGGGTCTCTTTGATCTCGACTTGGCCAGTTGTCCGTCGCCGGTCGGCTCGTTTCACAGCGTTTCGGAGATGCTCGTCCGCTACGCACAGCGCATTGACAGTGACAGCTTTACCCTAAATTTCGTCACCATCAAATATGACCGCGTGAAGTAGAGCGAGAAATTTTATTCGTCGAAGTGAAGCAAAATGGAAATGAACCTCTTGTATTTACGGGTAAACCGCGAATTAAGCGCATAACCTGATAACTTCCGGTCGAGCTTGGGACCGCATTCCCCTGTGCCGCCACTTCTGAGAAAACCGCAACGCGGTCTCCCATTGATATCAGAAATATTATTGTTATCATCCGCATGTAACCACATTAAGGCTGTTAGTAAGGAGTTCAATGGAACAAATTGTCAAATGGGGTCAACTTTCTATGTTTATTTATGAGTGCTGGATATTCCATGTGTTTTGGTTGCAGGGACTCAAGGTGTCCACCTAGATCACAACGACTCTGAGAGGTTTGAGTCTCGCTTTGTGACTGTCAAGATCGACAAGTCACCTTCGATCATGCTTCGCGGCATGGAGGGATCCACACTTGGTATCTGGGTTGCCCACGGGGAAGGTAGGAGTACTCATACATGTAGGAAGGGGATCTCTTAGAAATGCCTTCTCATATATGTGGAAGGGGAACTTTCACTTATGTGGAAGGGGCACTTTTATGTGTGGAAGGGGCACTCTAAAATTATTTTGCCGTTTTTATGTTGCCGTCCAGATATGTCTCTAAAGTGCTGCAATCTATGTCTTCAATATGTTAATTTTAAATTATTATTGTTTGTGCTACATCTTGTAAGTGTATAAATGTGGGGTTTTTTTAGTTTGTTTGTATGGTATTGTGTTATGTCACAGGTAAGATGGTGTTCAAGGACAGTGAGGTTCTTGAGTCGATTAAGTCCGGGAAGCTGGCTCCACTACATTACGTCGACGATGAAGGTAGCCTCACCACAGCATACCCACTCAACCCCAACGGCAGTCCTGACGGTATCGCCGCACTCTGCTCAGGGAACGGTCGTCACCTGGCCATGATGCCTCATCCAGAGAGATGCGTGTTGCCATGGCAATGGCCATGGATGCCGCTGTCATGGCAGCAGACCATGACAACCTCTCCTTGGTTGTGCATGTTTAAGAATGCCTACAAATGGTGCATGGAAAACAATTAACAGCAGCTTCTCCTGCCAGGTCATGATGGCTACACTCAAGGTGACAGCCAATGCTGGCCCAAAAAAATTCCTATTGCTTTTTAAAACCATCTTTTATGTTTCACACACAAGACCCATTAAGAGTTTGATATTTTTTCCAGAGCTTATTTGCGTTGTTGCCATTATGCCAATTACTCAGGCCTTTGCCAGCCTTCAGTGACAGGCTTCATCCAAAGGATAATATTCCGTAACAGAAATAAGAATTACAGTTTTTGTCTGTTAGTTGGTGATACTTTCTAGTCAAACGCCCTTACAATGTGTTCTGACCTAAGGAATATACTTAGGGAGATAAGTTTCTACATAATGCATCTTCTTCGCTAATGCTCATTCCATTGATACTCCAGGTCCTATTGAAAGTATTTTTTTCATAAATGGTGTTTCAATTCCAATCCAAGACTATTTATAATTGGTGTATGAATTTCTACTGTTTCAAACTTCCAAGTTTAATATTTTCATTATTAGATTTGAAATAAATTAACCTTATGTGGGGAAAAATCTGCTTTTCAATTCATCTGGGTGGTTCTTGTAGTTCATATGACACCCGATCACATGAATATGCATAAATGTATGCAATTGATACAAGAACTTGCTGGTGAAGAGGAAAAGAAAGTATTGTAATAGAATTTTCTCTTTGATCTTATGATTACTTGGGTTGACCAATTCAAAAGTACTGTTTGTGCATGTGAACTATACTGACTATATAATGGTGTGTATGTAACGCCCCAGGGGTTTAATATAACATGAAACCTGGGCGAGTTAGCAGCAGTTACCTTCAGCTGGAAGGAGACAAACGAAATTGTAAGGGGGAAAACTATAGAAGTAATTTATTATATAAACAAAATACAAAAGGGACAGAACCTTAACTATTCCAACACCAGACAGCAAAACAACATCAGGAACCGAAATCGGGACATCAACCGATACAACCAGAAATATAGATTTAAAACATCGACAAAAGCAACAACTAAGAATTATTATACACAGAGGATAGTTCAATGACAAATGACCAAATATAACCTCTACGCCATAATGACAACAATGTAGAACACTCACTAGACCAAAAGAGCGGCGATAACGATATCTTGCTTCCACGAATTCAAAAACCACGAGTGCTGAAACGCGCCAACTCGCCCTTATTTAAAACAGAACTATGTAAACAAAACTAATATTAATGCAACCAGACAACTAAATAACAAAGGTGAAAGACTCTAACTAAGGTGGGAAATATTCAAGGTAGACAATATATAGCAATGAAAACCAACATAAATAATTAACATAAAGACATAATGAATATAACCAGGTATTAACCAGATGGCACTATTTGATTGCAGCGCCGAGTTCAAGCCTCCATGAGCTGTCACACGGTTATAACTTTATTACATTATTCCCGGTGGGGTAACTAACCGAAAATGGGAGAGGAAATAGAGGGTGCAACCCCCCTCTTTCTTACAATACTCCCTCCCTAAAAAAAAATGTTTGTCCTCAAACAGGTCGATGAAAAACAAATATAACATGCTTGTTGAATATCTACAGATCTGTGATCCAATCCATATTGGAAATCACCAATTATGACTTTAACACGGTTAAAACAAGCAAAACTAAAGTAACAAAGACATGATAAAAACAACTAAAACTTTGCAGAAAACATGAAGCAACACAAACCCACAAATATGAGTTGTATCAAGTGGCACATTCCAATAAGGAATTCGCTAGACAGACTACATGCATTTATAAAAGTAGATACATTACGATATTTTTGATGGCTGGCTCGAGGAGGATCCTGGACTTCTACAAGAGAGGCGCTTGCTGTGGGTAAGGACGGCAGGCAGTAAAGCAGGTCAGAGGCCCTGTTCCTTGGTCTCCAATCCAGCATCTGGCAGTGTCTGTATCCGTCTGGGGTTGCATCGCCATGAGCGGTGTCTGTTGAGGAAGGGAGGTCTGATCTCAGGAACTGAGAACAGGAATGTGTGAGGGGAGGGAAATCCCTAATCCCAGCCAAATCTCTTGGGAGGTCGGATCACTCTATGTGAACGGGTCACGTCATTAGTCTCTCTAGCGGGTGAGACAATATCTCCAGTGTACGAATGTGTGTCCTTCACTGGGCATGTGGAGGGATTAACCTCACAGTTCCTTATGTCTGGGGAAGGATTTGTATCATTGGCCATCCCCAGAGACGTATCGACCTCATCATCCCCCATCACGTGGAGGTTTATTTCTGGACTGTGATAAGGCTTGAGGTCATCTACATGAACTGCCTTAGCTTTAGTACCATCCAAATCACCAACCAAATATGTGACGTCACCCAGACGTTTTACAACTTTCAAAGGGCCAACATATGGAGTGACTAGCTTGTTGCCAACAAGATTTGGGTGGTAGAATCGCAACACAAGGTCACCTTCTTTTAATTCACGGTCCTTGGCTCTAAGATCATAGTATCTTTTCTGCCGTTCTGCAGAACGCTGTAAAGAGTCTCTGGCAGATACAAAACTACCTTCCATTGCCTCCTTCAACCACTCGACGTATTGGATTGGACAAGGCTTCATGCTACCACACTCCGGGGAGGGGTACATCAGGTCAATAGGGAGAGCAACCTCCCTGCCCAGCATCAATAAGTTCGGAGAGCATCCAGTGCTGTCTTGGATGGTGGCCCTGTAGGCACAGGTGGCATAGGGCAAGTGGTCATCCCAGTCACGGGGTTGATCGGAACACAGCTTGGAGAGCATAGCTATAAGGGTGCGATTAAACCGTTCCACCTGCCCATCACTTTGAGGATGGTAAGGGGTGGTCCTTGTTCGGTCTATGTCCAACATGCGACATACACCTTTCATGAGTTCACTCTGGAATTCAGCCCCTTGATCAGAGTGAATGACTTTAGGGGTCCCAAGCCTGAGGAACACTTCGGTGACAAGACAGTCAGCTACTGTGAGGGCACGGTGGTCAGCCAGAGCAAAGGCTTCAGTCCATTTGCTGAAGTAATCAGACACCACCAAGATACACGAATTCCCATTATCTGTCGTGACAGGCATGGAAAGGATGTCAATGCCAATTCGCTCCATTGGGGCCCCAACTAACCTCTGTCTGAGGTTGGAGTGCTTAGGGCCTGGACGTGGGTTACGACGCTGACATGCATCGCATTGCCTACACCAGCGTTCTACATCTTGTCTCATACCAGGCCACCAGAACCGACGCCTGACATTATGGATGGTTTTTGTGGACCCAAGATGTCCCCCTGTTCTATGATTGTGAACATTTTTGAAGATGTTCCACCTTATTGAAAGTGGGGCAATCAAACACCATTGGGGATCAGCCTGACCTAGCAAGGACACAGATTTGTAGAGTAAACCATTGTTGCTCTTTAACTGTTCCCAATGTGTCCACAACACCTTGAGGTCAGGAGACTCCCCTTGGATCTCTTTCCAACTGGGCTTCGTATTGTCAACCAACCATTTTAAAGCTGTGGAAATACTGGCCTCTGCTTGTTGAAGCTTCTGCAGCTCTTCCATTGAGATGGGTTCTATCAAGAGGTTTTGTGAGTCGACAACAGGGAGCTGATCAGGAGCAGGCGACTGGGAGTCTGGCTGGACAGACGACGGGACTAAAGGCCTCGTCATTCTGACATGGAGGTCAACAGAAGTCCTCTCCATTTCTAATTCTTCTTTCCTTGTACAGTGACGGCAAGGGTGACAAGGCCTTCGAGACAAACCGTCAGCATTAAGGTGGATGCGACCAGCTCTGAATTCGATCTCATGATCATAGGTCTGGATTGTCTCAATCCATCGTGCCATCTGACCTTCCGGCTGTTTGAAATTCAGCAGCCACTGTAAAGCCCCATGATCCGTTCTCACAGATACTTTGGCACCATAAAGATAGTGGTGGAAATGCTTGAAGCAGTCCACAATAGCCAGTAACTCTCGCCGAGTAACACAATATCTTCTTTCCACATTGGACAGAGTGCAACTAAAGTAAGCAATGACCCTCTCCTGACCGCCCTGCATCTGGGAGAGAACTGCCCCTATTCCGGTGCCACTGGCATCAGTGTCTAATAGGTAGGGGGTTTTGTCCATAGGATAGGTCAGAATTGGAGCAGAAGTCAGAGCTGACTTAAGTGCTACAAAAGCAGCTTCTCAATCCTGCGTCCATTCAAACTTCCGAGAGGCTTCTGTCAACCGATACAAGGGTTTTGCAACTGAGGAAAAGGAACGGATGAAACGACGATAGTATGAGCAGAAACCCACGTAGCTATGGACCTCTTTCACATTCGTGGGACGTGGCCAATCCTCAACAGCCTCTATTTTCTTCGGATCAGTGCTAATACCACTCTCAGAGACAACATGCCCAAGAAAAGACACCTCATCCCTCAGGAAATGGCATTTGTGAGGGGCAACCCTCAAACCGGCTTCTCCAATCCTCCTCAATACCTCACTTAATCTTTCGAGATGCCTATCAAAGGAATCTCCAATGACAATGACATCATCAAGATATATGAGGCAGGTTTGCCATTGCAGACCCGCGAGAATGTGCTCCATAAGCCTCTCAAAGGAGGCAGGGGCATTGGATAGGCCAAACAGCATAATCTTGAACTGATACAGATCTGACCCTGTGCAAAAAGCTGTTTTTGGCCTATCTTCGGGACTTACTTCAACTTGCCAGTAGCCACTAGCCAAATCCAAAGTGGAAAACCACTTGGCACCGCGTAGCGCATCTAAGGAGTCATCTATACGAGGCAAGTGATACGAGTCCTTGATAGTGACATCATTGAGTTGCCTGTAGTCGACACAAAAACGGGTTGACCCGTCTTTCTTTTTCACTAAGACTGTGGCTTGTCGGTGACATTCACAACCCTCAAGGGAACAAATTTCTTTACCAAGTCAACAACTGTCCTGGCTAAACCTAAGCCATGCTTCTCAGAAAACGACTCAAACGGCTCAATGATTCCTGCTACATAATGTTTCGGAGCATCTGACACACAACCAGGAACTATCATTTCACACCCAGGAGGGATTGTAACTGTTTCGTTCATGACCACCTTGCAAAGAAAAGGTAGTTGACTTTCCCTTTTTAGCAAATGCGTTTTGCCATCTATTGTGAGTGTGGCTTTGGCTGCCTCCAGAACGCAATCATGCTGGCTCAGGAAATCAAGCCCCAAAATGACTGGGGCCTCAATATCAGCCACAATCATATGTTGCTTCAACTCAACTCCACCTCCCAGATTCAAAGAGACAAGGGCTTTGCCTATTGGTTCAACAAGCCCACCATCGGCCATTCTGAGCATCCCATCAGCAGGGGACAGAAATGACCCGGCACCATCTACCATCTCCAAACGGGACGAGTGGATGACAGACATGGAGGAGCCAGAGTCGACAAGACAATCTACCTCTCTACCTCCTACTTTGGCAACCAAATAGAGGCTTTCTATATACATCCTTTGAGGTCCAGGTTTTAACTCTGCTGGGATCTGGACCGTGACCCCAGCTGGTTTTCGTTTCCCGAGCTAGATTCAGACTTGGATTGGTCTCTCTTCATCTTCAGACATGATGAGCGCCAATGACCCTCCTTGCCACAGTAGTGACAATTACCCTTACCCTTGGGTGGGCGGGCATCAGATTGGTTGGCCACCAACTGGGTTAGTTGGCTTACAAGTTTGTCAAGGGTTCTTTCAGATACCCTTGGCTCCGCTTCCAAAGCCCGAACCGGAGTACTATGCCCAACAGCCCCTGAAGCGACAACCCCTCATCGCTGCCTGCCAACCTGGAATGCCTCATATTCTAGCGCTGTTTGCACAGCGTTGTCAAGGCATCTTGGCTTGCCCTGATACACAGCCCACTCAAGCTGGGCGTCGTGTAGGCTGTCAGCAAAGCTGTCTAAAGCCAGACGCTCACGGAGGTCCAACGGGACATTGGATACGCCTTCCTCACAAGGCGCTTGATGTCATGCGCCAGTTCAGTGAGGGGTTCATGGCGCCTGCGGACCCGCCCTTTCAGCTGTGCCCGGAAAACCTCAGACTGATTGTCAGGCTCAAACCTGGTGGCCAGCGCATCTACCAATCTAGGAAAATTTCTCCTGTGCTCAGGTTCCAAATCTGTTAGAACCCTCTGAGCCTGCCCCCTCAAACTGGTAGCCAGTTCCAAAGCATTAGTGGTGGCATCCCATCGGTTAAGGTCAGCCACCATCTCGAACTGGACTAGGTAGTCCTTCCAGCTAGTCTTACCATCATAAGTGGCCAGTGCCTTAGGCTTCCTAAGCCAACCTTGATCAGTTGCACGGTCCATGGAGAGACGTGGCCCAGGGAGGAAAGCCGATTCCCGCTGTTGGGGACAGTGGAGAAGTCCATCAGATGGTTGACCCCTTACCGGGACAGGCCTAGCAAGCTGGACAAAGTGATCATCAGGAGTTTACTTCTATAGTTTTCCCCCTTACAATTTCGTTTATCCCACTTCTGACACCATTTAACTGTAACGCCCCAGGGGTTTAATACCCGGTAAGTGTATAGAGGTAGTATATATGTGCCGCGCGACGGGGTATGCTTTTTCGGCCTCTCGACTTGTACGACGGGTTTTTTGACCTCATACTTGTACGACGGGTTATACATTTGCATAATACCTTGTACGACGGGGTATGTTTTTGGCCATTTTGACCTTGTACGACGGGTACGGGTTTTCAAGGTCCCGCGGCAGACCCCTATCCAGAATAAGGCCAAGTGCCCCCCCCCCCCCCCCCGGGTTTAATATAACATGAAACCTGGGCGTTGCTGAGTTAGCAGCAGTTACCTTCAGCTGGAAGGAGACAAACGAAATTGTAAGGGGGAAAACTATAGAAGTAATTTATTATATAAACAAAATACAAAAGGGACAGAACCTTAACTATTCCAACACCAGACAGCAAAACAACATCAGGAACCGAAATCGGGACATCAACCGATACAACCAGAAATATAGATTTAAAACATCGACAAAAGCAACAACTAAGAATTATTATACACAGAGGATAGTTCAATGACAAATGACCAAATATAACCTCTACGCCATAATGACAACAATGTAGAACACTCACTAGACCAAAAGAGCGGCGATAACGATATCTTGCTTCCACGAATTCAAAAACCACGAGTGCTGAAACGCGCCAACTCGCCCTTATTTAAAACAGAACTATGTAAACAAAACTAATATTAATGCAACCAGACAACTAAATAACAAAGGTGAAAGACTCTAACTAAGGTGGGAAATATTCAAGGTAGACAATATATAGCAATGAAAACCAACATAAATAATTAACATAAAGACATAATGAATATAACCAGGTATTAACCAGATGGCACTATTTGATTGCAGCGCCGAGTTCAAGCCTCCATGAGCTGTCACACGGTTATAACTTTATTACATTATTCCCGGTGGGGTAACTAACCGAAAATGGGGAGAGGAAATAGAGGGTGCAACCACCCCCCCACACCCTCTTTCTTACATGTACACAAAAACCAGCAACTGACACTTCACCAATACACCTCGAAACAATTTGCAGACCCCGAGTATATTATTCTCATCAACATATGGTAGCAGTGCACATGAAGAGAACTCGCTTCCCATTGCACTGTATCAGTGATGTATTCGGTAAAAAACATTGACAACAGACTAGCCACAATGTTAAGCTAGTTTAACAAGGTCATTTGGCTAAGGCAACGTTTCACTCAAGCTTCATTGATACTTCAAACTTCATGAGTATTGCTGTATATTATTGTAGTTTTTATTCAATTAAAGAGACTGTTCAGCCCCAAGGAAAGTGGTTGCCTATAGCAAGCTGCTTGGTAACAGCACCTTGGAAACCAAAAATGTTACATTTTCAGACTTTCACTCGCTACGCGGCGCTGCGGTCTTTGAAAGTAGATCCTAACTCCCGCCGTATGCAGTTTTGTTGTTGTTGTGAGAAATTACGCTTGCGAGGGGGTATCTCTTGTAGCACTTTACCTCCACTGGCCAGTCCCTCCAATATCACCGCAACGGATAAATGGGTTGTGGAAGTGGAACCGCTTGGGGTCTCAAGTCTCTCGTAATCTGCAGCCTACGCAGACTGAATGGGCAATTGTTCATTGAGTACCTCCCGAGTACAATATGGAACGCTCGACGTTTCGAACGCCGGATTTATTAATGTGGCAAACGTTTTGGATCCATTTTGATCGGCAGGGCTAACGGTGACCGGACCTCCCTTCAATGAAAACTTCATAAACATCGCAGCTGAGTTGTGTTTGCGGACGGACGACAGTGAGGTTTCAGTTTCAATCTCCAGCGAGCGTCGGCGGGAAATTTTTCGGTGTTAGATGATGACGAATACAGTGTGCTTAATTCCATTGTATGATAAAAGGTACCATATGGTGGGACAAAAGTTACTATTTATCGTGTTGGTGTTGCCCACAACCTTGATTTGAAGAAAACTACATTTTGAAACTTGAGCGGAAATATACACATCCGTAGCAAGGTAGTTATAAGGCGCGCGTAGTTTACAGCCGACAAACGAGCGGCTGATGGTTTTAGGGAGGTATCGTTATCGATGGACTAACACAGCTAAATGAAATAGCCTTCTACTGTACATCTTTTGGATTTCCAGTGAAACAAATATGTTTAAAAATTACCAACATAATTTTGGATGAAGTAAAATTTGACGCACCAAATAAACGACGGCATTATTTCGTAACCGCATCGAGCGTAGTAATGTATTTACCAAATGATCCCTGATTGCCTTATATGAGGCTGAACAGCCTCTTTAAGAAGGGTGTGGTCTAAAATCTCTAGTGCATATACTGCTTGTATAGTTAACAAGGACTCCAGTCTGGTTATATTGTTTAATAGTTGTGACATAATACATCCAATTAAGTCAGGAAAAAATGAGAACTGCAGCTAATGCTGCATCAGTTTGTTTTTGAAGGACTGTATTTTCCTGGACAACATTACAGAAGTCATCCACACTGCAGCAACTTTCTGACAGTTCATGTATAACTTCCCGAGCTCGATCAAAATCTCGTTTTGCTGTGACAACTAACGATTCATCCACTGATTCCTCGGTTTCATTTTCAATTCGGACAGATTCAAATAGATATTTGATTGATTCCTGCATATGGGATATTTCATTTTCCATAGCTTGGATACAAGGGTGTATAACGTTATCATGAGCGCTTTGTGTCATCATAACGTCTTCATCCGCCTCTCCGCAGTCGTTTGTGCTGGGGATGATCATAACGTCATCACTTAGTGTGTCATACAGGAGATGAATGAATGTGCATAAATGACCCTCGTCACTGAAAACAATGAAACCTAATTAACAATCAACCAATCAATGTAAAAAGCCATCTTAATTTCCATAACAATTATGACCATGAGACAGGAAGGTTTTATGTTAAGAACCTAATACCACTTAATCCACATGAACATATCATCTATATTATAACCATCACTTTAATTATATATTATATATTGTAACATTACCTTCTAGTAACAACTAGAAATTGACCCCCACAAAAAATTATAAGTAATTTGACTTACAGGTAAGTATGGGTTATTTGACATCCTGGTAAGGTCTTACAGTTAATAGTATTTAATACTACTCACATGTAATAATATTTAACAGCAATCACAGGTAATTGAAATTAATAATGTAATTTAACATTAAGGTGATAACAGGTGTTGGACTTACAGGTAATAACAGTTGATAGGCAATGCATTTCCTTCCCTTGTACCAAGGTGAACTCCAACCCATCTATTACAGTTGGCTAGGTGTACAATGTAGCAGGTGAGAAGTGGCTGCCAGACTCCACCCACACCAGCCAGAGCATGCTTCATCTCCCGCTCAGGGTCGGACAAACTTGACGTCACCTGTAGATGTATGGTTTGACGAGGGACCAGGAAGGCTAGCAGCATGTTGACATCATCAGTTTCTGTAACAAGGTCAAAAGTATCAACTCAATTTCAATTGACAGTGGTTTTTACTGTGAATAAACTGAAATTAAAATCCACCGGAATGTTTTTACTTTATTTGAAAATTTCATGTAAGTGGTATTAAATGTGTGTATTTATTTGTACACCTCTCTCTCACCAGACCAGGATTGTACCTTGAGATCTTATAGATCGATGTTATAATACTGTGGAGGATGTTATGATATTATATTGATATTTTGTGACCAGGTGAAAATGTCTTAGCTGGGATTCAAACCCAGGACCCTCTGCTGACTGTGCAGATGATCTACCACTGAGCTACTGAGGCCTGAGTTCGATCCCAGCAGACACTTTCCCCTGTATTGTTAAGGGCCTTACAATACATTACAAGAAAAGAAAAGCAGTTGGTGTTGCCATAACAGTATATATAGACAATCTGCAAGATAATTGTGTGATAAATAAAAAGCTGACTAATTCATGTACCACGCAATAGATTCACCAACCTGACATCTCGACTACACTGGGTTGCTTCATAATGACATCAAATGTAACATCAACAGCCCCACAAGCCTTCATGTAGAATGGTGCATCAGCTCTTGAAGCCCTCGACCATTTCCTCATTACACGTGATTCTGCGTCAGTTTCTTCCTCACCATCTGTCCATTTCAACACCAGTTCCACAGCACTATCCTGACATTGCCCTACAACAGGCAGATCCATCCCTACACACAAAGTGGCACTGAAACCAGGTTCAAGAAGATTGACTTCCTGTAATATCAGCTTATGAAAGCCAGTGGTTGTCGTCACATCTGAGGCATCCATTGCTGAAAACTTGCGCTTTTTCTGAGCCGGTTGCAGAGTCCCTTTGCTTGTTTCCAGTGACTTTGGTAGCGAGACATTCTGTGCTTCAACCAAGGAGCATTTTAGACATTTGGATGAGGCGGCAATCGGGGCGCCACCTGCTGGTGATAATATAGGCTGGCTCATCCGTCTGTATAGTTGGACAACAGACAATTATTCCAATCTTCATCATTGATATCATAGCATATAAAGAATACAAATTTGTTCCCTGATGTTATTCTCAAAACTTTCTACTAATAGTAATGTTTAAGTGTGATAATGCCAACTGACCTGGTTGTCCCATTGAAGACACTAAGCCCAAGCACCAATTTCCCATCAACCACTTGTCTCCATGTGTCACTCAGCTGAACACCAACTGTCTTACTATCATTCATCAAACCAGGAGAAAAGTCAATGCCTGGTCCAATGAAAGGCACCAAACCTCTCTACAGACAGAACATTTATAGCATACATATTAAAAAGAAGACTGCATGCTGACAATTTTCGCCAATGTAATTCTGATGGTCAGATCGGAATTTTTCCACTTCAAACAGCTTTATCAGGAGTTATCTGCGATCAATAAGTTCAGTAAAATATACAGAAATATTTACAAGATAGGACAAATTCAAGTCATATACAAGTAGAATATAAGGAGTTACCTTATCACAATTGGAGTCAGTTGATTGACAGTTCATATTTTGTACATCTTTGCATGCAACTCGAAGCAGGAATGATTCCCTTGATATCCTCTGCCTCATCTCGCGAACTCTGTCTTGATCTAACTGGAGTCGGGTTTCAAGGGCCTTAACAGCAGAAGACACTCCCCCAGAGTCCTCTACACTACCTATTGATGAAGGGGTTGACTGAAAAAGAGACCTATCCAAATATAATGACTGAGTAGACATTAAACTACGTCTTAAAAGGATACTATGACATCTCTCTTAGCAGAGATAAGCTGACAAGTTAGAATATATCTGATCATGAGCAAGTGTTTTCTTATGATATAACAGCAATCTGTCACAGTTATCTTCTGAAACAGTTTCTATATAAATGATTATTCTGATATAATAAGTCAATAAATTACGGTTTCATCAATAGCTTATGTTTATCTGCATAATGCTATAAAAGTTCATGAAAGTTCATACGTTTACTGTATCCACATGAACTCCATTCAGGTCTGTGAGTATGAAGTTATCAGAATTGGATGCAGACAATATCAATAACTGCTCAGCTCCATTTTGCATGAAGTCATCAACGAACATGCTGCCTACATGTTCAATACATGTGTTAATCTGGACAAAACAGTAACAGTCAAAATAACAGCATAAGCTTGCTTGGAAATTGTTAAATGAATCCAGATTCATAAAACGGAAAGACTTCTATATAGATCTTATTCAGATATATCAGTGGGTTTTTATTTTCATGAATTATTTAAAGAATGGTTGCTACCTGGAAGTTAGTTCTATCAACAATACAGCAGCTGTTGTTCTCAGATAATACAGCAATTTGTCTTGAGCAATCAGAAACTTCAAAACAAAGCACACTGTTGGCTGTGTTGAAGGGAAGCCACACACTGTCCATCCACTTCCCGTCTTGAAGGTACACTAGCTGTGATTGGTCAGTGCATAGTAAAACTTCTGAGGTAAACAGACAATGGTTGGTAGGTTTCTTGATGTTGCTGTTTGAGGGAAGAGTCTCAATATTCATAACATGAAGACATGTCAAACTACTTGCATACATACTCGGCACAATGGATTGGGGTTCCTGCAGAGAATGTACATTTGTATCACAGTCTAAACTGCACACCCTCAAGAGATTATGATCACCATTATCACCAAAGGATAGTTTCATCAACATCACAAATTGTCTGTTCACCATAGTTAAATGAATCACTTTGAAAGTTATGTGATCATGGCTTCCTCTGGAAACAAGTGATATTATGTGAATATCATGCAAATGAGAGGAATTGACTGATGTAAACAAGAGTGCATTGTCTATCACCATAGCAAAATTTGATCCATTTGTTAGAAATGCATCACGTTTTCGATGTGCAGACGTTTCATATGTCGCATATTTGCATTTTGAATCAGATCGTCCATGAAGATTTTCACATTTAATTTTATTCGACGTCTCTGGTGATTCAACAACCACAACATGTTTTCGTAAAACGTCTTGTCGGTGTTTACCGGTTTCGGCATATTCTCTTGAACTTGGGATAACTAGTTTTCGTGTTGAAATGACATGACGTTTGGACATTGAAGATATTTTAACAGAAGATAAATATACAATGTTTGTTTTAGATGTCATATCAGTAGACAGAACAAGAAGTTCCTTCATTCCATTAACATCAGCAACGGTATCGCAACACAAAAGGTCCAATTTACTATGGGCGATATTATGCTCATTCAATTCATCGGTAGCAGACGACGCATCGTTTTCTGATTTTCCATGGAATTCCCTACGCGAATAACTGAGCGTCGATGCACCCACTTGGTTAACTGCTATTCCGAGACGCCATAAAAAGCCATCAAAGGCAATTAAGTGTTGATTGTTAGAGGCCATTTTCAATCAGAGCCTTTTAAAAAGTGGTGCCTCCATTATTTCACAATATTTACATGCTATTATAGAAAGCCGAAAACGATTTTGCTATTTCCATAAGCCGATGTTCCATTCTTCACATGGGCAAATGAGGAAATCAAATTACCTCTACAGGGAAGTGATTTAATTGCACTAAAATAATCAAAATATGAACTAAATGATACACAGAGGTAAAACAATATATCATCATGATGTAATATGCATTGAGGGATGCGGACTGGTAAGTAATTATTATCACGTTTCATTTATATGTTAAAGAGTGCAAAAGAAAATGGGAATAGGTTACAGACATGAATGTAATATTTCTGTATCAATGTGTGAAAAAAGTGCTACCAATAGCGCGTGCATGCCATAAGTGATATTCAACCTACACAACCCTAGTTTCCATGCCAAGAATGCCCTTGGCAACATTCGTCACGTTTATTTTATCCCAATGTTTTACAATTCGTTTTGCCTTTGCATTCACCACAATCTTCAAGCATAAGACATAGGGCCACTAAGTTCGACGAGAAATCGCTGATAACAGTCTTCATTGGCTCCTTTACACCTTTTTTTCTGTAGCATTCTATTCATGTCTTAAGGGAAATACCTCAAAGACTTCCGAAAAGGATAAATATTTAATTTACATAGTTATTTAGAAATTGACTTGGATGGATGATTCATCGGTCAGAAATGTTTCCAAAGACAAAATATAAGGCGTCAAAAGTACTTATCTTGATTACCAATGCTTCAGGGACCCCCTGATGTTGGAGCCACAGGGATTTCCATTGGCCTGTCGGCCGCTATCTTCTATGTATACATAAAGGTTTATGCATTTATAGAAGATAGCGGCCGGCAGGCCAATGCAAATCTCTATGGTTGGAGCCGGTCTGACTAATTTCACAGCTTTTAACGGACACAACGTCGGGTCGGAAGGAATTATGACGACATCACTTTGTATCCCTATTATGTCACACTATGAAACCCTCCCGAAAAATTTAAATTTTGTAATTGTAGGGCAATATCATAAGGCAGAGCCTCACAGTAGGCCTTAAATAATCATCTTCAAACATATCTGGAGGGGTGGATGTTAGAACGCAACACAAAGGGTGGCTCATAACAGCTAAATTGCCCTCTTTTTTCAGAATTAATGCACATTTGTTAACAGTTAAAATGATAAGAGATCATTCTAAACAATAGTTTTTCAAAATTATTGTGTGTTAGCAAGGGAATTGGAAGATAGATTTGCATAAGGAGGGTCAAAATTTCCCTCACGAAATCCTAGCTCTTCTTGCCTTTTTAATGCCAGTTAATCAATAGCTCATACCAGCCGCCGTCCGGAGGTCAAAAACGTCAGTCGGTTGTGAATAATCGACAAACATTTCATTTGCGCTATTATCAGGATCTTAGCAAGAATTTGAAAACTGACCGTCCATCCCCTCCCCAACCCGTCCAACACGTTAGAGAGAGAGAGAGAGAGAGAGAGGGGGGGGGGGGGGGGGGGGGGGGGGTGATGTGATGTTTGTGTATGCGTGCATGCACAGGGATTTGCATTGGCCTGCCGGCCGCTATCTTCTATGTATACATAAACCCAAGGGGGACAACGATTTCGCCACCCGCTCACCAAAAATCTCGCTTAAACCATCTTAACTCCCGTTTACTGGCCTGTCGCGCCTCACATCCATTGAGAACATGTTTTTCTACCTAACAAAACCATCCGCCACGACATTTGCCGACGACGGCCAGATGGTCGATGAATTTCCGGCTACTGGAATTGGCCTGAACGGCTAAAATAGCGTTTGAACTCGAAAAAAGTAACCTTTCGGGTGGCAAATGTCGTGGCGGATGGTTTTGTTAGGTAGAAAAACATTGTACGACGACGGCCCCGCTCCAGCTCACCAAGCTGATTGATCATACAAACGCCAACACCAGAGGGAAGCTTTTGAGCATTTTTTTTTGCCTTTTTAGCATCTTTAGGTTTTTCTCCAGTCAAGCGGGTCACCTCATTATTTATTGCAGAGACAACAGCTTGCAGCAGAGAAACCCACTCAGTCGATCGTTCCTCAGATGTAAGATTTAATTCCACGCAAGAGTGAGGTTAAAACAGTCCACAATACCCTGGTCTAGATCCACACAGTCACGCCTGATGGAGACCCTATGTTTGGCCAGCGGCTGGTTCACTGCTCCCATGAACTCCCGTCCTAGGTCGACCTGAAGTAGTTGAGGCCAATGCAGTGGTCCTCACTTGTATATCCTTTCGAGAGCACCTGCAAACTCTTTAGCCTCTTTTGTAGGCTTTGTAGCGTGAGGCCACGTACACTACGGTGTGGACATACTGTAACTTATAAGCCCAGCGTTTCAGTACATCAAAAGTAAGAAACAAGAGATCGGCTTGGTGAACCTCATTGAGCCCAGACACATCAAATTTTGGCCTAGGAATCTGTTTCGCGATTGGCAGGAAGATTTGCCATATAGGTTGATTTGTAAGCCAACCCGGGGCAAACTTTCTCAGAAAGCCTTGCGGCTGCTGCAAGCTTCTTGATAGCTGTAATGCCTTCCAGTAGCTCTTAGGACTATAGTAGATGGTTTACATGTGACGAGTTGTACGATCCATTGTTAGATATACTAACGAGGACAAGTCTCCAACCTGCCCCAACTACGCGACCAGTCCAGTCGCAGCCATACCCAGGATAATGAATTTCACCTCACGTCGCTTTTGGCCATCTGAGCCAAGACCTTGCTTTAATAAGATATCTGACTCGGACGTTTGCGTAGTGAAGCTCGCGACCAGCGCGCCACCTAGTTTCGTGGAAGCTAAAATGTAAACAAAAGCGCGTGGCTCAATGGTAAGCGCATGTGAGAGTGTAAACAACATTGTTGCATCAAAGGCACCAAAGGCAAGGCATCTGAGCAGTTCAGGGAGTCTAAATGCTAGAGTAGCTTGTGCTGTTAGTCAGAAGAATGAGGGAAACAGTTATCTAAGTACGGTGTACGAGTCAGCGGGTTTGTCTCCTGGTTCCCGGTTCTCGAAGCATGCAGCAAGACAAGATAGGAAAAGAGAGTATTGCAAAACGTATAAAAGTTCAATAGAATACAAGAAAAGAAACCTCAATTTTGATAGGACAAAGACCACAGAACAACGGACAAACGAGTTACGAGAAGGTAAAAGCTATCAGTCACAGGTAGAAGCTATGCCGATTAGTCAGGACGACGTAGAAGTGATTCCAGCTACTGTTAGTGTGCCAGTTTACACAGCAGTTGATAGCAACATATCAGATGGCTGTAAATTAGTATATTTTGACCTGGAAACAACTTCATGTAGCAGATTGTGTGATATCATCCCGGTAGCGGCAGTGTGCGGCGTGGAGATTTGTTATGCCCACAGTGCCGATTCAAGACAAAGTATCTGATCTGACACAAATTCGAATTGAGGGAGGGAAAATGTACCACAAGGGTAGCGAGGTAGAAGCTGTACCAATAAATGATTGCATGTTGGAGTTTGTTAGATGGCTTCAAAATGTTATTGAAGCAAAGGTTATCCTAGTTGCTCATAATTGTAAAGCTTTCGATGCAAGTAGATTGGTGCGGCATGTGGTAGCAAGTTCCATTATAGAGGAATTTTCACAAGTAGTTGCAGGTTTTGCAGATACTCTGCCATTGTTCAGGTTTTTGTACAAGGGACAGTTTAGGAATTTTAAGCAAACAACAGTTGTTAGAGGAATTTTGAAGAAGGAATATGATGCTCATAATGCAATAGAGGACGCACAAGTTTTGCAGGAAGTTGTTGAAGCCAGGAGTACCAAGAAAGATTTGTTTGCGCAAAGCTTTTCAGTCTCTGTCGTTATTCAGGAAATAGAGAGAAGCATAGCGAGGTCACAAAATGAAGGTTCTCTTGAAGTTTTGATCAGGAACAAATTATGTGGCGCTGCAATGGTAGGGAAGATAGCTGCAAGTGGGTTGCAACTTCGGCATCTACTATTAGCATACAGAAGAAAGGGTGAAGAAGGGTTGGTGTCGCTTTTTGGTGACAAAGATATAAATGGGCACATAAGAGTCACTAAAAGTAAAAGAGTAATTTCATCTGTTGCCAGTTACCTGAGTCAACAACGTTAGTGTGTGTTTCTAGCTATGATTCATTGAATGTTAATGGTATGTCTTTTGGAAATTATACTGTTCGAAAATTGATAGTGCCGTTCTAAGTTACTAGACGTTATGTTGTTGACTATGTATATGACGATGATATGCTGTTTTGTACGTCAATTTTGAAGTAAAGGGTTATACAAATAAACATATATATTTTGTAATAATCAATAGCAGTCATTTTATGTCATTTTAAAAATGTACTACACCGCACTCAGGGAATACAACCGAAAATCCATTGTGGCTTCCCATACACTACGTGGACCTATCATTTTTTTAATTTCTGCTCATAGTACATACACCACTGCACCATATTACCAAGTTTAGTTTAAAACTGATTGGTCAAATTTTTTTATGGAGGTTCGAATATTGTAATACACCGCACTCAGGGAATACAACCGAAAATCCATTGTGGCTTCCCATACACTACGTGGACCTATCATTTTTTAAATTTCTGCTCATAGTACATATACCACTGCACCATATTACCAAGTTTAGTTTAAAACTGATCGGTCAAATTTTTTTATGGAGGTTCGAATAGTGTAATACACCGCACTCAGGGAATACAACCGAAAATCCTTTGTGGCTTCCCATACACTACGTGGACCTATCATTTTTTTAAATTTCTGCTCATAGTACATATACCACTGCACCATATTACCAAGTTTAGCTTAAAACTGATCGGTCAATTTTTTTTTATGGAGGATGTACACCATTCTAGAGAAAAAATAACAATGAATTCATAAACGGCTTGCCGTAGGGTGCGGCGAGACATCATTTTTTTCTTGATTTTTTGGTAAAGCAGATATTGTGCTGTCTGTATGTTAAATATAATGCAATTCGCTGTATGAACTTTTCTGTAGAACCAAAATATTATCAAATTATCATAATTCCCATTGGCTTAACATGTGGATCTTAAATTCGCCATACTCAGAAATTTACTCCAGTGACCTATACTTTTTATTTTACATTCCGTTAGCTTTATATACGAGCTTACTCTCTGCAAAAAATCGTGAAAATCTATGCACGAATTTAGAACTGTCGCAATTGTCTTTAACACCTTTTCGCTGTAGCATTCTAGTCATGTCTGGGAGGCAATATCTCGGTGACTACGAATCAAAGAAATATCAAACTAACATGGT
Source organism: Urechis unicinctus (assembly GCA_034190875.2). NCBI lineage: Eukaryota > Metazoa > Annelida > Polychaeta > Xenopneusta > Urechidae > Urechis > Urechis unicinctus. The sequence goes on along the minus strand of CM067353.1, from coordinate 53,633,944 downwards.
TATTTAGAGAATCACCGAGGTTATAAGTTATGGATGATCCACCTGCTAGAAGCAATTTTAAGGACAAAATGCTAGGCGTCGAAAGTCCTTATCTTGTATAGGAATGGACCCCCTTGCTGTTGGAGCCAGCCTGGCTGCATTCGCACCGTTTGGCGATCGCGACCACAGTCACCCAAGTCAATTCAACGAGCGCGTTCGGTAGTGTTCGGTTTTGCTTGGCTCGTATATTTATACATGTCACTGTGCTCGGGGTTATTGACTTCAGTGCATGTGATCGCGACTTGGGGTCGGATGGGATAATGTCTGGACATCCCACATTTGGATTTGGCCAATGCGCAGTATAACATAACAGTGGATAACCACAGCTATGCTAGTGGTACCAACCATCACCTATCCGGGTCTGACCACAATGATGCTGAATTTTACAGATTCTACCAGGACAGCCCCATTATAGTAGAGCGGAAAAACTTGAACACACTGTGAAAATCACCCAAAGTTAACAATGTGTTAAAATGGTGCATACTTTATGAATTTTTATTCAACTTTATACTAGTATAAGATAATCATTAATAAGCATAGAGGGAAAATGCAACATAAAAATATATTATATTATATATTTAAAACCTTTACTTTAAGGGGGCTTAATATTTTAGGCAACCGGCTAAATGTATATGGATTTTCAAGGTTAAAGTGGGCTAAAGAACAGAAGCATCTTCTGTAAAAGAAAATAATTCAAGGATCTCCCAAGCCAGATCAAACAGCCACAGGTTAAATTGGTATCAATACATTGTCTGTCAAAAGTGATTTTGTCACAGGAGTATATGTTGACAGTCGATGCTGTGCTTTATACAGAGGCTAGGATAAAGAGAAGGAGGAAAACTTCCTCACCAAGCAAAAGAACTATTGTTTTCTATGCCCTGTCTCTCAGGATATTTTGTATCAATGGAGTGTGTTGTTCATAAGTTAAGAGTCTCATACTGTGTTGTGTACAGAAACAGCAACCACTGAGGGAAAAGTGAAGGAAGGTGTGTGCCCCACAGAACCAAACTACTGCTGGTATTTTTGTATTATGCATGCCTTAATCGTCTTTGAGTCTCATTGCAGTTTTGGAATTTTTGAGTCTAGACTGATTACTGATATTAGTTTACATATGCCCATTGTTATGCATTTAACTGGCAACCATTATGGCTTGGTTTTAATTTGCTGAAATCTCATTTATAACCATATTATGTTATCTGCACACAAAAAGTATTTGTCAAATATCTCTTTGCTTATCTTTGCTTTGTGCTTTTCAGCAGATGCTTCCATGAGAAACTCATAAGGAATATCAGCTTGGGTGAGTATGCTTTTTTCCGTCAGTACTTAAGATTTATTTGGGAAGAATATATACAAATGAGGGAATTAGATTTGAATGTGATGAATAATAAAGAATTTCTTATTATCTGGGAAGAAGCAGATGCTTCCAACGACAGCTTCATATTTGCTCGCCATGGGCCATATCCACTTACAGCCAATGACTTCCTCAGCATCCGAGGCAGTGGATTTAACTAACTTTTGACATAATGTCATTAACACCAAAAGGTTTATAGATCACAGTTAATCGATGCTTACGTGCATTTGCTGTGCCGGGGCAAAACCTCAAGACTGCACCTGCCAATACAGACATGACTAGAGTCCTGGATGGAGAAACAGGTACCGGCCCTCATGTTTTGCGTAAGGTTGGTCGAACACACCCTAATCGAGCGTTATGAAGTGATCATAATAATACCAGTGAAATACAGTCATTCTCCACAAAGAATTAATTGAATTTTGTTGGCACAGTTTCACACCCTTCTAGTCCAGTCTGTTTTTCTATGAACATTGTGGTATAATATTGCATTGAGTAAGCTGTGTTTTTGTTGTATTCAGTAAGCAGTGCTTGTCTGCATTGTACAATTATACTATTATTTGCTCGGCAAGTGACACTCCTTGACCTTGACATCAGTGTTGGGGTGTATCTTAAAGGTGGTGCACATTGGACAGCAGTAGTAAGTATTGCCTATGCCATTAGATAAATAACATATTGTGCCCCTTATTAAATCAGCTTAGAATACTGCTGACATGATAAAAATATGGCAGCATTCATTTTGTTGCCACATTATGTTACCATATTTCATTGTAATTAGTGGATTTTAAGGAGCATAGTGTAGAACTTGGCATATATCTTCGGTTTATGTATATTCTATTTTTCCAATTTAGATACCTTACATTTCGGCATTAATAAATTGTCTGTGTAACTGGTACTTTGGAAACCTTACATTTCAGCTTTAATAAATTGTCTGTGTAATTAGTACTTTGGAAATGGTTGCATTCTTCCATTTAAATGGAAAGGGAATTATTGTTATGTATGTATAGATGGTATCCATGAAACAAGGCCACATAAAATATAATGATTCGTACAAAGAAAAACAGATCAAGATGAGACACATTCAGTCTCACTAGAGGTGAGAACTTTTACTTCGAAGGTAATGGTATGTTAATTTCTGTTTGTGGCAATATAACACAGATAATGAGTTTGCTTGAGCCCTTTCTGATCATGCAAATAGATTATTTGCATGACTGCTTTAAACGCATTGCAAGGACAGTAATAGTTGTGGTGTATTTGCTCTGAAGGTAGCTACTTTATACATAAAAATAGCGTGAATATATACTAAACCTTTATAATAGCCAGATTATCTGGCAGTGATGATGTGTTAACCTACATATATGGAATCAATTTTGATCAACAATGCATTCGTTATCAATCAATTTAGAATGGTATATTGTATGCACATTATTAATTTGTTCTGAGTGAAATGTATTTTATGCTTATAAGTTGCTATGAACCTGTTTGAACAGATTAATGTGTCTGTTATGTTTAGTTGATCCATAAGGAATAAAGTGGTAACTTCTAATATCTCCATATCCCATGTTATGAATATTGCATCAGTTGGTCCTTCTGGTTGCAGACTTAAACTACATATATTGCATGAACTGAGGCAACGATACTGACACATTGGTAAGTGATAAAATGTGTTAATGTTTTTTGGTTTTTTTAAACTTTAAGGAGTTGCGTGGGCATGGTAGAAACTCACTTTCCATGATTGATATTGATATCATTGTGATACAACTAAATGTTTTTAAATGACAAAAAGATAAACAGGCATAAACCCTTTGTGTACAGATGTACTGCAGCAAGTTCCCCTTGGGTTGCACCAGATCAGACACGCGATAATATATTACATGCTTTGTGTTCCCCTTAGACTTGGATATTTGATATAAAAGTGATTTTAACTGTATCAGTCAAGCAGTTGATGTTATGTTTCTCTCTGTGCTTACTGTTTTATGTGCTGAATATGGCGTTTTTATGCATCAAATATTGTGATTAAAGCATTTTGGCATCTCTGTTAGCATGTAACATAGCAACATCCACTTCATGATTGAGTCATACACTACAACATATATTTGCTTGTTGGGTCCCCTATATAGCCTCATTACATACACTTGCTGGTTGGGTCCCCTTCATAGCCTCATAGCATACACGTGCTGTGTGGGCCTCCTATATAGCCTCACAACATACACTTGTTGTGTGGGTCTCCTATAAAGCCTAACAACATACACTTAGCAAGTAGAACACTCTGGCTGGAGGTCCATGGGGAACCAATCATGGGTTATGTGGTATATGTAGCGGAATCTGCTCCAAAATCATGTTTTCCCATGGTTCTTAGCTACTTGAACCCTCTGGCATGGAACCATGCATGGTTCTTAGGTAGTGGGTGTCCCACAACCTAAGAACCATGCATGTATGGAAGCCAGCTCATTTTAGTAGCTAAGAACCATGGGTTTTAGGGTATTTGTAGCGGAATCCGCTCCAAAATCATGTTTTCTCATGGTTCTTAGCTACTTGAACCCTCTGGCATGGAACCATGCATGGTTCTTAGGTAGTGGGGGTTCCATCACCTAAAAACCATGCATGTATGGAAGCCAGCTCATTCCAGTAGCGAAGAACCATGGGTTTTAGGGTATTTGTAGTGGAATCCGCTCCAAAATCATGTTTTCCCATGGTTCTTAGCTACTTGAACCCTCTGGCATGGAACCATGGATGGTTCTTAGGTAGTGGGTGTCCCACCACCTAAGAACCATGCATGTATGGAAGCCAGCTCATTTCAGTAGCTAAGAACCATGGGTTTTAGGGTATTTGTAGTGGAATCCGCTCCAAAATCATGTTTTCCCATGGTTCTTAGCTACTTGAACCCTCTGGCATGGAACCATGCATGGTTCTTAGGTAGTGGGGTACCATCACCTAAGAACCATGCATGTTTGGAAGCCAGCTCATTCCAGTAGCTAAGAACCATGGGTTTTAGGGTATTTGTAGCGGAATCCGCTCCAAAATCATGTTTTCCCATGGTTCTTAGCTACTTTAACCCTCTGGCATGGAACCGTGCATGGTTTTAAGGTAGTGGGTGTCCCACCACCTAAGAACCATGCATGTATTGAAGCCAGCTCATTTCAGTAGCTTCTACAATCATCGGCATTTTAATGTCAAACCAGAGTGTTTCCCGTTCTCCGTTGTACTGCTGGGTGCCATAATTCCCTTGTGTAGCTGATCTTAAACAGGACAAATGAATGCAAATGAGGCATTTTCGTTATCAGAAAGGTCGGAAGTTTAAACAGTGAGTGTGAGTAACACAACGATTTCATTAGAGGTCTTGTTGTTATCATACAATGCACCCTGAATAAGGTGATGATGGGCCAAACACAATAGACATATAAGGAAAGCAGCTTGGTGCCGACCATGTGCCGTCCAGCAATATTTTACACGAGTATCCATTTTCATGATTTCAGAATGGGCCGCCGACATATCCCATCCTTATTTCATTTGATGAAACATGTTTAGAAAACAGACACAGAGCGATCCCCAAATTAACGTGGTAGATATCCAACTTGCTAGTGGGGGGGGGGGGGCAGAGGGGATCAACTTGGGTAGGACAGCGTGGTAAGGTAAGGTGGACATGAGTTTGTTGGCATCAGGGAACGTGAGGGTAAGGCTAGAAACTCCGTGAACCACTCGGAAACAGGATTTCTTTACAGTCGGGGAGTTGCTGTCAGGTTGGCGCAACCCTAGACGACTCCTACCCTAAGATGTAGATGTAGGGGGAAGGAGGTAGAGGGACGGTAACTGAGTTGCAGGATAGGTAGGGTCAGTTAGCGTGCGGAGCCCAGGGTGAGGGGGTATCTTCTCCTTATGGTGTTCATCTTTTTGCCTCAAGCAAGGGTCATCAAGGACCCGAGGGAAAGGGGGATAGCTTACCGGAAGGCCTTCAACGCACTAAACCACAAAAATCGCCCCTAGTCAGGTTTGGAAGCCAGTTAATGTTCCCCTGCAGGTGCCTCCCAGTCAGCCCCTCGCACTATGAAGAAAAGCACACCGGAGTGAGTGAGTGGGTGAGTATAGGGTAAAGAAGGTAAACTACCAATGGAGCCAGCTGGCGATGGTCCCTAAGCTGCAGCAGCAGTATGAACTGGAGATCAGGAACAGGTTCCAAATACTACAGGAGGACTAGGACATCTCTGTAGATTACAAGCGCTTCGCCCAGGTCAACCAAACAGCTGCGGAGGCATGTCTGGCACAAGTTCCCAGGGTACGACGGAAGGAGCGGTGTTTGAACCCTAGGGTCGTGAAGGCAAGGGAGGAGATGAGGACCTCGTACAAGAGTTACCTGGCAAATCGCAAGGTAGAGGAGCGGAGAGAGGCCTACAAGCTGAGGAAAGAACAGCTGTACCAAGTTTATGCAGAAATACATCAGCAGGAACTGACCCATAAGATCAAAGGCACGGAGGAGGCACATACAAACCACAGGCGAGGACAAAGCTGGAGAAAACCAGCCCGATCGTCCAAGATCAAGGGGCAGAATGATAGGGAGAGAGTGGTTGTGTGGCAATCACACTTTGACAAGCTGCTTGGCAGTCCACCAGAGGTAGACAATGAAGATGAGCCTATCTCCCAGGTCTTCCAAGAACTCTCCACACCAGACGGTCCAATCTCCATGGAAGAATACCTGAAGTCCAAGCGTAGCATCATGTGTGGCAAGAGCTGCGATGAAGATGGAGTGACCCCAGAAGTCCTGAAGTTTGTCCAGGTGGATGATATCGCCCTCAGCTTCATAACAAGAGCATATGCTACTGGAGCACTACCAGCACTCTGGAGCACCCTTAATATTGTTCCGATCTCCAAGTCCGGTGACCTCACCAAGACGGACAACTATCGAGGCATCAGCCTAATTCCTCTTCTCGCCAAGACCTACAAAAGGATTCTGCTCAACAGATTGAGACCTGTTCTATAGCCTCTGCTCAGAACTTTGCAGAATGGCTTTTGGTAGAAGCGCACAACTGTCCATCAGATAATTGGGCTCAGGAGAATACTAGAAGGAGTGAAGGAGGGAAGACTACCAGCAGTGCTCACCTTCATCGATTTCCGCAAGGCCTTCGACACCGTGCACAGAGAAAAATTAATATCTATTCTTCGTGCCTATGGCATCCCAGAGAAGGTAGTCCAGGCAATTGCAGCGGGTTTCAGGGAACTCGGGCCAAGATGCTCTCTCCAGATGGTGAGACCCCGTATTTCGATATACAAGCAGGAGTACTCAAGGGCGACACACTGGTCCCCTTTCTATTTGTTCTAGCCTTTGACTATGCACTGAGGCAGGCAATTGACGGCAAGGAGGAACACCTTGGCTGCACACTTACCCCCAGGAGAAGCCGGCGGGTCGGACCAGTCATGGTGACTGACCTTGACTATGCTGAAGATATTGGCCTCATATCTGACACAGCAGAAAAAGCAGCTGTTGCTAACAGTGGAATCAGAGTGCAAGAAGATCGGCCTCCATCTCAATGCCTTCAACGTCGAGGATACGACTGTCGTCACTGGCAATGGAGCAGTGCTAGAGGTGGTGAAGGACTTTAAGTACCTCGGGGCCTACATCGCCTCGACAGAGAAGGAGCTGTGCGACACACTCAATGAAGAAGGTGTGGAAGGTCAAGCTCAGCGACGACCTCAAGAGGCGACTCTTTGTGGCAACAGTCAGTACTACTCTATGGCGCTGAAAGATGGACTTTAACTGTACAGCAAGAGAAATCCCTTGATGGTGTCTATACCAGGATGCTGCGCATGGCACTTGACGTTACCTGGAAAGACAATGTACACAACAATGACCTGTATGGTGACCTTCCGCGTATCTCAATAAAACTCAGGGAGAGGACGATGGGTCTCGCAGGCCACTGAATTCGAAACCCGAAGCTGGCAGTCCATCACACCATCTTGTGGGAGCCAAATCAGGGAACTAGCAGAAGGGGACGGCGGCGAGCCACATTCATCGACCCTTTGCGGCGAGAATATTTCACTAGTGAAGAAGAGGTCCACGTAAGAGACATACTGGAGGCCGGGGTCATTCAAAAGTTAACCTCAGAATGGGCCTCTGCACCTGTTCTCATATGGCAGAGGGATGGATCCGTGCGCTGCTGCGTGGATTACGTGGTACAGAATGATGTCATCAACAAGGATGAATTACCCCTTCCACTCTTAGATGAGTGCCTGGACACCTTAACAGGTCAAATCTGCTTCAATAGACTGGATGCCAATTCCGCGTATTGGCTTGTAAAAATAGAGCCAGAAGACAGGAGGAAAACTGCATTTGCCACCACATATGGCATATTTGAACTTGCTAAAGTAGGGTTTGGGTTGTGTAATGCACCCGCTACATTTACTGGGGTAATGGACCTAATATTACGGGGTTAAATTAGAACAGCGTTCCTTGGTGATATCCTTGTTCTAGGGTCTTGTTGTGAGGATCACATGCAAAACTTAAAAGAGACCTTGGCCCTGTTCAGGAAGTAGGGTTTGAAGTTAAAACCAATAAAGTGTGTTTTACCGGAAAGAGAAAATGTCACAACATGACACCCAAGTGGTCAGGGAATGGCCGGAACCCAAGGATGCGAAAAGGCTCTTGGGTTTAGCCAATAAGTACAGAGCCTTTATCAAGGAATTCGCCTATCTACCACTGTACCGGGTGATAGATAAGAAGGACTAACACTGGGACAATTTATAGCACTAATCGAATAGGACGGTTGACTTCATACTGGACACATGCATATAATATGGGTATAACAGCAGAGCTGTGCCAGTTGCAGAACGAGCAAGCGTGGGTTGCAGCTTATATATATATGGGAGCTACTCTCTAACCAAAGAGCAATGCAGGCATTGTACCACGAGGTTGAAGGTACTGGTTGTGGTGATGTTCACACGGCAGTTTAGACGCTACCTACAAAAACGACCGTTCACCAAACGCACAGATCATGCATGTTTGATTTGGCTATTGAAGTTTAAAGAGCCACATGGCAGCTAGCAAGATGGGCGGAGTAATTGTCACAGTACAACATGATCCTCAAACACTGGGCTGGCGGGAAACATGGCAATGCGGATGCTTTATCTAGGAGGCCCCGAGAACAATAAGGTTGCCATGAATATGCGGCTGGAGCCAAATTGTGTGATCTGCCCTGTTCATACTGTAAACACATCGAGAAGTGCTGGTGAATTTTTGTCCATGATTTGAATGGGGCAGCGTCTCGCTTGCAGTGAGTTGCCGGGGTACTGAGTAGACGGTAGATGAAGCTCAGGGCAATACAGGCAGCAGAGAAGTGTGAATGAGTTTCGGGTTTAACGGCACACCAACACTAATGAGTTATATGGCGCCTAGAAAGGTCAATAGATAAGATTGACCTGATTAAGCAGCCGCCTTCTAGGATAAATGAAAATGGAGAAGGAAAGGATAAAAATGGAAACGATCATCCTAGGGCAAGTCACCACCAGCAGATAGACTAACCCAGGCCATTCCAGCCTCTCGTCTAGGCGAAATCCGGGCCAGAGTAGTGTGTTGCAGATATGACCCTCAAAAGGACCGCTCCACTCAGCCACCTGGATCCCATTGTCCACCGAAACGAGTCGCAACCCATGGCCAACAGGTTGCCCCCTATAAGTCGCCTCTTACGACATGCAGGAGGATACAGTGGGCCTATTGTATCCCCGGAGGTTATGCAAGAATACTATGCTAGATGCCTGATGGAGCGCGTCCACTGCACAGGGTAATGAGTACATCCTGATTATGGTAGACCAATTCACAAAGTGGGTTGAGAGTATACCTCTACCACCACAAACTGCAGAGGTAACCGCAAGAGAAGCTGTGGACCAATTATTTTCAAGGTTCGCTTGCCCATTTCAACTCCAAACTGCAGAGGTAACCACAAGAGAAGCAGTGGACCAATTATTTTCAAGGTTCGCTTGCCCTTTTCAGCTCTTTACAGACCAGAGTCAAAGTTATTGACGGCAATGTGTGATACTCTCCACATCCATAAGACGCATACGACATCCCGGTTGTCTGCAAATCGACAAGTTGAGAGATACAATGGGACCCTTATGGACGCAGTACGTTGTTTCATTGGTGAATCCCAAAATCGTTGTAAACCATGACGGGACCGTAGCCTACCGCAATGGGTAAGAGTATGGCTGCGGAATAAAGGCGAGAACATGGGAAGACGATGAAGGTGCCAACGATAAGCTGTACTGCATATACCGTCAACACTGGCAGGGTAGTGTTATGATCAGGAGTGATTTTTGCCAGGAGTGGTACCACAGTACATGCGCTTATGTTACCACAACTGAAATACTCAGCAAAGACAGGTTCAGTGGCAGACCCTGCAAACCAGTGTTCCATAGATTACCCTCGGTAGGCGGAACGTTGGGAAAGTGATAAACCATTGGTATCCTTATGTGATATATGTGAGTGTAATGTTTGGTGTCTACAATCTGTTTGCAGTGCATAACAATGGCACAATATGCACCAGAGATCATGATGGCAGGAGTCACCAGTCCACCCTAGTGCTGGCTAGGGCCCTAGTGGATGGACTCATCATGATAAGGGGGCCACCGGTGCTCCAATTGTGGAGGCCATCAAGTGGGGATCGCCAAAGAAGGGAAAAACTCGCAGTGGTTTAGGTGTGCGGCGGAGAGGGCTGATTCCCTACAGCTCTATAGCGGATCGTGGCTAAGTGAGCCTGTGTGAAACGTGGGGAAGGGTAAGAAAACAGCGGCTGAGGATGGATTCCCAACTTACTCGGGTGGAAGTGAATGAGGGAATCTGTGGTCCAAGAATCCCTGAGGAGGCCTTACCTCCATACATGACATGCCAGCCTTATCAGAGGAGGGCATGCGGGTGGAGTTGTCCGGCAAGGAGGAGGGATTGAACGCTTCAGGTTCCTCCCCCGAGGCCGTACCTCTCGAGGTCGCAGAGCAGATGTACGAACCCCTTCGGTGGCGCCAAAAAGCCTCATAAGAGGCCAGGTGGCATGGTGTAGGCCCCTACTGCAGATCTTAGGGGCCGATTGAAGGTCCAGCCCACCACCTGTCCGGGGCAACGACACAGAAGTGTGTACCAAAACAGTCTATTTATACCTTCAGCGGCATTTGAATTTAAGGTTTACTGAATAACTGTATAGTGCCTTATAATTATCCTGCCTTGACTCAAAAAATAATACAAAGATGCAACATATATTGACATATATGAGAACCAAGCGACGAAGCCTTTATATTATCGTTCAAGACCACGAAATACGGGAATACAAATAACAGAAGTAGTTATAAGTTCAAAATAAACAAACGAATACAAAATAACAAGGCAGTCTTCCATAGTAACCATACTGCAGCAGGTCAAAAGCAATCATGGAATGGAAGAGACCAGCGAACTAAAAAAAATCCTAACTCATCTAATGGAACAAATAAACTAAATCGCACGACCATAGAAAGTCGTGTCAATAAAGCGTGTATCACAGAAATATTACCCAGCGCTGTATGCTGTTGTACAAGTTAGCGGCGTGGACAAGATAGCGTTACCACAAACGTTACTGTATGTTCATTTCCTTGACGTTTCAACACACCTCAACTGAACGATGCAACAGAGGATGTCACGGGGGATGTATGGAGCTTATCGGGGAAGCTAACGTCCGCCCGAAGTAACCCCGTAGCAACGGACCTTCGGTGAAAACAAACACCTGTCAAGCGTTATGATATTAGCGATCTGGTGGTTTACCTGCTATTCCATCGTTAGATCGCCTTAATATCGTTTGCAATCGTCATGACGAACATATAAGTAATGAATTTAGAAATGTAAACAAAGAATTCCATTGGAGGGAAACCATTTCCAAACGCTGTACGTCTTGACGAAACCACTCGCCGAATACCTCTTCAGGCTCTTGTGTGCGCGTTCATTTATGCTTTAATGGTCACTTATGTGTTACAGAGCTATAAAATAAAAAATCGGTTGAAAGGGAAATGATAAAAGTTTATTATTTATCGAAGAAAACACTGATTCGTCCGGTTTGTAATACCTTTTGTTTCCAACTTTTGGCACAGCACTGCCCAGGTGTTGTTTTGTGTGGAAAAACGAATGACAACAAACAACATTCATGCCATCCAACACCAACCAGAATCTGTTATATAGGTCTAGATGTTTAAGCGAAACTTAATATAGATATGTGTAAAAAAATCCCCTGGTGGGATGATATCATCCACCATTTTTGCCCTTCATTTATATTGTGTATAAGTTTGGATTTCATGTTTAATTAACCACATTAAAAAGAATTGTTCTTGGTTTGTCAGTTAATAACAATTGCATTGTCAGCATCACCATATTCCTAGGATTCGTTGTACCTTTATTGTTACATTCTTTTTTAAACTGCCATGTTCACCATTATTAAAACAAGAAACACCCGGTACAGCACCATAGATGATTCAGTTCCATCATGGAAATTTACTTATCTAAAAAAATACACCACTGTGATGCATTTCACTTACATCACCATGACATGATCATCTTCTTCTAAACTAGAAAGCAGGTTCATAGAATTTCCGACCTAAATTTATAACTGGATTTGAACCTGCTCACAAGCGAAACCAGTCGCACATGAATATGTGTACCACAGTAGTGTAGCAAGATAAAGACAAATTGGTTATAGTATTGTGCAGAAAGCTTTTTCTGATTGACTTACAATAAGAGTGTCACATAATGAAAATGTTATTAACTATCAATGACATATTGTAGTTGTGTGCTGAAACTAATAGTATCCAGATTTCTCAAGAATGTAAAAGGTGAGAGAACCATGCAAGCTGGTTGAAAACTCACCTTATTAGGTAGTTGAATTGTGGAATTCAGTTGGTTGTATAATATATATATATATATATATATATATATATATATATATATATATATATATATATATATATATATATATATATATATATATATATATATATATATATATATATATATATATATATATATATATATATATATATATATATATATATATATATATATATATATTATTGCAGAGTATCTGCGGCTCATCCTATGATAGTAGGCCATTATAAGTTTAACAGGATTGACCAATCATAGCTTTCAGTGGGTTGTCAGTATAACGTATTAAGTTGATTGAATATCGGTAAACATGGGTTGACAATGCATAAGATTATGTTGGTATTCTGTATGTATTTGGTTGGTTGAAAATTTATGATGCTAGGGTTGTATATGAGCGTTGATGAAACAATAGCTTGGTTGGACGAGGTAAAGTCAATGTGTCCAAGATAAACCTCCTGTTTCTATTGTTCAAAATTTTCCTCCACCCATGTATTTGTTGTCATGTACATACATGTAGCGCATGATCAATCACATGACAATGTTAACCAATAAGAAGCTTCTTCTCGAATAAATGATTTGTTTGCTATTGACCGTTTGTTATTGTTATAACTTAAGATACATCGATTTCCGTTTCCAACCATTTGAAATATGATACCTCACTCTTGCTAGTGACACAGTTACACTGTGGCTCTAGGTACACACAAGTCTTTCTTAAAATTAAGCATACAGAATAATGACTGGCACATGCCCAATGTTGATGTCTCTGTAAACTTTGAATCTCCTTCTATATAACCACCAAACATCCAAGCCGGTCAACCCATCTTAACTGACACAACTAAATGATGTGCAATATTCATTGAAATGAGTAAAGATAAAGCAGAACCTGTTCCTTTTTGACTGTTTCATGCTATGTGATTGATGATGTTATCTTCTGCCATTGCTACACAGGAAGGTACTGATCTTAGGCAAACACATCAAGCAGGTGACTTGTGGGGCATGGAGCAAAAATAATCTGGTGGTACTTGGCAGTGATGATCATCACCATCAGCAATACGGAAGGTGATAGCGGAGACCTTGGTATGAACTAGCCTTCTCTGAGATGAAGACGAACAAGAGAGGTGAGAATATTGTAACGATACCATAGCTTTTGTCATCAACAGCATTATGAGAGTAGATACAGTTAAACCTCTTTGGATTATTCAAACAAGGTTTAATGGCTCTACATAGCTTCCTCTGTTTACTATCAGATCAGTTTTCTGACAATATAAGTTATTCAAACAAAATACAAACCACCCATCTCATAAGAATAATTAAAATTGTCTGTAAAGTAGATCAGTTTAATCTTTCATAACAGAATTCTCCAGACACAGAGACAGTAAAATAACCAGGCAGATTCTAATATGTGGTCTATTTCTTGAACAGTCTAATTTGAATGGTAAATATGGCCTTTTTGTTTGTAGACAATTACTTATTAACAGATTTGACATTCATTTACATTCATCATTTATTGGTTCTTTGTCCAAAGCTGTTTTCAGAATAGACAGTGTTTCTGTACAACATCAAAGACCCTGTAAATCTATCGAGTTGGCCTTCCAACATCATTATGGTGACATTGTCTCCAACAAATAGTGAGATTTCACTCCCCCGTGGTATTGTCTGTCCATTATGATAAAGGTGCCTATTAGCTCAACACAAATTTGTTTTTAAAGTTGTTATGATCAACCATTGTTTTACAGGTTTTAAGATTGCTATTTGGTGATTGGATTCTTCTAGAAATACTTTGTTGTTATAGACACTCACCTAACGGAGAGTAATGCCCTTGTCCAATGCTTGCCCCTCCACACAATCCCCATTTTAGACCCCCACTCCACTCCAAATATTTGTTGCACTTCTAAGACTGATTCACTGCCCTTTACATGAGAGCCTGTGTTTTGGTTGTATGTTAGCGAGCTTTAGTGTGTAGGATTCTTTTCAATCGAGGAACCACAAGGACAATCTGGACCGTATTGCCATATCTATATCACTCAACAAAACCACCTCTATTGGTAACAACTAGTACATGGATACAGTTGTATTGCAAATTGAGCAGTGTAGTGGAAATTGCTGAAGACAGCTAAGTATTGATGAACTGTTCTTAGTATTGATTAACTGTTCTCATCTCTTGTTGTTCTAATAAACTTAACATTATATCCCTCAACATTATGAAGACCCATGACATGACAGATCTCAAGGATATGTATGCCATTATAAACATGGTGGATGAAATGCGATTTGATAAGATCTTGTATATAGACGATGGTCAGCTGCTTACAGAGTCTACAGAGGAAGGCTCACTCCATGTCTACTCCATGTTAATTTAGATGCATGTGTTCTTCACGTGATCTTGTGATATACTCTGTTACAACATTGTGAAAATGATTTATGATACTGTGCAGATGTGTATGGATGCATGACCCCACCTTCTTTTTTATATGCCCTGTTGGACAAGACATGATTCATTCTCAATTGGCACTTATCAATTTGCAGTGTCTACTGTCACAGAAAACTTAAATAAAAAAGTCTATGTTAAAGTAACACCCTGTTATTATGGAATCACTAGGGTCCATAAGATATCATGGTAAGATGTGTGTGGTGATGAGGGTATTGTCGGCTTGTAGGTCCTCTTGTGCAGCTGGTAGGCATCAGTAAGCAGCACTACGGTCAGGTGCCTCTGCTGCGTTGCTACCATGAGGTCACGATACAGACATATAGCGGTAAAACACTGGAACTCATCCTCGATCCCTGACAACACCAGCAACATCAGCAAGGAACAGATATCTCATGCAGCCTACCAGTTTGTGCTGATTGGTTGTGTATGTTATTTCACTACCCTGATAAATGGCTGATAAAAGCTTATTTCAGATGCCTCTCTGATGGCCTTTATTCAAGGTGCCCCCATGTTAAAATGTGTTAACTATTCCCCCACAAATTGGTGAAAGTCTACCACATGTGTTGGTTGCACAAACAAGCACACATCACATCTCATTTTTATGACAAAAATATGTAAAATATTACTATCATTCCAAATAAGCTAGAAAGTATCCAGACTTAAGTTTGTTTAAACTGACAGCTTAGATCATGTGAGTGGTGCTGTGTATGTATAAATGTGGTGTGATCTGCTTTGCTGGAAAATTATACTAAGTACTTTATGAAAAATTATACTATGTACTTAATGCAATTTCAATGCTCTACATAGTATAATTTTTCATAAAACAGCAGTTGTTGTATCAAAATTGTTCTACTTTATCACACCATCATTGTTAAATTCCTCATTATGTCATCAACATTGTTTCATGCTGTTTATCTCAAAGGCACCAAGCGTTAAATTTGGATACATCAATTATCAGATGATAACCCATTATTATCTTTTTATATACCCAACCACCTGTGACTTGTGCCTTGATTCCTTTAAAAATACAATATATTTATATATATATATATATATATATATATATATATATATATATATATATATATATATATATATATATATATATATATATATATATATATATATATATATATATATATATATATATATATTTATATATATATATATTGTAGGAATCTGAGGGGTTTCGTCTCCTCAGATGTCGTATACAGAATACCGGGATGTTGATGAGCGCGCTTTAGCTTCAATACAACGTTGCATGAGGGCCCGCAGCGCGATGCAATCCCCAGTGCTCAACGACCGGGTAGACACGTGGGTAAATGCGCAAAGAACTTGTTCACCCAGGCTAAGCCAGCAAGACGAAGACAGGTGTGGGGGCGTCCCCTTCCTCAGAGGTCACGGATGCATCAATCCCATACACAGTGCATAGCGTATGTAATGTTCCCGCTCAAAGGGGGACCCGACAGTTCATTATACACCACCAGTCAACACACCAATGCCCAACGACGGAGAAAGCGACTCTGATGATCGAGCTGTGGATCCGAACAATCACTCTGTCTCTATCCCGCTCAGTGTAGCCCCCCAAAATACGCCGAGCAGAAGGGAGTCTCGTCAACGCGAAAAGGTCGCATCATAAAACGGCCCGCCCGCTATGTATAGCCAGCTGATGATGAACTAGACCCCTCGCGTGTGCCCTGTCAATAGTGATGCGGCATGAAGACCCAGCAGTACATGACTAACGAAAGTCTTGTATGTTTTATATGTATTGCTGTTGTTGATAACCTGGGCTTACGTACGGAACGGGTGTCTACCCGTAGTAAGCTTATGGGCTCCCCAGGTTGAAAGGACTGGGGAGACGAATAATATATTCCGTGCATCGGTTTTTATATATATATGTCATATTTGAATTTTTAACTAGTTAGCATTTGATGTTTGTGTTTGTTGGCTGGGGTCCAGCCGAACTTAGTAGGGGGCTTTGTAGGAATCCTTAGATTCAGCGGGTTTCCCCCCCCCCACCGAATCCTGTGTAGGTATCGTACTTAAAGACCTATACTACACAGGCCAGTGAACCATGTTATCTCCCTCTTAAAGGGAAAAGAGACATCCTGACCCTCCCCGGGCCTTAGTAGGCACAGTCAATGGACTCACCCATCTGGGCCAGGGATTCAGGGCATGGATGCTTGGATGACGGATATGTAATGTATTAGTAGAGTAATGTAGAACTTTGAGCATCCCTTCTTATTGCGTAATGTATTCGTCCTGAGGCAGGCAGCCTCCGGGCCAGAGATATCGGTATAAAAAGGGACGCAGGACTCTAAATCGTCAGATGAACGGGAATGTGACCTGCCTAGTCTCCTCTCTGCCTCCGAGAGAGCGCTCCAGCCCTGATCCAAGCCTCCTTCGCGGGAGTGAAGACCCACAGACCGCTGAAGCATCACCCAAAGCCTCCTTCACGGGAGTGAAGACCCACAGACCGCCGAAGCATCACCCAAAGCCTCCTTCACGGGAGTGAACACCCATCGACCGCTAAATCATCACCAGTAAGTCTTCTTCGCGGAAGTTAAGACCCATCGACCGCCAAATCATAAAGAAGAGGACATCAAGAAGAGGAGGGGGGCCAGTTCATGGCTCCTCATACAGTCGTCTACCAGTGCCAGCTACCCAGTAGGCATGCTACCCGCAA
The DNA here is from genome assembly GCA_034190875.2 of Urechis unicinctus. Lineage (NCBI taxonomy): Eukaryota > Metazoa > Annelida > Polychaeta > Xenopneusta > Urechidae > Urechis > Urechis unicinctus. Next base: position 53,616,567 of record CM067353.1, on the reverse strand, counting down.
TAGGCAGAACTGCAAAAGGGGTGCTCCTCTATAGTGTCGTATAATAATATATCACTCTGCATTTCCTTCAAATATAGTCAATAAATATCGCTTATACATGCCAACCAGGTGTCTTCTTTAGGGGCAACCCTCGAGTCGTTTACAATATATATATATATATATATATATATATATATATATATATATATATATATATATATATATATATATATATATATATATATATATATATATATATATATATATATATATATATATATATATATATATATATATATATATATATATATATATATATCATCATAGTTGTTATCATATGCTAGTTTTATATGCAATTAAATTAGGTCATAAATAACAGAATGGTAAATATAGTATAGCCATTTATTGATCCACAACAGCTACACTTAAATAACTGCTTCTGCATTTGAACAATTTGACTTTTATTCCCAGAAAAACAGGGAACTGTTGATGCATAATTGCTGCCTATTGCCAGTGAAGACTAGGATTTCATATAAAACCAGTAAGCTACAGCCTGAGTTTTACCTGTCTTCATACATTGTTCATTCAAATCCAAAAGCTTCAGAAATAGACTTTGCTTGCTTGCTTTCGATGAAGCGCATTGCGTCACTACATGGTAAAACCCTCTTGAAGAAATTTTAATCAAAGATTTCACAAGGAATAAACCACCCTTCCAGCTGGATACAAAGACAATTATAAATGGCCTTTACGATCGAATGAAGCAAGATTGTCTTTTGCCTATTGCTCATCAAGTGGTCTCTCTACAGCCCAACATCACCAACACTGTAACTGAAACAGCCATTCCGGCTTCGTCAACAGTTCTGCAGCCTACCCCGCGGAATTCCTAGGAACTGTCATCAAGTGAAGCCCAACTGCACTTGGTCAACCAATCGTTGGCTAACATGGTCAATCCAGGTGAGTCACCGGTGACTGAGCTCCCACCACTCTCTAATTGTTAAAAATTATCTGCCCCTTTGGGTGCACATGTCCTACTCAAAACAAAAACTTTAATTTGGCAAGACAAATATGTCAGCCTATGGGATCTGTTGAATCCCATTAACAAAAACCTGGACCCACCCCCAACCAATAAATCAGCACCTATGTCTTTCAACGATTGGACAACGAGTTTCCAAATTCTAGCAGCCATTGCTTGTGAGCAACGGCCGGATGTAGCTCCCGGGATGCTCAAACACATGGCTACGGTGCAGAAGATTGCTAAGACATTTGGTCAGCAAGCTTGGCGTAGCTACGATGATAATTTTTGATGGGCTTTGCAATTCCACCCCCCGTATGCAATGGGGCCAGGTTGACCTTGAGTTGTACACAGATGCTACACACCCAGCCCTACAAGCAACAACTGTTAAAAACACCACAAGTTATCATCCACATATGTCAAATAATCAGCCCTTTCGGCCAAACACATGCTATGGACGATGCAACAACCCATTAGCAAATACCCAACCACGCATACATGTTACAAATGTCAGGGATTCCACAGAACAGAGGCCTGTCGCGGCAATCAGCCTGGCAAATACATTCTGACAAAACGTAGTTGTAGCCTGGTGGCTAGCTATGTGATACAATCTAACCAAACATAGTTATATTCTGGTGGCTAGCTATGTGATACAATCTAACAAAACATAGTTATAGCCTGGTGGCTAGCTATGGGATACAATCTAACAAAACATAGTTATAGCCTGGTGGCTAGCTGTGCGATACAATCTAACCAAACATAGTTATAGCCTGGTGGCTAGCTGTGTGATACAATCTAACCAAACATAGTTATAGCCTGGTGGCTAGCTATGTGATACAATCTAACCAAACATAGATGTAGCCTGGTGGCTAGCTATGTGATACAATCTAACCAAACATAGTTGTAGCCTGGTGGCTAGCTATGTGATACAATCTAACAAAACATAATTGTAGCCTGGTGGCTAGCTATGTGATACAATCTAACCAAACATAGTTGTAGCCTGGCGGCTAGCTATGTGATACAATCTAACCAAACATAATTGTAGCCTGGTGGCTAGCTATGTGATACAATCTAACAAAACATAGTTGTAGCCTGGTGGCTAACTATGCGATACAATCCAACCAAACATAGTTGTAGCCTGGTAGCTAGCTATGCGATACAATCTAACAAAACGTAGTTATAGCCTGGTGGCTAGCTATGAGATACAATCTAACCAAACATAGTTGTAGCTTGGTGGCTAGCTATGCGATACAATCTAACCAAACATAGTTGTAGCCTGGTGGCTAGCTATGTGATACAATCTAACAAAACGTAGTTGTAGCCTGGTGTATAGCTATGTGATACAATCTAACAAAGCGTAGTTGTAGCCTGGTGGCTAGCTATGTGATACAATCTAACAAAACGTAGTTGTAGCCTGGTGGCTAGCTATGTGATGCAATCTAACAAAAAGTAGTTGTAGCCTGGTGGCTAGCTATGTGCTACAATCCAACCAAACATAGTTATAACCTGATGGCTAGCTATGTGATACAATCTAACAAAACGTAGTTGTAGCCTGGTGGCTAGCTATGTGATACAATCTAACAAAACGTAGTTGTAGCCTGGTGGCTAGCTATGTGATACAATCTAACCTAACATAGTTATAGCCTGGTGGTTAGCTATGTGATACAATCTAACAAAACGTAGTTGTAGCCTGGTGGCTAGCTATGTGATACTATCTAACAAAACGTAGTTGTAGCCTGGTGGCTAGCTATGTGATACAATCTAACTAAACGTAGCTGTAGCCTGGTTGCTAGCTATGGTTAGTGTCCACCTTCATCAGTCAATAGCTACATATTGTCTTAAATAAGCTTAAGGTGCTCAGTTTCGGAGTGTCTCACTTGCGTCTGAAGTCATTCTACTATCTACGAAGGAGGCTCTTCTGGGTGGGGGTCGGCTAACAATTGTATAGTAGTCTTGCTAGCCTTTCTGGCAGGTTATGGCTCCCACCTTGCTGCCAACGTTATTCAGCACTAATTGCATCCAGTATATCTTTTTTTATTGAATCATTAAATTAGGTATTTGGCTATGTTTGTATGTAAATAATTGTATGTTTTCATATTGAATTTCCATATTATAAACAAATTGTTAATCAAAATAGTCATCCCTTGCCTTACAAGGGTATGACCATATATGGCAGTATATATTGTGCGTACTTGTCATTTCCTGTACTATTTACATGGGATCTATCTATGCATGTTTGTATGTTTACTTAGTATATTGTGTAATGTGACAACTCAATAAAACGTCATTCCCTTGATGGACTAGGGAATGATCATATATGGCAGCACAGTGTTAGCATTATACTACTAAGGTTTTCAGCAACAAGCTGCAGTCGCCTCCTTAAGAGGGTGGCACAATATTCTTATCTTTCAGGGCATAAACAATTTTTACAGCAAATATCTGCATTCACCTCCTTAAGAGCTGGCTAACAATAAGGTATGCAGCAAGACCTGAGCATAACAACACTTTATTGACAAATGCATGTAAAATTTTGTGTCATCCATTCATCAAAGTCTACCTCATAGACAATAGAGCTTTACGTGAGTTACATATTTCAGTAGACATTAAAGACAAAGACAGTAAATTCATGGTTACATCACTAGCAAATTCTTTAGTAACATAATAAAGATTGGGTGTAATGCACATACAATAACATTATGAACAGACTTGATATATTCATGAATAACATGGCAATATTTTACACATGTTTAGGAGGGATGACTTCAGAGAGAGCTACAAACAGGTAGAGGTACTGCGAAGCATGTGTGGGGTTGTACCCACTGCTGTTCTGACAGCCACTCTTCCTCTGGATGTAAGAGCCTCCTGTTGTGAACATATCCACATCGATGCAGACAAAGTACAGACAATAGCATCCAACCCTAACAGGTTAGTAAACGAGTAAGCTTATTTGAATAAGACAACATATATACACAGACAATGCTTCATTGCACCTTTCTATGTTTCTATTACAGTCTAAAAACATTAATTCAGGCCAAATACATTCCTAGGGTAAGAGTCGAGAAACAAGTGAAAACAGGAAGTGGCTTGTTGACTTTGTCAGTGAGCTTTTAGCCAAGGGAGTGAGGGCTAAGAAAGCTATCATATATTGCAGGTACCATCCTCATATATTACAATATTTATGACGCTATGCAAGTGATATAATAAATCCACAATGCTGACATCAATACAAAGGACATGAATTTAACACCATACATGTGCAATCCCTCAAATGGCATATTCATTGTTTGTTCTTTTAGAAGTACATTCCATGAATACATTATACATGTGCAATACAAAACACCAATAAGGGGTTTTCCATGCAGCGATTATATATAAATTAAACACACTTGGTAAAGTATGATACAATGCAATGTCTATTTGATGTCTATGTAATGTGCAGGTACATCGATACTGTATCCCTCATGAAGTCTCTAGGGACAAGGACATGGGTGGGAGACAGAAAGAAAGCAGCCATGCGGATAGCTGATACGTATCATTCAAGTTTAGATGCTGACAGTGAGAATAGGGTGATACCTCAGTTCAACAATGACACAAACATACGGTGTGTAGTGGCTACTATAGCGTTTGGAATGGGAATTCATATTCCTGACATTGGTCATGTGTTCCATTGGGGCTACCCAAGGTCTGCTGTCTAATATTGGCAGGAGATTGGACAGTGCCCGTGATGGGAGAAGTGGAAGTGCCATTCTCTACCAGGTCCCTAGTTTGATATGCAACTGTCATTTTAGGAATTGGTGGGTACAATTCAGACTTGCCATCCTCCAGCAACTCAAGATTTTGAAAATGGGGAAGTTCCCAAATCAACCAGAAAGCTGCACCAATCATTGTTCTGAAATTTGCCACTGCCCTTGTTGCAACTGTTGTGTGCTATGTCGTAATTCATGTTTGTGCAAGAGAGATTGAAGGACATGACACAGTTAATAATTTTACAACCATTTAAGACTAGATTAGGTAAACAGCAATTGTTGAATATTACAAGAGTATTTCATTCATTGAAACTTCTCCATGTATCTATTTTGTCACTTAATTTCAGAAGTTTCTGACCAAATTTATCTGGGTTTATGATGTCATTTGTGGGTTTCAATGTTGGAAAGGATGGGTGTTGGTGACTTGGATAAAATTCAAATAATTTGTCCTCCTGATATTGATTGACCAACTCCCTAACAGCCTCCTAAAGTATAACCTTGTTTTCTGTTGACACATGCGGTCCAATCAGCAGCTGATCAAGGTCACGACCAAAGCCGCCACTGAGCCGACTACATCTCTCCACTTGGGATTATGTTGGTTCCAGAATTGTAGCATATTAAGCCATCATGGCAGGTCCATTTCCCTAATGAATGCTACAACACATTGACATGTGTGCCAGACCTTGGTGCAATAACGATTTGTAGTATTGCAGGACCCCATCTCGATGATCACCTCTTGTGGCCACCATCTCATAGGCCAAGCTACAGTACCACTTCTCAGTAAACATAAGAGATATGTGTACATGTTAAACAATATAGTACCAAACATAGGCACATAAGACATATACACACAGTGATTATACACTTCACAGTTAACCTATTATTATAATTAGAAAATTCCTCAGAAATGCAAGCTGGGTGGTAACAACAGTCTTCCTCATCTTGGATATCGATTTGCTGTGGAAGACATGATGCATGGAAGAAGCCACAGCCCTCATTGCGGCTCTGTATCAATAGCTCGCCTGTGTCTGAAATTCATTCGATGAAAAAAATTACCACTCGCATATTCAACTGATGTACATTTTAGTTTTAACAGGACAACGGGTAATACCGAAGCATAAAATATATGAAAAAAGAACAGTTATTGAAAAAAATATACCTGTCTCTAATTACCTGTATAAAATCAATGACATGGTTAAAGCTATCAATAACTCTAGTCTTTACCGCCTTGTGGTTGAAATCTTGTTTCAACTGATACAAGCTGCCTCTTTCTTTGGCACTCTTCACTTTGAACATGGTGTTCATGGTGTCCTGGAGATAAATAAGATATTGATAATTGAAATTATTTGAACCAAAGATTCTGATTAAACTATTTAACCATAATACTTATCATCCACACTTATCATAGACTGAAATACCTACAGAAGGAGTGCTCTCTTGTGAAATTCCAGTGGACACTGCACAAGGTTCTCCAGTCTGCAATTGGGTGTCTCAGCACCAGCTCTGGAAGCAGGATTTTCTTCTACCACTCCCAAGTTCACCTGTACCACACAACATATCTTCACTGTAAAATAAAATATATAAAAGTGTAGCAAGGTTGATGTGTGACAATTATGTAAGATCACATCCTTTGAATATTCTATTAAAGATTTGTGTATCATACCTGGTAAACCTTAGAGCAACATTCATTCATCTAGTTATGTAAATTGTCCACAAAAACATCACAATATTTATTATGAACCATATCCCATTTGCATGATTTACACAGCTCCTTAATTTATACTTACAAGCCCCCGATTAACCAATCACAGCTCACCACATCAAGCCAACCCCATCTTTCACTATAAATACAACAGCATCAGACACACATTTACATTCCAGAATCAGAACCACAACGTGTCAGTTAGCGAAAACAATAAATTTCCAATAGAACCAAATTCCACTCGGGACATGAATACTAAACCAATTCAAGCAAATGAAATTCACCCCTTTTCACTCGTACCAGATTAGAAGTTGTCCAATTTACGTAAACCTTTAGAATCCCTTTTAAGTCAATGTTCCGAACGGGTCAGTTTCCAAATAATATGGTCCCGGTATAGCAAATCCAACCCTTTGATGAAAACATTTGAATCCCGTCAATTACCTTAACAATTAACCCCGTTTAATCGCCGATTAAAAAGCTCTTGATAATTACAAGTCAGTCCGAATGACCCCAAGCCCCCGATTAACCTATCACAGCTTACCACATCAAGTCACTCCCATCTTTCACTATAAATACAACAGCATCAGACACATATTTACATTCAAGAATCAGAACCAGAACGTGCCAGTCAGCAGAGACAAATAAAGAAAATAGAACTTAATTCAAGTCTCGAGTATTTTTCTACGAGCATCTACTACTACCTACAGTGCCAAATTCAACCAGACTAATCGTCTCTCGTCTCTCATCACCATCCCGACACAAACACGGTGATCCACCTTAAAGAAGCTATTCGAAGGACTCCTATTCCTCCTCTATGCATGCTACCCACTTTTGACAAGCTAGTTTTCTAACTCCTATGGCTCTCATTATGGACAGTAAAAAGAAGTTTTCAGTGAATTGAGTAATGGATTATCCAAGTGCCTTCAAGGTTTGATCTAAAAGAGCAACCATTATGTAACTTATCAGGGCTCGAAACTAACGCCCGCCCGCCGGCCAATGGAGAGTCAAAATCGGCTCGGGCGGGTAAAAATTACGAAACTGGTCGCCTGGGTGGCGAGTCAACAAATTGCCTGTATTAAGTTTTTATGATGCGCCCGCTCGCAGCACGTTCTGAAGCACCCGACCTTTAATTTAACACGCACTTAAGCCCCGAACCCAGACTGTGATCACCAGTGATCGTTTACTCCAAACGCAGCGAGTATTTATTTAGAGGGTCTCTGGTCTTCATTTTAGTATTAAATATACAGATTTGGACACCTTATACGACTTTATCGGATGTCCCGTTGGTATTGTTAATTGGGCGCTAATATACCGTCGCTCACTTAGCTGACGACTTGTTCACATAATTACTAACGCAGCAATGTGACGGTTATACTTACATGACGCATCCTCATTCATATGATTTCTGGTCTTTTATATATAATATAACTGTGTTTGTTTTATTCAAACAATATCATTCTTCCATTACCATATCCGAAATCGTAAAAACACCCCTCACGAGCAGCCGTGAATTTGATGTGCTAGAATTGTATTCGAGTGTTTGTTTATCTTTGCATGTGTCGCTGTTGGCCGGGATGTGCCAATTTATTGTTGTTGTTTCAGGTAATAATGTAAGTAGGTGCACGGAGGTATGACTCCAAGGTTAGGGTCAGCTTTTGAGAAGCTGTGACAGGGGCTCGCGCTTTCAACTGCTCAGCGCGTCACGATGCGGCGCGTGCTGTCAACGTGTCACGTCATGACACGGGCGAAACGTCGGTCGCTGCGTAGCGTCGCGCGTTGCGCTTGGGTCTCGGCGAACTTATGTGGATAAATAAGGCTTCGTTTGATCATGATTAATCATCAAGCTCTGTTCTACGAGTCGACCAAGTCAAATCGTCAGCGTCCAAATCACCAATTTTTCTACACTATGTGGCATTTCGTTGAAGGGGCCAAGCCTCCCCAGCCGAGTAAGCGCAAGCTGCAAGAAGAGCTAAGGCTTCAAAGTAAAGATTATGAGAAAAAAAGAGGCAGGAAATGGAATTCTAGCTGGCTGAAAACAGACTGCGGAGAAGAAAGAGGTTGGCTGCGACACGATGAAAAGCAAGATGTAATGTTTTGCGATTGCTGCAGAACATATGCAACCAAAGATATGCAGCTGTCTGAATATGCTTTCAGATTTTGGTGATCAGGCAGCAGACAAACTCGTTGAACATTTCAGTGTTGTACTCTCTGGTGCAGGTGTTGACACAGCATATATCCCAGACCAGTGGGCAATGCTTAAAGCACCGGTGAGCTGATGCTGAATAAACCTATTTATCATTTGTGTTATGTAAATAATCATTGCCTATAGTATGCTCATATGTCTTGTGCAGATTCTCACAGACAGCAGCAGAGGTCCAGGAATTGACTAGATGTCCTGGGCAAGCATCAACAGGGCACATAGGACAGACAGTTGTGATGTATTAGCCCTCATGGACCTCATTCTGACCCTTCCTGTCTCTACAGCTGTGTAAAAGAGGATTCAACATAAAAAATGACTGGAGGTCTAGTCTTGGCGCAGACTCCCTCAACGACCTGATGACTGTGCTTCTTGTGTCACCCCCTACCGCTGACTGCAACCCTGAGCATGCCATAGAACTGTTATAGATTACTGGGACCTGGTATCGACGCTCCAGTTACAAGGAAAACATTCGATGTGAAAGTGAGGAGGAGGATGGACCAGAAGAGGACTTTGTTTACATTGGTTTGTTCAGGGCGCTCGAGGCCACATACCAGAAAGACTGTTGTTAAGTAGGGTGTTATTGTTGTGTGTATTATATGTTCTTACCCGAGTGTAATGTTTTTCATGCTGTGTTTATCAAGTGATTGAATGTGGTGCAATTTTATTTTATTTTTTGCTCGTGTATATTTTGAGTTATATTATGCGGGTTATGGGTAAAAAAAATAAAGTATTCATAAATATACATAAACTTGTGTTGAATTTTGTTGGCTGGTGGAATTTTTTCTGGGCCGGTGCATTTGGGAACTACCAGCCAGGTTGGCCGGTGGCAAATTTTCTTAGTTTCATGCCCTGCTTATGTAATTTATTTCCATCATCAAAAGTGTAGTCAAACTCACCAGCAAATGGGGGGAGTGTGGGGTTGCAACTGATACAGGAATGTGAGCTATTTATTAGTAAATGCAGTATTGCTGGGACACTGGGACATATATGTTGAAGGCGGTATGGGGCTATTAACAAATATGTGATAATTGTCTTTCTTGATTTTCCCCAACTGAAGCCTAATTAAATAGGCCACCTGAGGTGGTCTAGATTTGATTTGGGATCATTAAATTTTGGTATATGTATTGGTGACCCTTTTAAAAACATGTATATGAGGTTTGGTATGTAAATGGTTCCCTTTTCACACTTTGGCTTTGGTATAGAGGCCCAATAAAACCCGTCAAGAGGCCGAAAACAAATCACCACTGCTGATTTATATATCAATTTATCTTATAATTTGTCTTGAGAACTTAAGATTATATAACAAACATAAATTCATTCTGCTGATGAATGCAAAAGATAATGAGGGTCTTAGTGGATTGCTTTATACCAATACTTATCATGGTTGCTACAGTAGGGTGGGCCTGGACATACAGCAATTGTCGCATTCAAATCCAGCATCATATAGACAGGTAGACCCTCCTACATACCCCACACAGAACTGCTTTGATCTTTTGCTCCTCCTGCTGCAGAGCCTGTAAGAACTTCTCCACAGCATCGCTTCCTCTGTAAACCACAGGGGGTTCGGTCTTACCGTCACAACGAACAACCACATAGCAGTAGCCGCATCCTTGGTGTTCCTGCAATCTCTGCGTGTTGCTCTTAACAGGATTAAGCGCAGGACCTGGAAGCTTCATTGTGAGCGCCTCAAAGTCAGCATAGATGACGTAGGGTGCAGCAAGCTGTTTCTGTCAGTTCTGGAAGGATAATATGTTCTTCCCTTCCTCAGGCATATCCACTCGCACAGCAGTTTGCCCTATCCCCCTGCACTCAGGCTTATGCGCCAGGAGCAGACCCTGTGTGGTATATCCATGCAGACATAGCTCACAGAAGAACTTGCGCTCTTTATGTTTGGTCTGGTCATACAAGCAAGCGGTTCAGGTCTTTGATTTGCGTGTAATGAAACTTACCGTCCTTCTCAATCAGCATGAGGTTTATACGAGTACCAGAGTGATTACTGATGCGGTGTACAATAGTGGTCTTCCCATCCCAGCCAAAAACATTCAAGGCTAGGTTAGCATGCTTTTCTATCTTCTCAACATGTGACACTGGTGTAGGATATTCTACACCTACACCCTCCAGCAGATCCAAAAGCCATTGAATGTTATAATTCGATGGTCGCTGTGGGTTCTTGGCAACCGGTAGCAGCGCAGCTACAATAGCCCATAGAATGCAGAAGTCTTCCCAGTTCTTTACATTTATGATGGCCTGCTTAGCCGCCAGCGCAGCGGAAGTCGCAGGTAGGAGCCACCCTTCAAGGGTTGGTAGTTGGCAATATCAATCCACAGAGTTGTGACCGCCTCAAACTCCCAGCCAGAACCTTAGCTGGTCCACTTCTCCAATCGCTCTTGGATATTAACAGCACTCTGGTCCAGCGCAACGTCCAGGTCTTCTGAGGAGAGAACCACCTGCTGCTTATTACGCAACACAGGCTCCAAATACTCAGTGCTGTCTTCATCGGCGAGTCTTACTTTAAGGGCAAACTGACACTTGATTCCACCTCGCTCTTCCCAGCTCAACAGTCAAAACTTTATGCATCTTCCGACGCATGCCCTTTAAGAACATCATAAGGTCCGAGCCAAGGGGGTAAGACTCCCATCCACGCAAATAGTTTTTAACAACCCACTTAGTCTTCCTGAACCCAAGACGCGCTGTGGGGACTGGAGACTGGGTTGTGGGGACTGGTCTGCGTGGGGCAGGGACTGGTCTGCGTGGGGCAGGGACTGGTCTGCGTGGGGCAGCGGTGGGGACCACCACTTGCAGCTCTAGGGCCTTCAACTGTGCCTCCTGCTCTTCCAGGGCTGACTTTGAACGGGCATACCGTGGACGCTTCCCAGTCTTTGCCTCCAATTCTTTGCGTACGGCCTTTGCTCTCTCTGCATGAGTCATTTTCGGGCTCAGTGTCTCGGGCACGGTGACTCCAGGGCCTAGGGCCTTCAACTGTGCCTCCTGCTCTTCCAGGGCTGACTTTGAACGGGCATACCGTGGACGCTTCCCAGTCTTTGCCTCCAATTCTTTGCGTACGGCCTTTGCTCTCTCTGCATGAGTCATTGCGTATACCATATGTTTTCCATTAGTCTAAAAGGGATTTTTTTGATACACAAAAGACAACAACTATACAGCGAGCGGACTTTGACCTTGCTGACAGCGCCACAGAATTTCTATTTTAATTCAGTGGCGCTGGCTGCAGTCTGTTGTGAAGCAATTTTTTTCTTTTGACGACGACGACTGTGGTTGACTTTATCGAACCCACAATCCATACACAATCCTACCTTATTATTTTTTATAGCCTTCTGACAACCTGTACAAAGACGATGAACGACACCATGTGTTATCTTATATCTGTGTAAGTTGCAAAACTCTTGCGTACAGGGCCTGTTACAGTGGACTTTCTTTCCGAGTAATATCCAGGGGCACTTATTGTCATATACTACCATTGTTATATCTATAGATCTCTAATGTCTAATTGGTAATACCGTCTGGCGGCAGCTGGGTATCGGACAGCACCACAAGCAACTCCTCCTTTACAAAGCCATGGAGCGGTCCATCCAACAAATAGTAAAGTACAGGCTCACCAGATTTAGTGACAAAGCTTCCAATCCGATAAACATTGAGTGACCACACAGGGTCAGTGGCCCGCCGGCGCTGGTCTTGCTCTGCCTCACCAGGCTGGTAGAGGTAGCGAACGCCAACACCAGAGGGAAGCTTTTGCTCTTTGACCCCCAGCAGGCGCCCTGGTATGACTGCAGAGGGCTTTTGTGCAACTCGTTTTGCCTTTATAGCATCTTTAGGTTTTTTTCCAGTCAAGCGGGTCACCTTATTATTTATCGCAGAGACTTCAGCAGCCGAGAAACCCACTCCGTCGATCGTTTTCCAATATACTTTAACTCTATGGCATACTGGTGACTTAAGAGTCGCTCAGCCAGTGTTCGGTTAAAGCGTTCCACTATAGCCTGATCTCGATGGATATTCACACAGCCACGCCTGACTGATACTCCATGTTTTACTAACAGCTGATTCACTGCACCCTTAAACTCCCGTCTGGGGTCGACCTGAAGTAGTTTGGGCCACCCCAGCGGTCCTCGCTTGTATATCTCTCCAGTGCACCTGCGACCTCTTTAGTAGTTTTGTAGTCAATGGCTCAGCTGCTTTGTAGCGCGAGGCCACATCAACCACTGTTAGGGCATACTTGTAAGTCCAGCGCTTCACAACGTCTTGAGGAAGAAATAAGAGATCGGCTTGGTGAACCTCTTTAGGAACAGGGACATCAAACTTTGGCCTGGGAATGTGTTTTGGCACTGGCAGGTAGATTTGCCATATAGCTTGCTTTTGTTAGCCACCCCCTGGCAACTTCCTCAGAAACCCTCGCTTCTGTTGCAAGCTTCTTGATAGCTGTTATGTCTTTCCAGTAGCCCTTAGGACTATAGTATATCTTCTGCATGCAACGATCCATACAAAGTAAATGCCCGAGTCTCCAAATGACCTACTTGGCAAGCCTGTATGCAACCAGCCCAGTCGCAGCCATACCCAGTATAATGAACGCCACCTCACGCCCTTTTTGACCATCTGAGGGCTCGTAGAAGTCTGAAAGCTGCGGCTCAGAGCCCAGCGTGTCGACGGTTTTTTTCATAATCAGGTAGTACTCACGCATAGCCTCGTCCGCATCCCTAAAAGTATGCTCGGCATGTCCGTGGCGGCGCAGTTGATCATTGATGAAGTCTAAACGCTTAGTTCTCTTCTTGGCCCATGCTGCCTGAGCAGATTGAAGCTGCTCGGTTGCCATATCATGGCGTTTACGTTCCGCGTCCACTTGGCTGCCTCCTAATTTAGAGAATAAAAAGTTGCTCCCAGAGAATGCAAGGGCGTTAACAAGAGCACCTCCAACAAGCAGCGCGAGTGTTGCCATTTCTTCAGTATATCAACTGGTAAGATTCCTTGTTTAATTAGCATATCCTTTGTGGCCATAGCTAGTGATACATCGACAACAGCCATAGCCAGGTCCCGTGGGGTGAAATCAAGAAGTAGCACCCCACCACCCAGAGCCATCTTAGCAAGCTTGGCATAACCTATTGATATACTGGAAACAACTGCACCATGGTACAGAGCGTTAACGAGCATTTTTCCATCAGTATTTGGTGTTGGTGTTATTCCATATAAAAAGGATCCTTTAAATGAGCGTCCGGAGGCTTTTGTACCATAACCTGTTTAGTGTGTGAGGCTACCATCTGGTGCCTGTAGCAATACAATGCGAGTCCAAACACCCCAACAACCAAATGCGCAGCCCATCTTCCCCACGCCCACCTTTCCTATTGGCTCAACAGCTTCGTCTCTAGCATCTGTAAGCGCGGCCTTAGCCTCACGAAGCTCTCTCAGAAGCTTATTTTGATTGGCTTTCCGAGCTGCAGCACCCTTTCTTCCTGCCGCAACCCTTTTACCGTTTTTAGTAGTGGTCACTGACGTTATCTCCACCGGTGTTGTCTCTCGTTGATTCGTGTTCGTTTCGTCCATGTTTACTTACTAAATTTATTTGTCCAATTGACAGCTCTTAGTAAGCACCTGTTTTAGCGTTGTTAAGCACCTGTTATAGCGTAGTTAAGCACTTGCTATAGCGGAGTTAAACACATACGTATAGCGCGCAAGTGTCTTCCTCTCCCCCGGCCCCTGTTGATTAAGTGCTTGTTTTTCCAAATTGACAGTGCTTAACTGTTGTTAAAGCCGCGGTTAATGGAGCTAAAAACATACCATAGCGATGATATAGCTCACAAGCAGTGCTAAGTGCTTGTCCAACAAAAGGGGCAGTCTCGAGGTCTGTAATTAGCTTTGGCTGGTGTTCTGGTGGGATTGGTAGAAACTTACAAGTAATACCTGAGTATAGCTGTAGCAATGATTGACCTAGAATGCGCGTCATGCTAGCGCCTAGCCGAGGCTCGTATCTCACATACAGCTTTATGATCTCTTCATCATACATTGATTCAACCTGGTCAATTTTAAGGCGCTCCAAACCAAGGTACTGACGGGCCAGACCGCTGGCTATGACGGCAGCAAGTCTATCTTTCTTAGAAGACATATCTACACCAGGAGTGCAACTAGGTTCCGCTCCCCCAGACGTTGTCTCCACTAAGCTGATCATGTCCTGTTCAAGCAGTTTATGAATAATGGTATCAGGATCCATGAATATACGTATATGCCTTCGAGCTTCAAAATACTGCACCACTACCCAGATGAAGAAACCTAAATTGGTTAGTGAGGCAGCAACTGCTATCAAGGCCAATATCACTTCAATCGATGGCATATGCAGTAGGTTGATCAGTCTTCAGCAGCAGGTTTGCGTGCTTGGTCTTTGATAGTCGTTAGCGTACTGTGGCACGTTCCTCCTTTGTTGGAATTACATCATTTTCATGTTAGGCATCTTCAAATGAGTCACGGTCCTTGGTGTGAAAGAGCACCATCCAGCGAGTCTGCTCACGTAAGTCCTTCAGCACAGAGTTGTACTTTTGGGTGAGGACCTAGACACTTTGCTGCACATGGCGGTCGCTAAAAGCCAGTTCGGATAACATGTCTTTCTTCTTGGTTAGGGCCTTTGTAGCCAAACAGTCATCAATAATGTATAGTGTTTGCTCAACCTTAAAACAATGGTAGAAAGCCCTCAAGTGGTCATGGAGTCGCTCCCCTGGGTCAACGACGTAGACTTCTGAATCATCCCACACCCATGACCGCGTCTGATAGGCCTCGTTGAAACGTATGGTAGGGCAGAGGATTACAATATGCTCAAAGGCACAGAAGAAGGGCCCTTCAAGTAGGTCGAGGATGAATGCGGTTTTCCCACATCCTGTCTGCCCACAAACAATTGCCGAACAGGAACCATCTGGAAATGTAAACTCAGTTTTCGGTTTCATCAAAACCTTGTTAGGAGCCTGCCATCTTTAATGTTAAGCTGTGCATCCATTACAATATACATATAAACGTTCAATGCGCCGGCCGCCTGTGATTTTTTTGTGATCTGAATGGTGATACCCTCCGACGCATTCTCCACGGCCCTGCCACTACCGTGCAGCTGGTCGTCATCACTCGTCCTTAAGTCGAACCACAGAGCATACTTACTGATTAGGTACTCTCCTAGGGACACGTCCGACAATGCCAAGTCTTTTGCAGCTATTGCTACACTGGGGTCTCGTTTGCTGCAAAGGCCTTCTTCACCTCATCCATCTGCTGGTAGCCACGCATACCTTGGGCATAGAGTTGGTTGGGGATGCTCTCAATGGTCACCTCAACTTTTGTAATCTTTGGGTTGTAGAACGACCCTGTCTTCCTGGCGAATGAGGCATTGGCTGGGTCTTCAAAGAGCAATAGGATGCTCTTCATGCTGCGAGCAGGTACGTTCAGATTCATGTTCCACAGTGTATCTCTTTTATTGTATACAAGCTTTCTGTGACAAAGAACACGGTCATACAGAATCGAGAGTCGACCCGTGTACTGGGTGCGTATCATGCGGGCCAACTCTGTTTGGGTAACCATGTCATACTCCAGCGAGATGCCATCAATTTTGTAGCTGGCAGCGGTGTCGCCTGTTGCGTGAATTACGCGGTTGTAGTCATTGAAAGTAAGCTCGTACTGCAGTCCCTCATTAAGCACACTCTGGTAGAATGGCATGTGACTCTCAAGGAGTTCAAAGTCAAGCGGAATGTAGAACCTATTACCATACACATCGGCTATGGCCAGATTCTCTTTCTCGGTCTCATCCTTGTCTCTTGCACCATTCGTATCTTAGTTGTGTTTCTGTCATCTGATGTGTCAATGCCATGATACTGGAGGCCTGTCTCTCCTGTGCAGTCCGCCACAAATCGTGGTAACAGTGGTACACATTGCTGTCTTCAATAGACATGGCCTCATTGCCAGATATCTTGATTGTCATTTTCTTGACCACGGCGCGGCCCAGGTTTTGCACAACGCTGCGGTTAAGATCAGTCGAGGTCAGCGTGATTGTAAAGGCCAGCCGTACTGTCCCTGGAACAATGACGTCGTCTGCGCCTAGATTGGGGAAGTGAACCAGCAGTTGTTGGTTCTGGTCAATAGTGCTTGGATTGTTTGTAATAACTACAGACTGTCGCACGCCCTTTACCCCGAGTGGTTCGCGTATCCCGCGGTGTGGGTTTAGTTTGTGTCCGTAAGTAAGTAAGTCATGTTGAATGCTTAATTACACTTATATCTTTAACACACATACATGGAGTTTGATAACCCAACATTTGACGATGCAGATGAGGAGGGGGCTATGGGAGGGGAGAGGAATGAGACTAACTTTGATGATGAGGAGCCTAACTTCATTGACGAAACTTAAGATACGTCGAGTACGACTAGTCCACCATGGGCTGTTACTGAAATGCCTGCTGGGTTAACAGAAGATCAGGTGGGTTCCAAAGAAGAAACTGAAGTCTTAGTTAAGAGGTGGGAGAAGGCAGTGTCTAAGCATGGGTTGCAGGCCACTCTGGAGTTTAGATCGTCTCAACAAGGTGACCTTTGGTTTAAGTGGGACCGAGAATGGAAGCTTCTGACATGGAAGAACAATCCCAACAAATTCCTCTATCCTAGGAGTATCCTACATAACGGTGGTACACAGCTTGCTCGGGCTCTTGGGATGACACCTGAACTATCCACAAAGGCAGCAAAAGCCCTACAAGGCGTTGACCAAGCTGCTGCTAAAGCGGAAGCAGCACTTCCAGATAAATTAGAAATGAGCAGCCCCGAGGCCACGACAGAGCAAGGTGGTGTGGAAGAAACAAGCTTCATAGAGGGCGTTCATAACGCCATAGAAGACCTAGGTACACAAACAGAAAACGAACTACCACTCGGAGAGCTTATTGGGCTTGACAAGGCTATGCAGACCCAGAGGGATGAGCTGGTCAATAACCTAGCTAAGATAACTGAGATAGAAAGGGATATAGCCTGACGGGAAGCTAAAATGGCAAGCCTGGAGGAGGAAGGGAGGGGTGAAAGTGGAGCATGGAGATTCCAAGCAAATGAGCTTGCAGAGCTGCAGGACCTGCGTCGTGTCTGTGTTGAGGCGGCCTCTGTAAACCGTGAACGTCTGCGAACCCAATTTAACCACATCAGGGAAACGATAAACAGACTTTTTAACGAGAACACAACGCTAGCTGAGCGTGTACGCACCCTTTTATGGGAGCAGGCATAACAATGGCCTCCGTCCTCACTGCGATTGGATTGGCAATCTCGACCCTGGTAGTTGATTTGATGGGTGGAGGGAGCACTAATGCAACCCCGGCACCAACACCAACGCCAGCTCATAAGCCCGGGGTAAAGGAATGGATTAAAAGAACAGCTGAACTCCTTGGTAAACGTCCTGAAGGGCCTGGCCGGTAAGGCAGCAGCTGCCCTTCCAGGAATCCTTGGCTCCATCGTATCATGGCTGCTTAAGTCAGCTGCAAAGGTGGCTGGTTGGATGGCAGAACATGTGTGGGCCGCAGCTGTGGCAGTTGGGGGAGTTATCCTCCTGATACTCCGTGACTTACTACGTAGCAAACCAAAGCACAGCTAAGCCTATAGTGATTCCGCCTACAATAAGAGCGGTTTTCTCATCCTCGTGCGCCCCACGCAGACCGGTCTCGGCCACAGGGGCGGCCCTGGAGAGGGGAGTTCCATATCTGTATCTGGCGGAGGGTCAAAGCTTCCACTATCAGGAACCACCGGAACCAAGTTGACATCACCATTGCTGCCGATCTGCTGCTCCTCAGTCACGATAGTAATCAGATTGCTTTACCCAGCAACGTTTCCAATGGTGAGGCTCATATCAGACGGAGCCATGTACAGGCCCGTTCCAAACACATAATCAACCTTTGAAGAGGCATTCTGGAGGACGTTCTGATACCGTCGGATGGATGAAGGAATGTCCACTGGGGAGTTGATGGCATCCTCAACGTCAGCCTGAAATTGCTTTTGAGCATCAAAGGACGTTCCAACACCTAGTATCTTTGAGCGGGTCTGCACCTGAGCACTAAGAATGGCCCAGACATATGTCCGAATGCTGTCGTTAATCCGTGAGATACCTGGGGATGTGAACCCCTCCGATTTTTCCAGGATGAAGATGCTCCAGGCAATGTTTGCCCACTCTTGGTCTTGCTTTATAAAATCAATGTGCAGCTTGCCACCCTGGAAAACAAACCCGTTGGTTGATTTCTCAAAGGTTTGCCTGACGGATTCGTAGAGGTGAGTGTTTCCATAATGAGTGATGATCCATACCTTGTGTGTTTCAGGGTCGGTGAAGTAGATCCGCCCTAAGCCCTCCAGTTGCTGTTTTCGTCAACCCCAAACTCGTGGCAGAGCTGGTGGTAGATTCTCTTGTCAAAGGTATTGTTGGTAGCCGACCATGTGGCGTCATCCAGCAGTGCTATTCTCATTTCGTCTAAAAGTCTCCGGATGGTGCAGTTGACGTGGAATCTGTAGAGGTTACTTAGTGCTGGGGAGTCAGATCTGAGGTGGTCCAGGGCAGAAACTCTGCAGCCACTGGTTGCGAACCATACAACAAAGTTTACCTGGTTCTGCCAGTATTGCATGTGGTTGGTTCTCCAGCCAACTACAAGGCTGTCGTCGCTTATGTTTGGCACCACGTATTTATCAAACAGGTTGGAGAACTCTACACCAAACGCATCTGTGATATTATCCAATTTTACCTGGATGAGGAGATGTGTCAGATCCTCGCGGACAATATGGGGTAGGTATACCGGCCCGGTTTTGTACGTTTTATTCGTATTGAATGTAAAGGCTTGCTTATTCATAGTGCTATGTATCACACTATGTCAAATGTTCAAAGCGACGACTCTGTGTCCCTGCAAAATGCTATTGACAACACTGCGGGTGATCTATGTGTTGGCCTAAGGTCAATCACGTATACTGTGAGCTGGTACAATCTCGAAACAGACGAGAACATTACATGGCGGTCTGAAACTGCTGGAAAAGGAGGAAGAATCCAATTAAAACCGGGTCTCTGGAGTTTCCGCCTTCTTCAGCAGCAAATTACATCATTAGGTCTTGGGTTAGAAGTTGATGCTGTAAATGTGGTTATTACCCTCGAAATGTCTGATGGGACTGTGAATATATCAGACGGAGTGTTAACAATGTTGGGTCTTGATGACGGTCTCGGAAGGCGGTGGATTTATTCAGGTACTTACACTGGTGACCGGACCATCAACTTTAGCATCTTTAACACAATTTATGTTCACCTCGATCAAGTCAGCACCACGCACAACATGCTAGATGGTGCACCCACTACGCTTCTTCAAGTTGTTGGTTTAGAGGGTGACTCTTTCGGTGATATTATAACCACTTACATCGCTAATCCTGTCTGTAAGCGTGTTACTAGCGGAACTGTGCATGAGTTGAAGGTTCAGTTACGCGATAATAAAGGAAGACTATTGGATAACCACAACTTACCTGTTAGCGTTGTTCTTGAATTTACAAGATGTCAATAAAAACGAGTATTTATGGACCTAGGCAAAAACCGGCGCCGACTTCTCGGAATATGCCACAAAGACCTATGT
Source organism: Urechis unicinctus (assembly GCA_034190875.2). NCBI lineage: Eukaryota > Metazoa > Annelida > Polychaeta > Xenopneusta > Urechidae > Urechis > Urechis unicinctus. The sequence goes on along the minus strand of CM067353.1, from coordinate 53,596,340 downwards.
ATCTATTGGTGACTCATAAATAATGGATAAAAGTGGCGGTACTATGGTTGGAGACCTTGAAATAAGAGATAGTAAAATCGTTCAGTTGGGAGACCCAATATCGCCTAAAGATGTTGCTAATAGAAAATATGTCGATGAGAGACAGACACAGACAGCATCGCAGGGACCTAGGAGAACACATAAACTCCCAAACGAAACCCCTCATTACTATATGGGCAGAAGCAAGTGGTGCTCTTTGCAGAGGATATGAGTGGTCGTTTGGCCATGGGGCCAGGGGTCGAGACTCACAAGACTCAACCTGTGGATATACCATGTTATCCAATGGTAGGATCATTCGTATGGGGTTGTCTCTGGGTGTCGGTGCTGATACTGGTCCTATAGCAGTCGTTCCTGTTATTAATGGAACGAATCAAGTGGTAGGAATAAGTAAGCCTGCTGACCAACGGGCTGTTGTAATATCTTTAGACCAGCCTTTACAGGTAGAACAAGGCAACGTTATTAACTTTTATACAACCGCTCAAAACAGAGGGGCGACTTGGTGTATGTCTTGGCGCAAGTGGTGCGGGTCTGATGTCTACAGTGGTTGCTGTCCCAATTGCTATGGTGTTGGGGGTTGTGGGGGCTGTGTGCGGGCTGGTTGCAATCGCAGGAAAGGTCATTTTGTGATTGTTTGTACCATCTGTACTGATGACTTAAGCAACAGGCTGCGTGTGAATATATAATTTTCCCTCGTGACAATAATGCTAGGGTACGTGGTTTTCCTGACATTGACACTGCGTTCATGATATCCTGTCAAAACTGCACCTGCTTAGCACAACTAGAAATGATTCTGGGTACTACCCTTCCGTAATAAGAGCTACATTACGCAATCTTACCGATGCTTTACTTACCGTTTAGCAGCGACAACGAGAGTATTTTATGAGCATATATACAAATTGCATATCTCATAATGATATTGCGATGCATAGTTTCTGGGTGGCTATGTAGACGCAAATTAACAGGAACAAATATTGAGCCTCAGTAATCTGTTATTCACAAACTGTCTTTGTTATTGCGGAAATTACCACCGAAATTGCACAATACAACATGAGTGCATAAGCACACACAAAAGCCAATATGCGAAATAGCTAATGAAAACGTTTGATCCAAATTGGGAAAGATGACTATCTGACACAACAGAGTGCGGTGTTCAAGAAAAACTGAAACGAGACTTGAGATGGATTAAGGCGATTGCATCCCCATGTAGAAACAACCCTTTGATTTCATCAGGCTGCAAACCCTGTCCGTTTGATTGATATGCAACACGCTGCCTTTGATCTACCAGCGCTGGAAAGCAATAAGCTAATCATTGAGAGCCAGCTTCATGTCCTGATATAAGCCGTGGTACAGAGAGCAGATGATGATGATGTCGCATGCATTCCATGACACATCGCTATTAAAACTAAAGTAAACATAAGGGAGTGGAATGGTTAACCATTAACGAAAACAAAGCCAGTTACAAATGGCATCAATGTAGCAGCTTCTCGGTTGGTGATTATTGACAAAGCCAGGTGTTTCGCTCCTCAGATATTAATTTAAGCAGATTATTATACAACCTGATATTTCAATATTCTTGTGCAAATACACGATCCGCCCTTGTATACCAATCATGTTTTGTCAACCCAAAATTGTTGTCTGATAAAAAACGCGGCCACATTGTAAAGACGAGAACCATTCCGCTATTGCTATAATGCTGGCTGCCGCATAAATACCCAGGTCTGTTAATTCCACCAATTGTAACTATATCTTTGGTACCAATTACGTTTGCATGATTATTCGAGACGTGCTGCTACTTATGTATTACGTCGAATTGTAACATAATTAGGAAAGACATTGCATCGTTAAGTCACATGAGATGTATGGGCTGTCTACGGGCTGTCTTCGGGCCCCACACAGGCCAAAACCATGCGAGGCCATGCGGTCCCGCACCGTGTGTCGTGCTTTCTCGTGCGGGATTTGTACGATTTTGGCCCCGTACAGGCTCTGTAGAGCTCGCCCGTGGCCAAAAGTTGAACATGCACTACAGGCTCGGAAGATTACGTTAAATGACCCGTCTCTGAAAGGGGATGCACCTAGACAATAACTATTCAAATGCTCCGCACAAGGTACCGTTTTGCGCTGCTTACAAAATCCTAACTTATGATGCGTTATACTTTTAAAAGAGCGTATGCTATATGTCGTGCGTACAGAGCTGTTCACTAAGAACGGCTTCATAGGATTTTCTACATCGATTGAAGCATTTTAAGCACATTTCTGCCTTGCTGTGTCTTTGGTTTGGCGTTACGACAAAAATGCATAAGGTGTTTCATGTTGGATTCTTCACACAATGTGTAAACTTAAGTGGAGGAAGTGTTGGAACTAGATTGATACACAATAAGCTGTGCACAATATTCGGGAGCAACACAGTGTATGGGCAACGTCATACTTTAGGGTTAGTTTCTGTATAGAGAAAAATACCGATCAAAATGATCCAAGTTGACTCAATTGGTTTTTCTCCCCCACACTCTGCGATAATGAATGCTACATGTTTCGTTAACGCTGCGGATATTAGTGAAGCCAATGACAGTCGATCTGAAGACTACACAAGATGCTTAGTTATAAACACCGTTTGAACTCGATAGCTTTATGCTCGTCTTTAGATGCGACTATTTGGTCATGACAAGCCATTTCTCACTTCGCCAAGGGCATATGAGCAATAGTAGTTATTCATGGTGCGATACTCAAAACAGCATTACTAAAGATACACGAAGAATCAGCTATAATGGACGAAACTATGAATTGCCATTGATCACAATATGCATTACAACTCATTTGCCGGAATAGAATTGCGATGAATTGTCCGATTGCGTATCTGCGATCGACTTGGCTGGATCTTACAATCTGCTGAATTCGCGTTAGCATCGATGCTGATCTTTGCCTGACATCAACGCTTGACAAATGTTTACGGAGATTGTATCCAACATTTACAATGGCGGCTATTCCATGCTGTTGGAAATAAGTGGCCATATTTGCACGCATGACACCATGGGCGTGTTGTCCACAACAGCGCGCTAGAAATACCATTGTACACTGAAGCTAGCAATCACCATTGTGAAGGGTATATACTAAAGGTGATTTGTCTGAAGATGCTGATGTCACACATAAGCTAGATAATTAAGACAATAGTTATTGGGGGCGAAACTTAATACTTTTGGCAATCACATATTTTTATCAATTTATAACTGGTGGTACTAATCCCCTCACATACAGATATCACAACCACACCATTCAAAGATGTCAGCAGATGCTTACAAGACATTTCGCACCTTCCTCTAAGCTGGGAAGTAAAATATTATGACACTTGATCGTGTGCATCAGCCTTTTAAAGAGAGCTGCTTATCCGGCAGATAGACAAATGATGTTTGGATTAATGACCGTGGCCACTGCAGGAGCACTCATGGACTGATGAGTTAACATGTTAACTTAACTTAGAGGAATATCAAGAATATGGGAGATCACTGAGGGTTTTATATTGCTCCTAATGCATTGCACTTGCCTACTGTAATGATCAATTGCGTCATAATTTGATAATCTATGCCAATAGCTCATTTACATCGATGAAGCTAATTTGGCTTATGGCTTGGCTGTTGGCCTATGCAGCTTACGGAGGGTTGCAGTTTCAAGAAAAAGTGGATTCATGTTCCTAATCTAAATAGAGCAACCAAATTTGTATTCATCAGATAAATGCGCCGATAAGCACTAACAAGTACCTTTATGTGCTATCAGTTGCGTGCATCGCTGTATAACGTAGTAAATAATACGGGTGTATATTTTTAAATGCCACAGCCAATAGTAGGTTATTTCTCGGAATAATATTAGAGCCCATAGTGCTTGATTTCATACAACAAGAAATGTACATGAATATTTCCCTTGACAGTACAACTGTGCACGATGTTCCTTCCGTTTGATAAACACAGGTAGACTGATTAACCCAATTATTGCATGGGTCCATATTATTGCACGAAAGACTTGTGTATGCCTCTTGGGCTGATTATACAGGCCTTCATATTGTTTACACATGTAGCTCGCTGCCCATTATACAGAGTATAACAGTAGTAAAGAATAAGGTTGGTATGTATGTACAAACACAATAGCAAGTAATTTCGCCTCCCCATCTTTATCCATTAACTTCAACAGCTATGTCAATTGGTATTCCATTGCAAGAATGTTAGCTGCACAGTGGTTAAATTTTCTACAATTCATAAATAGTAACATTATTTGGCATGACGCTTGTACCTTATACTATATAACTATCTAGATGGCCGTATTCATAGAATGCACCAATAATACACAGCTTTCGTGTCTCCCATGCATTGCTCATATAATATGTGTGGTTTACCAAGTTGTAGCTATTCGGTGGTGGTTACGGGTAAAATCCAGTGTACCAACTGTGATATGATAATAAAGTTACAAAGACGGGTAAGTTTCCAAGTTGGTAGTTCCGTGCTGCACACAGAGGGGTCTTACCCAACAGCACCCACTTTGCCCCTGTATTGCCTTTAGAGACCATCATTCCATTACACAACTCGACACCTTGCCAACTCGACCCCAGTATATTATCAACTCGACGCCTAACCTGCTACCAACTCGACACCTCGCCAACTCGACACCTGTTTCCGTTTTTATTGTAATGTGAATAGACTAACTGTGTTTGCTTTTAATTTTAATTTACAATTCAATATCTGTCAAGTGTTTTGTGTTTTAATAAAAAAAGTATCTATCTATCTGCATACTTAAAATCAAATAATTACGTGTGTTATCGATGCATTGATGGTTGAAATCTTACTGTGATAACTAATAACAGTTAACCGCACACATTGTGGGGCAAAAACTTTTATTTCACAAATACATAAGTTAGAATATGAAAGTAAGCTGCTAAGATACAACGACTTATATTACAATAAAACAAGTAGGAACACATACAGCATGAGATACAGCGCCACAACTGAAACCATAACCAAACAAATGTACACTTTGATTCTGGACAGGACCCGTCAAATGTGCGCAAGTTCGCAGTAGCTTCCGAGCACTCCCTTTCCCCAACAATAAATTCCTCCCAATATTTGAACAACTTTACTTGAAGGTTAACATATTTTCTTCGCTGATAACGACGCAGCTTATTCAATGACGCGCAAATCAAAGTGTTTGCGTCCTGTACGTCGTGACAAATGAGTTGTGAAAACGCGAGTACACGATCAAGGGGTACATGACGTGACACATGGTGAGTTGTGAAAACGCGAGTACACGATCAAGGTGATACTGTGACGTGACACATGGTGAGTTGTGAAGATCTACATTTAAGTTTTTTATTTTCATGATCACATTAAAATTCTGAAGTGACAGAAGACAATTAACGTACATTTTTGTGTGTTAAGATGGCTTACCAGTGATGAAGAAATATTGAGGTCATATCTCGTTTCTGATATTTGTTAGATAAGACACTCTTGTTATAAGATATGGTCTTATGTATACTTGGCATCGGCACTAAATAAATATTTTCTTCAACCTTCCTTTAGATGACTGAAGTGATATACATTTGTTCAGATCGTATGATAGTACTATGGTATTTAAGTATATACGGCAATGTAACAAACAATATTTTGCAAGAGTTTGGTACGACAATGTTTGGCGGCATAGGATTCATTACTAGTACATCTGGTACAATAGTTATGAATCGCACTTCGATGCGTCAACATTCATCTAAAGACATAAGCTTACTTACTATTATGATCCTTTTACATGAATATACATAATTGATATTTGTTAATATCAAAGATAAACGAACGTATAAAACAAATTCAATAGAGTTTCTTTATTTCAAATGTTTGAGACAAGAGAGACAAGATTTCTGTAATTACGCGTCATTCAGCACAATCGACAGTATATAAGAAAACTACATGAAAATATGCTATATTTTTGGCCCGTGAACACGAGGTCATAATCATCACACACCAGCACATGCAGAAATTACGTTGCTTAACATATAACCTCAAACATATAACCTCAAACATTATATTAGAACATTCATCAGAACACCTCATTTAGATGGTCGATCAAAGGGTGTCGAGTTGGCTTGCGGTCGAGTTGGCTGGGTGTCGAGTTGGTAGTGGCAGGGGTCGAGTTGGTAAGGGGTCGAGTTGGCAAGGTGTTGAGTTGACCAGCATTCGATCAGATATATGATTTGCGATACAAACCGTGTAGTTGGCACGGGGAAGACCTCGGCCAACGTTCGTTATTATTGCTTATAACTATCATTTGAAGCTTTTAGATGATTCATCTTTCAACCTATTGCTGAGTGTGTGTGTGTGTGTGTGTGTGTGTGTGTGTGTGTGTGTGTGTGTGTGTGTGTGTGTGTGTGTGTGTGTGTGTGTGTGTGTGTGTGTGTGTGTGTGTGTGTGTGTGTGTGTGGATAATGTCTATGGTCTTAATGACCACAGTCGATTATTCTACATAGCTGCTGCAGTTTTATTACATTTCCTGTGAGCGTGGAAGGACTGACGTAAATTGTGCTTGATCATGCTCTTAGATAAAATAATAGCAATGTTACCATATTGGATTCCGATATCAACACCAGAGCTATTGGCATTAGCAAAACAATAAACGACAATGAGTTGATCCACTAAATATTCAAGGCAGGTAAGTCACAGGTAATATAGTCCGGTTAATAGATAACACGACGCTATCAGTGACCTTTTCATCACCCGATGCATCGATATAATCTAGACGTCAGCCAACCGTAATAATACCATCACAGACAATCAATTATAGCTTCTAGTTGTGTCTCATTTAAACAAGTGACTATCATACCATGCCCGTCTGATGAGCCCTGTTCACATGACTGCATGGTGGAAAAAGGTTAGTCTTTGTGCAAAAATGACTGTTCCATGTTTGATCCATCACAACTTGCGAATTACTGGCCACTTGTAACATACACTGACCGAAAAGCATATATTGGTGATTCATAAGCTCAAGCGATGCTGAATTTTGTGGCATTGAGAGACAGAAAGATCACAAACTAGCCTTGCGTATAGGTTGTGGATCCGTTGCTTATGTGAATATTCAAAACAAACCATTTGTGCGACCCATTCCTGTTTGTGGCTGCTTGATACAAATGGAGTTGGCCTAGAATAGCATTGCCAGAATAATTGTTTCCATCGAACATGGTCTTGTCATGGCCTCGTTGACCGGAATTTATGAAAGATATGCACAGCCTCATTTGGTTTTTAAGCAAATTGTTGCATTTGATACTGCTATCATATCTTATATTTCGTGCCTACTTATCTCCTAGTTATGTAAGCGTAGACAGCAACTGTGTGGAATTAGATCATGATGTTAGTCAATATCAAAGGTACAGGTTTAATTAAACGTGATAAATACAATACAATATGTATAGTTATGACTGATATGTGTGCCTTACTCTTAATATTGACCCAAGGGAAATTTGCGAATTGAGGTTGGTTGATCAGTCACAGTTGAATCCATTATCTTGACAACAGCCGCATTGGCCGCTCCAACAAGGGATGTATTTTTCTTTATACCGACACTGATCGAAAGCTAGCTCTGTGACAGCTGGGTTTTTAACAGCTAGAATGACATTAAGTCTCAGTCAGACGTACCAAATGGAGGGCTTTAGGTGCGGAGCTTGTCGCTCTGGGGGACGGTATTTGCTTATGCAGTTTGCATGAATCAGGCCTATTTGGTGTGTAGATTAAGTGACATGATTCTATAGCAATCATGTTATGTAAGAAGTAGAAGAGAGAAGTTGTTGTTCAGACCAATTGTTGAAAATGAACTTTTGTTTTTGGTGTGATAGCAGAAGAATATTATTGATTATTTTAAGACATTTGAACACTACAGAAATTAAACCTTGATAGCGAAAACTGATACACGCATCCTAAACAATTCCAATTCACACGTGTTTAAAATCATGTAAGTGTATAATGATCGAGGCTTCTGTTGAAGAAGCGATTTCTCCTATCCCATGGCGTCTGTCCGGTATGCAGGATTGTTTGCTAACCCATGTCATTGGCAATTACCTAGACATTAATTGATTAACTGACAATAATAACGCGTCGGTGAAATCGAATGTGATTGTAGGTTAAATATTCATGGCAACCCTTTTTATACTTACTGTGTATAAGCTACTGGTATCCTTAAAAAAAATCATTATGTTGAATAAACACGCTAGCGACACATCACAAGCGGGTTTGTTTCACAGTGATCAGTAACTGAAAGGAAAGATAAGAGAAAAGTTTATTAAACATATTTACCATGATGGCCGACCAATACCCTATGGTGATGGGCGGCCAGGACAAAAAGACCGTTAATATAGTTAGGTCCATAGGTGCCCTGTCAGTGGTCATCAACAATTGACTACTAATAAGGTAGAGTTAAACCCATTCTCCTTAAAATACACATCGAGTTGGTTTTTGAAAGAGTTCGGTGAACTGGCTAAACTGTCTTGACTGGTGAACTATTCCATGGGGTCACAAGGCGATCGAAAACGCTATTTATTCTTAATTCTCTGCTAGCCATAGGTTTTCCAAAGTGTACCGAACCGATTTCTTGCATTTACCAACCCATATTAAGACACAAAAGAAGCGACAGTTTGTACCAATCATCTATAATAAAACGGGGCTGACTGTTCAGCGTTGGGATAGATTAATATACTAGTATACGTTATATACCTAATATTTGACCGTATCCAAATCTCCTGACACGAAGGAGCGACATCTCGAATCAAGCCAAGACAGACTCGTCAATCTTGCTGCTGCGCATATTGGTGCCAATCACTTCGGCACGAAGCCATGAAGCTTTGTAATGAGTAATGCACAATCACAGAAGTCCTAGAAATGGTCGCGCAACCAGTCGACAGTTATGTCCCAGTGTCTTCATAGTCTGCTGCCATTATAGAGATGCAATTTGTACATGCGCTCATAAAATATTTTGGTATAGAACTTACATCGCCGCTGAGATTGCACATTATAGCTCTCATTATGGATGTGGAGATTTAATGTGACATTGCTTTACAGGCACAGAGAATGATGTTTGCAGTGATTGATGGCAATGCGTAATGTCAAACTGCAACCACACGGCGGTTTATGCAAAATACAGTGTAGTTCTACACACGATGTCGCCTTAGAGACCAACATTATGATTTTAACAACAGCTACTGAGTGACTTATGCTGTTACAAGGAATCAGCTGGCTGGCCCCATAATTTCATTGGTCGCTATGGAAAGAAAGGAAACGATCCTACATAGTTATAAATTAACCTCGTCTGATCACCCAAAATTAGTGTATGAATCATGACTGCACATATAACTTAGATGTATATTTGAACAGCGTGCTTTGTATCATGTAAATAATACTAATGCAACAGCATATGAGTTATACTGTGATACTGCAGATTGAGGTTCAGATTGATTACAGCGTGTATCATGTCGATATTGAGTCGAGTGAACAAAACCTTATTTAGTGCTTCCAATGTTATCAGTCTCATATGTTTCAATTGCCTTTCTTTTGTATCGGTATTCAAATGTAAGAGTTGCCAGCAATACGCCAGGCACTATATCTATTCCATGATCGTTAACGGGAAATGCTACAGTTCACTGCCGCGCCGCCCAGCGACCGACGCGTAACTGCGCGTACTTTGACGGGAACCACCTTTGACGCGCTGCGCGTATTTTCGCGTCCGGTGCACCCGCGTCTGCGCTGCGACGAGTTGACTTCAAAGTGATATCCAATGACTGTGGTGACAATGTGTCTTGTAGTCAACAGACGTTCACGATGGGGAACAATACATTCACAAATGGCTTGCCGTAGAGTGTGCCGAGACATCATATTTTTTGTAAAGCAGATATTGTTCTGTCTGTATGTCAAATATAATGTAATTCGTTGTACGAACTTTTCTATAGAACCAAAATATTATCAAAAACGCACAATTCTCATTGGCTTAGCATGTGGATCTTAAATTCGTCATACTCAGAAATTTGCACCAGTGACCTATATTTTTTATTTCACATTTCTTTAGCTCTATATACGAGCTTACTCTGTGCAAAAAAATCTTGAAAATCTATGTACGAATTTAGAACTGTCGCAAATATCTTTAAGAACGTGTAGAGGGTGAATTAGGTCGAATATTTCCAGATACAAATCACGGCAACTCAAAATTCATCTCGCATTACTGGTGATTTGTCCGCGGCTAACATAAAGTCACTTGATTAGTACGATGCAATATTGGGGTCAACTTGTGAACATCTGCACGATATATTTAATCGATGCTTGGTCATACGAAAGGCCTTTTGAATAGGAATCAATGTTGCATTTAATCATTTTAACCGTACACGATTTCGGTTGGGTGAACCCGTATATGCAAACTGAGAAATATTCAAATGACCTCCTCTAACAGGTGGGTCATTATGTTAATGCAATGCTTTTCATTTGGGTTTTATGACTATATTGATATGATTCTCAAAGCAAACTTAACGCTGATCCTGATAACAGGATCATTGATAATGATATATATCATATGTGATGCAGGACAAATACAAATTGCTGCATTTAGAGAGCTTTTATGGGCGTGTTACCTTGCTATACATGAATGGAATAGTTTACAGGGATTTAGTCTTTGTGTAGTAGCTTTCAGTCCCGTCAACTCAAAATTCATCTCGCAATGGCTTTGCGTAACATGACGCCACTTAATTAGGACGATGCAAGGGCCAACTTGTGAACCGTAAATCCGTTCACGATGTAAGCATTTCATGAATGAGCACACAGTAATATATTTCCCTTGTAGTAAGAAGGGAAATGATCCTTTATGGAGTAAGATTCGTCTGATACTGCAGGCCATCCACATTCTTGGTGTGATTCTGAAGTTATAATGGAGCTACCACATGCTCCCGTGGGTGTTGGCTGGAATGGGTCATTATTCGTTATATTTATGTTATGCAAGAGATGCTGGTCAGGCGAGCGCATATTTATATTTAAGCAATTCGGTTGTCTCAATTTTCTTGTAATACCTATGATTGCCCTCTAGAGATTATTTCCACATAGAAGTAAACGTCTAAATGCAGCCATATATTTATGATGTCGCAAAAAGGAACAATCGCCCAGACGCAAGCTTATCTTTTCACGTAGTGGCCCGTTTATGTTACAGCCGCATCGGTAACGTCTATAATTATGGACGTTCGGGCGTCCCGTAAAGTATATTTCTACATGCGTTTTCAGCAAGTTTTGCTTTCATTTTATAAAATTCATTTTTGAATTTAATCAAATGAACGAACGGCGTCTTGATACTAATGTCGAGACTGTTTAACACAACCTTTGGTAAGAGATAATTCAAAAGTTAATTCCAGCCGCAATGCAAACATGTCTTAAAATTGTTATACCATGGTTAACAATGAGCAAGATAGTCACTGTTCGGGTAACCAGCTCCTCTTGAAGCAAGAAATTGTAAAATATGCCATCCTCGCTTAGGATCTCATCCAGCATTGCTATATTAGAACTAGAATAAATGAGTCTGCAATGTGATACAATGGGACCAGTATTGCATTTCAATGTGGACTATTTATCTTTGTCGCATAGCACGGATACCAAATAATGTATTCATAGCATATACAATGCATCGTGAATCATGCTGGCACACAATATCAGGAACAATTGTTGAATCGGTAGTTGTAAGAAAAGGATGGTCACTATGGATCTCGATACAACAGGTCACATTGTACATGACTGTTGTTACTTAGCCCACGCCATGTTGACTAAATCATTAATGACATTCAACGCTATTCCATGAATATTATGGCCTGTCACCTAGCCCATTCATATAATCTCGACCAGCTATATATATATTTTTAGGATAAGGGTTGGAAAAGATACTTATGTGCATAATTAATTTTATCGCATGGCACCCTATTCTCAGCCAATCAGAGCTCGAGAAAAGGTCGGTCTTTTTCCCATATCGCCTCAAACGCACCGTTTGCCGTGCGATAACTGCGACCGTGTAGATATATCACCAAGCAGCAACCAGATTTGAGAAGGGTCCCTCACAGAGCACCACTGCTCTAACATGGCAACTCTACGGCGGTTCTTAATATCATGCACACCTTGCAAGTTTTATTACGAAGGTTATCTCAAGAGTCATTTGTTTGTCAGTCGCTAATCTGGTTGCGTATCGCTCATCGGAAAGTCACGGTATTGTCCCATGTTCCCGAAAATCATGCTGAGGCGCGAAATTCTAACACCTGTCGAGCCGTGTCTACTGCGCTACAGTGTTGGTGCTGAACCGACCAGCACAAAAAGCACCTCTTTCTTCCCATTTTGTATCTATAGATGGATCCAAGGGAGCAACAAAAGCACCACCAGGAACACTAAAATCTGTCTCAAAATCACTGGCGTCGAAAAAAGAAAAATCTCCGAGATCTCCTATAGTTGAAAACATCATCATAGGCAGCTGAGGCCAAGTGGGGGATTAAGGATATACCTCTCATATTTACAGGTCCCCGGCAGATACCTTACATAACATAGGTTCACGCTAATCATCATTATTAGGAGACAGCGTCATATATATAACTAGATTCGGCAGGAACGCCAACGGCATGTCTTCCAATGGCAAGCAATCGGGTCTGTGATTGCGCCTTGTTATGAAACCCTATGCGCCGCACACGTTTACGATAGATGTCAGCGAGGGGAGCTGGTAACGCGCACTATTTTTGGATAGATGTCACAAGCTGCAGCCCCTTAGATGTTTTGATATGACCCCTTAGCAGATGTTTTGACATGACCCCTTAACCAAGTCAATACAAAGCCGAGGAAATGGCACTAAGCCGTTCTCAGTGGCTTGGTGGTTTACTGCTTCGCCTTTTGATCCACAGGCTGTGGGTTCGACTCCAAGGTGTGACAACCTGACTCGTGACTCGGATGATCACGTACAAATGGCGGTCCCATCTTTGAAAAGGGCTGTAAAAGATCCCTTGAGGACGACGCACTCCGTAGCAGTGACCAGTTTAGAGTAATTTACTCAATTGTAGTCGTACATAGCTTAGTTGCTAAATACGAATATGTTTCGATGCACACAAACACACACACACCCACGTTACTGGTCGATTACGTAAGGGTTGGACTTCTTTGAGTTGGCACAAGCGCCAACGGCATGTCTTCCAACGGCAAGCCTGGACGACCAGCAATACGGTACCAACAATATAACACAAACAATATTATCTCTAAACAAAAATATATATGAATATATATATAAATATATATATATATATATATATTTATTTATATATTTATATATATGTATATTTATATATATACGTATATATATGTATATATATGTTTGCATGCATATATATATATATGTATATATATATATATATATATATATATATATATATATATATATATATATATATATATATATATATATATATATATATATATACGTATATAAACACACACTTATATATATACACATATATGCTCTTTATATAGCGGCTCGTTGGAAGACATAAATATATATATATATATATATATAAACACACACACATTTATAGGTTTGGCCTACTTAGAGTATATAAGTATATGTATATATATATATATGTATATATATATATATATATATATATATATATATATATATATATATATATATATATAATATAAAGATATATATATATTTATATATATATATATATCTATATATTTATTTATTTATAGAGATATCATATATATATATATCTATATATATATATATATATATATATATATATCGTTGGATATATATATATATATATGTACATATAATATGTATATATATATATATATATATATATATATATATATATATATATATATATATATATATATATAAACGACCAGCAATACGGGTACCAACAATATAACACAAACAATATATCTAAACAAAAATATATATATATATATATATATATATATATATATATATATATATATATATATATATATATATATATATATATATATATATGTATATATATATTATATATATGTATATATGTATATTATATGTATATAGGTTATAGGTATAGCATCTAAATAATCTATCTCTTCATCTACGACCAACGCATGTCTTTCCAACGGCAATATAACACAAACCATAATATCGG
>CM067353.1:53432116-53579616 GCA_034190875.2 Urechis unicinctus | reverse complement strand
TGTTGTTATACATATTGTGGAAACCAAACCGTTAGCCAGTGACATATGTCCACCAAAATTTGAGCTTTAGGAACATGGCTCTTGTGTGGACAAGGTTCCATGTTACATATCAGACATCTATTCGGGCTGAAAATCAAATGATTCGCATAAGTAGAGGGGCAAGGGCAAAAAGACCGCCTGTTGGTGCTATGCCAACGGGCATCGATTATTGAATACCAATTGTAGGCTCTAAAAAAGGATTCAATCTGGTTTTACTCAGGAGTATCGATATAACCTGTTGCATTGGTATCTACCCTAATAATTTTTTCGAGAAACATCTGGATGCGGTTACCATGATATCCAAACAGCTGCACGCCTACTGCCATTGTACGGCTGGTCGTGGTAAGGATTTCAATAAACAACCAACTGCTGCAGTTCAACTTCCTATCACTTATATTTTGTGTAACAGCCACGTCTCATGGAGGGCAAATAACATTATTGTCCGCACCCGACCTAGAATGTCACAACATTCCTTGGTTGGACACAAATTTAACTATGAAAGGTTAGCATTTCATATTGTGAATAAAAACCGCCCACTGTAACCCGACCTTGTGGCTTAACTAAACTAGAATAAAATAACAACGCCCAAATGAGTATCGAGTATAGTTCGGCTAGTTATTGTCAACATTAGCAGTCTGTTAATATTTGGAGTAGAGATGACAGTTTAATCATAGCAATGCAGGTTATATTGGAAAGTTTCCGAAGCCATTATTGTATGTATCACCCCAGGACCTACCACAGGAATTGTGCCCAGCTCTTATTCGGCACTAGAGGAAGAAAGAGTTATCGTGAATATGTTGCCATACCCAATTGGCTGTTGCACAAATGCACAATTAAGCGTCATTCAGTGAAGAGAAGAGAGCGAAGTGCCTCCGTAACAAGACTTTCCCTATTTATCTCATACACCAACAGCAACCTTTAAGCAATTGTTACCCCTTTGTTATGAGGTAACCACATTCACGGCTTACACTCACGGTCAGCATCATGTCATAACATTGATAATCGTCATTATCATCCTACGCAGGGAAATTTAAATAGTTCTTATGCGTGCCATTGCATAGTTACGCAAGGCAAGCACATAGAGATATGATGGATAATACTTGCCAACAAATTTAATAACCAAGTTTGTCGAAGTGCGTCCTCCACGGCCTCCCACAGACTCATCAAATATGTTATCTAAACTGGTGGATCGGGTTGTAATAAAGATTTAATTTTGCGTACATATTGTTGCAACGATTGCATATTGTATTCGACTTGATGTTATCATCTATCTTGTGTGTGTGCAAACTATATCGATCTCATTTTCGCGCTTCAACACACATGCTTACGCATATTTCCTACGTTCTATCTCCTGTCTCGCTCAGATACCATTTTCACTCCATCTTCCTTTTTCTCTCTGACTGATGTTCACTCATATCAAGCCGCCACCCTCTTTTCATTTTACTATTAATCTATTTCTGTACAACTGACTTGCTTCAGATAGGATATCACCCACTTGTCAAACAGCTTGCGATCAGTGATTCATTGTCCTTGGTGCTAATGGTGATTACCCCTTCCGACATATTGATAGTAATAACATTTTCACCAAAGATATGATCGATATTGCTGAGGAGATCCTGTACAATGGCGTCTATTAACGGGTCCCGCACATGCACCGATTTGGGTGAAACAAAGTACTGGTAGTGCCAAATACTATATGCGTAATAATGTAGTCTTAACAATGCAATCGCACTGATTGAATGCACACAATGTGCATTTTCAACCGAGGATATGTGATACCTGTCGTTTTCAGGTAACTATCAATATTGGTCATTTGCTATGACATGTAATGATGAAGTCTCCGATCTCTTAGTTACGCTTATGTTGATACGTACAAGTTATTGACAACCAGTGTACACCTTAGATAACTGATTTTCAATAGCACACAGAGACTTCTCCGTTATCCGGTAATATACTCATTTATTATCAACGTCGATTCATAGAACCTACCATGGTTTACCCCATATTTCAAACTGCTGCAGATTTAAAATGGTCAAATTATTTCAGGCATTTGTAATATATTAACAAAATGGGATAACAAAGGACGCGTATAGATGGACATCCTTATGACTGCTTCATCAAGCATATGCACGTGATAGTAATGCCAATTAAACCAACTGTAAGCGCGCTGCCAGAGCATTGATTGATCAAACCATCGGATCTGCACCATATATATATATATATATATATATATATATAGATATATATATATATATATATATATATATATATATAGATAGATATATATATAGAGAGAGATATATAGAGAGATAGATATATCTAGAGATATATATATATATATATATATATATATATATATATATAGAATATATATATATATATAGATATATAGATATATATATATATATATATATATATCTCTATATATATATCTATCTATCTATGCATGTATGTTTATATATCCATATATATATATATATATATATATAATATATATCTATGTATGTATATATATATACATATATCTATATATATATATATCTCTATATATCTATATATATATATATATATATATATCTCTATATATATATCTCTATATCTCTATATATATATATATATATATATATATATATATATATATATATATATTGTCTATGTTCTACAAGACATAGGTTGCCCGAGTCAACAGTTATATAACCAAATCATGGTTTTTGTCGATATCATCGAACGGTGTAATAGGTAGGTATGTATTTTAGAAATGGACTTATGAACGCCTTATCTTTTGCAGCGGCTGATAGAATCACTCTGATCGGTCGATCCAAGAATGACTTATCTCACGCAGTATCAAACCACTGAAGCACTGACGCAATGGTCGTATTAAGCTTCCTATTGTAGACCTGATTACCCCGTTAATCATTAATTGTTATCGTTGTAGGCGTTATAAGGCCATACTAAAGCAACTGGCTGGTAGCAATGTTCCAGGCAAAACCTGTGAATATAATTGGTTGCCACTACTTTTATTGCCGTCGTGTTGTTTTATGTCAGATTGATTTCCTAACCCCTTACACAACGAATTTGTTGGGATATGTAATAAAAGATAATGCGTACAATTCTCATTGGATGTTTTACTAGCAATTTCAAGACGGTCATTTCATAACAAGGCGGCCATTTCATATCTAATATGCGGCTCACTGCGTCTGGCCTTTGAAACTTGGCGCGATGGCCTAAAACGAAAAGCAAATTCCTATGATAGAAACAAAAAGGTACTTTAAATCTTCCAAAGTGAATGTAAGCTCAGCTTAGGTGTTAATCAAATGATACCTTCAGTGTAATGTATTCTGTCAGATCGTGGACCATGACATAGATTCGCCCTATTTGCCCAGTTGCCGACGCCTCGTCGTGCATATCAATAATTGGGTTGTGGAATGCGTGCTTTAGTGCTCTGACCAAAATGGCAGGAGCAGAGTAGCAACGTTTTGTCTGAGGACAGACCAGGAAATGCACAATGGCATATTGTGATTTTCAAATAGAGTATAGTTATAGAAGAAGTAGTGGGTGTACATGCAGCTAACGTATCATCTTGTTTCTCACTCCAATGCAGTATAGCGTACATTGAAAGTTTTTTTAAGACCACTAGTTGAAACAACAACTGCGGTGGTAATTAACATAGCGCCTGGCTGCAGCACCAAGACTGTATTACGCATGATGGTTATCTGATATCCCGCATAACAGCTATGTTGTTGACCCCATCCAGCCCTTGGAGATGCATAAAGTTTATAATGATATCAATAGTTGTTTAATTAGTCGATGTGCAAATGCATTTCAGTTATCTGGTTTCAATAAACTGATGTATGAGGTGAAGCAGCTTCATTGTAACTATGGATGCAGCATACCATATTAGAAAACGCCATCGTTGTCTGATGTGGCATCATGAAGATCCAAACTACACTTAAGGTTCTCATGTGAAGCCTTATGTATTTCAAATGTTATGCATAAACGACAAGCAAAGGGACAATGCCTTTCAAACATGCTCGTGTATAATGTGATTGTGTATCCACTGCCATCCTCAAACGCCCCGTTGTAACATGAATCATATTCACTATGTATCATTCTATCACGTTTTGATATTCACTAAGTATCATTCTATCACGTTTTGATATTCACTATGTATCATTCTATCACATTTTGGTATTCACTATGTATCATTCTATCAAGTTTTGATATTCACTATGTATCATTCTATCACGTTTTGATATTCACTGAGTATCATTCTATCACGCTTTTATTTTTTTGCAAACTTGACATCAGAAACCAGTTCGACAATATTACCCTCATTTTAGTCGAAAGCATAACCCAGCGTAGCTCCGGTCGAACGGTAATATAAATATTTACCGTTTTGATACGATCATTTCCCGCGCGTCGCAGAAAACGCGTTTGGGTTAAAGTGCTGCCCTACGCCTCTAGAAAATAACATATATCAAGAGCCTGTACAACAAAACGACCCTTCGCGCCAAAAAACTTACCCCCACACGACGCTATTCTTCAAGAAATGCCATCGATATATCATTTCTGAAAAATCGTGATACGATGACCGCCATTTTGAAAAATATTGCATCGCCTGATTTCCCGCCGCCTCATCCGCATTGCCTCGCATCCCGGGGGTGGGGGGGGGGTGGGGGGCACTTGGCCCTAACTCGGATAGGGGTGTGCCGCGGGACCTCGAATACCCTTACCTGTTGTACAAGTTGAGAATGGCAAAAAGTATACCCCGTCGTACAAGGTATGATGCGAATGTATAACCCGTCGCACGTCGCAAGTCGAGAGGCCGAAAAAACATACCCCGTCGCGCGGCACATGTATACTATCTCTATACACTTAAGTTCCCCCCCCCCCCTCCCCCGGGCTCACCATTAGTCGTCGATGGGTCACATCATTCTGAGCATGCGCGATGCACGTGGGCTTGAACTTGAAAACAAACATGGTGCTGTGTTTCGGACTTTTTACCGCTACCAAACTGATCGAACTATAACTAAGTACCATGGATGAAATCCCCCGCCACAAACGGATAAAATTGTCCGTGAACATCATTGCATTCTAAAACTCCATCACTTGGGTATCTTTGGTGTTTGATAGTTGTCTGAATCGGTCTCAAATTTGTTTGATTGCGTCGGTTTCAGAGAAAGTAAGACGTCTACTCAGACGTCTTGTAGGGCTAAACCCAGCATAGCATATGTCTGTTAAGCCACATTGAAGTGAAGCTGCAACTCGTACAAGATGAACAGCTTCAGCATACATCAAACCATGTCATGATAAAGAGCATGTGAGGATTCATTGACCTGTGTGCGGCTATGTTCTACAGAATGTATACACGCAAGTGCAAGAAGAGATTGTCATATTTGTGGTTTATTGTACCTTAGAGCTCATCTTTGCAATAGTTAAATTCAGGAAATACAGTGGAAAACTGCCAAAATATGTTGCTAGTACATGAGCACATGCCTCATTGATTGGTATGTACCTGTCAATTGTTTTTGTTGTGCTAGGGCGTACGAACCTTAGTGTCGTTTTCCGTTTCCTTTGAAATCCTTCCCTTCAGCAATGCACTGTAAACATCACTAATCATATCGAATTTCCAGAAAGCGATATGGCAACCATGCAATTTATCCCACGGCTAACCGTGCGTTTGAGGCGATATGGGAAAAAGTGCTCTGATTGGCTGAGAGTAGGGTGTCATGCGATAAGACTTCCAGAACTCGAGAAAAAGCTCGGTCTTTTTCCCATATCGCCTCAAACGCACAGTTAGCCGTGCGATAACTGCGACAATGTCGATATATCGCCAAGAAACAACTTCATTTGAGAAGGTCCCTCGCAGAGCACCGCTAGTCTTACATGGCAACAACTCTACGCGGTTCTTAATATCACGCACACCTTGCAAGTCTTATAACGAAGGTTTTCTCAAGAGTCATTTGCTTGCCAACCGCTAATCTGGTTGCTTATCGCTCTTCGGGAAGTCACGGTATTATCTCCCCGGAATCATGCTGAGGCGCGAAATGGTAACACCTGTCGAGCCGTGTCTACTGCGCTTCAGTGTTGCTAGTATCGGCAGAGCTCTGATTGCCGGAGTTGGGAGGTCTCACACAACAAACTATCGAAGCATATTCTAATAAAAAAAACACAAACAAGTATAGAAACAAAAGCATATATCTAATCATCACTTAAACACAGGCAGCTGAGGCCGAATGGTGGATTAAGATCTAACTCTCTCATTAACAGGACCCAGGCAGATACCTGACATAACATAGGTTCACGCTAATTAGCATTATTAGGAGACAGCGTCGTGCTTGATTATCGCGTCTTCGTGTTCTATCCCCATATCACCCACGTGACCATGCGATAACCAACACTTATTGCTGTTCCTTCCGGGACGTTAACATGGAAATGGTTGTAAATCCGCAGCATTGCAGCGATCCGAATACACGAGTTATATCATCCGTATAAATTAATTATTTGTGCACTTCCCATGAAACCTACGCTACTGTATTCCCATGGTTATTCAACTGTATGATCATGAATGGTCGGAACCTGTAGATAGGAACGGCGTTACTAGTGTCGATGTCTTACAGTTCTTGGGTCTTTGATATCAACTGAGAACTGACATTTAAATGAACTGAATAAACAAAAGCCTATAAACCTCATTATTATTTCCTATATCGAAAAGCGAGCGCATATAAAGGCAGATTTGTAATGCCAGAAAGGACGAGTCGAACCTCCCTATATTCACCTAATGCGATCTCAGCATACACCCATTAACAACACAGACCCTTCGACAGTCAAATCTTTCTTTATGGACCTATTGACATAAAATCTTTACAACAGATTGCCATAGACATTTGACGCTCACAACAAAGATACATTTGCATCTCATCTTGGACCAATTGATATAAAACCCTTGCAAAATGAACCAATTGACATTAAAACTTCACAACATGAAATTATTGACATAAAGTCTCACAAATGGATCAATTTGCGATACAACCTTTGCAGCATTGACATACTCATGCATACTTGTTTCGTAGGTATTTATGCAGCAATGGTATCTTTATGTGGCTGACTTATATTGGTTCTTCTCAACAATATGATGCATTTTTGTTTGTGAAAGAGATTATGACGTTTTGTTTCCGTACACATGTCATATGATTTGACTAATTACTTCATTTCCATTCAAGGCATGAATTATTGGCCAAGGTTCGTCTTCCACTGTGAGAAACCACATAGCTGTCATCTCGATATCCTTAAAACAGACGTGGATTGGTGCCAACGCAGCATCCGCACGTTTAGTAAGTGATCCTTAAATGATACCTGAATCAGGCAGCTCATATAATTTCATCTTGCACAATCAGGGTGATTAATATGCGTTGTCAGTAAATGTGTGCTAACATAATCTATTCATCCAACCATTAGGCTGTGGTATCAATATTAAAGCTGACACCACAATCAGTGAAGAGAGATTTGTTTTCAACTTCCTCTATGAAATCAACGAATTTCCTCCCAACCCCGGACAGCTCGCTAAGCATATTAGCTTGGCATGTAAGGTCACAGAACGATATGACGTGTCATAGTCACGCTCATACAAAATAAGCAGGAAGGTAAAATGAATAAGTTAACAAACAAACACATTATATTTATAGTTTAGACTTAAGGGGCCTGACGCGAATACTGCTAGTTTGATAACATGAAATGATTATAATTTGTGGCGGTTTATGACGAGATCTGACACAACCTGAGAAAAGATATGAAATAATATCATGGACTTTCATTTACCTCGTTCTGTCGATGTAACTGCTGCCATATCGTTGAAAGGAATTCACCAGATCTCTTGGATGTCAATAAATTCAGCGATGGACATTTAACAATAGTTGTTGATTATCTGTTTTGTATGTGGCAGGACGTCGTCAGTTAAAGATCACGTGATAAAACTGGTAAGGTTCGCTTGATACAGATGTGTATGGTGATCAAATATTTGTGCAGGCTTTGTGCCCCATCCAGGCATATATATCACGCGTGGTCAAATACCTTTAGCAACCCCCCCCCACCCCACACGTTTTATGCACCTTGGTCAAGCATTTGCCTGAAGCATATGGTCTTCATATGATATTGGTACAACACAGAGCAGCACATGGTTGACTGTGGTACGATCATAGACTGGCCGAATGTTATTGCGCTAAACCTAAACAACCAATCATCAAATATCGTGAATATTGAGGCAATTAATAAGGCCTGACGAAGCCTACACGGCGATTCACAGGCGATACGCGTTTGTATCTGATTGGTGGTGAGCAAGCGCTGAAAATTGAATGAAGTGACTCTGGAACGCAATATTGTGTACCATCTGATGTAGCAAAGCAATAATGCTTCTGCTCATGCCAATACATTGTATGGGCCATGCTAGTTCCACGATATAATGGCACCGCCTCGCCATACCCTTTGAAGAACACTGGCTCTGTTAATCATGAGCTTGTCTGTGTGTGTGCTGCTACTTGTGGTAAGGACTAACTGACAGTATGTGGAGTGGGCTCTACAACACCATCAACACCTAGATTACCAACGATGCCATATTCAAGCCTTCAATCCAACATATTTCCTCTTTCATCTCACTCTTTACTCCAGTAAGCACTTCAATTTCAATTAATTGACGCAGTATCAATAGGCTGCAACGTTGTCTATATTTTCCAACAAACTCAAATGGCGGAACAAGACATAATACATTACCCCCGTGAGAGATTTTAAATTGTCACAACACAAAACCTTATACAACAAACGGATCTTTCCAAATCTATGAAATGCTCGGCAACGTTTTGGAAGTATTATGCTGCAAATTTGTATTTCCGTGTACTGTGCAAAAATCACATTTATGGCCGCTGTTGGTCGTCTTGGTGGCGGGTAAAAATTAAATCATCGATGATAACAGCAATCATGGGAAACACGCGATGTGAATGCGTCACAGTGTTTGGCAACCGCTATGAATCTTAAAGCTATTATTAATTTTCTTTGTCAGACTTTGTCTTTTATTCATTTATATGCTGGCCTACTTTTGACAACCATGATATTACAAAAAAAAACCAGATACAAATAGATTGCTTATTGGATGTATGAAGCTTGCGCGAATATTGGCTGCATATTATTCAACGTTATGGTGTTCGCTTAAATTGAATGACAATATTTCGTAGATGTATGTTTTAAATCGCACAAATATATCATGTTGATTTGTTTTTAATTATTTGTTATCTTCTCGAGAAATTCCTACGTTCCGTTAAAAACTATTACATATATCTAAGTACAATTTGTTAGTGAACGTGGATACGCACAAACGCATCTATAATACATCCATTATGAGGATCAGAAATCATGTAACCGAATCTCACTAAACGACATGACAGACGTCTTGTGCACTCTCTGTCATTAATGTGTACTTCTAGCAAAATGAAGTATTTATGCACTATTGGAGCTTTGGTATGTATCAATATTAACACAATCAGCGCAGAATGATTTGTTATCAACATTATCCATGTTATCAACCCATTTGCCGTGGAGTGCGGAAACATAATTATCTATTTATGCAGCGCAGTGATGTGGAATCCAATTACTGCGCTTGGAACATTAGGCCATCGAATAACTTGACTTATAATGCTCAAAGAAAGACACGACAAGCTAGGGGTCGTTAGATATTATGCATACAAATTTAGTTTTAAACCTTACTGCCTAACTTGGGGCCCTTTTGCTGAATAACGTCATTGCTGTGGTATATGTATCTATCGACGTCAATCATTGCTGCATCAGCCAATCTTGAGGTTATGGATTGATGTCTATCCTTCTTAGTTACTCAGTTTTATGTACATACGCCGAAACGCCGTTTTGTCATTCCCTTAGCTCATCCATCCGAACGTTTCTTTATAAAAATTGCAAAAGGACCGCTAAGGAACGTTGCTTATGTAATAAAAGACGTAGTTGTGGCCCTGGGATTGTTCATCATATGCTATCTGATAACAGGAGAGCCTTGCATTGATGATACTGCCATATCTATAATAAACTGATTCTTGACCGGAAGCCTTTTTAACAACCATATTTGTCAGCAGGCTTATCACGTCAGTTTTAACTTACTTGTCAGCCGAAATGATAACTGGTTATTTAGAAATAAATGCACTATGCATACATTTTGTTCAGAAGGAACAAATAATATGTTCATGTGTAATCAAACTTCTATTATTCAATAACAATGGAAAGTTTGCCGAAACTCATGCTTGATAATATCAATCTTAATTGCTGCTAATGTCTGTATATATTGATGATAAGCTTACTGGGAATACTATAGTATTACGTGTGTTATCAAACATACAGTGTATGTATCAATCGTAAAACCGACCAAAAGCAGAGTTCATTTGCCCACACGATTCACCATTTCATTGGCTGAAACTATCAATGTATAATACAGCCCTTCATGTAAGGTTAGTATATATATATATTATTTATTAATAATGCCACAAATGAGAATAGCATAGCAAATTTTTAATGCACATAATAAACTTTATATCTCATAGCTATTATACCGCGAGTGATGGCCTACACGCGTGGCCAGATGACAAAACCTAACATTTGAGTGCGCAAACATAATAGATGCACTGGCCATAATGGCCGCCACTGATTACATCCAGATACATCATGTAGCAAGATGAAATAACACAATGATAAATCTGTCAATACCAATGTCCTGGTTGAATGGCTGAAGATATCCTCTAGTTCACTTGAAGCTCTGCTTGTATTGACGGCGGGTTTTATAAAAATAAAGTTGTTCGATGCTTGTGTTTGTAATCTGGTTTTAAAGCCATCGAGGAAACCATCAAAAATCGATCAGGGCCCGAAACGTGGCAAGCATACTTAAACTTATTAACCTATTGATAGGTTTGCGATCTTAAAAGCAATGATTGAATGAGCAATAACAGCTCTGACGCGACCAAGGATCGCAGCAAGAAATATTGATGACACTGTCGTTAATTTTCCCCGGCGTAAGAACCACGCCGCTTGCTGATTAAACTTATGGTAGCTTGACGAGCAAAATGTTAAATAACATTTCTGCATTTGCACATTTTACTGGAAAATGGTAACAGTCCGCCAATAACCTACCCTCACGGTATAATACTGAGACCCACCAAATCAAATTGCTGCCTTTTATCATTCACTCCAAGACTGTCAATTCTTAATATTCAGATGTTATAATTACACCAACCCTGCATAATGCTCACCCCGCGCTCACCCCCTTGATTAATCAGTTTACCAGATAACGTTATCAATGTATAAATTAAATCTGACTTCCTAACATTTGCCTGACAGCCGAGCATCGAAAGCGCACTCAGTGAAAATTTGTTAAACATCGCATATTACTTACAGACCATACCTGGATACCTGGACAGAAATATTGAAATATTAATTTTGTTTACAATATCAGAGGAGATATCGATTGCATAATATTTGTTCTTGTGTTCATAATAATAATAATAATAATAATTTATTTTCTATGGCGTAAATTCTGCTACTAGAAAGTGCTCTGGGCCCGCTATGCGATGCAGTATGAGAGCCAATCGGAATAGACAAGTAAGAACAACACCCTGGCAACGATGTTACGCCCGATTCCTGATATTTTATTAAAATCAAACCCAGCTGCAGTTAACAGATTATAATTCATACACAATATTGGTTATATGATAATACAACATAAAGCGTGACTGTTGTGACCTTGATCAACAAAGCGTCGTAATGTACGTCTTAACGTCAATGTGCAGCGTGAATTGCAATTATTAGCAACTTAACGGTTTGCAACATCGTTATTGGGCCTTTAGGGTTCAGTTAAAAATCTCTGCTCACGGACGAGACATAAAAGCAAATTACCCACTCTGTTGTCCGCATCTGTTATTTCACCATTTCTATCCCAAAGCATTGTTTCACATTTCATTTGCATTGGTTTGGAGTAGTGGGGTCAGAGGTCAGTGTCATGGCGCGCTTTGCGGGATGTACGGGCTAGGAATACTGGGCGTTACAAAGGAGTGGGGAATGTAAAAAATCCAACAAAAAAATGTTACGTAATATTTGAATGGACCCTTTTTTACATCCTCGAAATCGTTCCAGAGCCGCAGGTCAGAATGCAGACTTCACAATCCAACATTAACAATGATATTGAGCCCCAGACAATCCTGGTGAGGCTGATATGTGTATGCAGCATAATGGATAAAAACCTCACGGCAGATGGATGCACCTCAGTGGCCCGTATCCAGGGAACTTAATACATCAAGGAAAGTTGGTCTTCATCGCAGCGTTGTCCTTTAACAATAATGATGATGATAATGATGATAATTTTGATGATGATGATGATGATGATCATCATCATCATCATCATCATCATCATCATCATCATCATCATCATCATCATCATCATCATCATCATCATCATCATCATCATCATCATCATCATCGTGATAAGACCCCAAGGCTATGTTATTACATAACCAAACACGGGTTGTTTCACGCTAACGTCAACATAGTCGCATGGCGTGCAACTATTGACATATCTACTCCTTTATAATTCCCATTCGGGGGTAATTGATGCTGAATAAATAATGACATATACATTAACCGATCAATATTTGATCCTCTCAAGATTGACAGATTGACATTTGACACTCACATCATTGATCCATTAACGTAAATCAACCTTTATCAGGGTCATTTTGACATATATCCCTTCGAAAATGAACCCAATGACAAGAAAGCCTCGCTTCATGAATCTACTGACTTAAAAATTAACTCCAAAGACAAGTTTACGCAAGACCTTGACAACATGGACATACTGACATATGTTAGTCACGCTGGTATTTACAAGAGCTATTTACACTAGTTTACAAAGTATAGGTAGCTCTATGTGACTGAGTTAGTCTGATTGAGTATGCTATAGGACTCACAGCATGCCACTTGTCTTGAACAATTCTACCTGCGAGGCATGCATTTAATGTCTATGCCTATCGTCCACTACGGGAGATCACGTACGTACGATAAGTAGACCATTAATAATATATCTCAATCCGATAGCTGCTCTCAAAAACTGCAATTGGTTTTACAGACATGATTATTTACACTAGTTTACTGATCAATATTCTCAATGCATTCTATTGTACCACTATGGTAATTTGCGAATATTTGTTTAGTTGATTTTTATATTTGGTATACGAATTATGTAAGATCCACGTAAGTCATAAGCAGATATATGGTATCGCGTTCTTATCACGTCTTCGTGACCATAATACCCTTGATATTGATAAAATAATCGAAATCCACAAAACGGCAATCTTCACTGACATTACTACCACAAGACTCGGCTTGACATGTGATATAGCATATAGGATGGTATCAATTGTAATGATTTCTAAATGTATCGCTTCAGGGCGCACATATCCGAGAAACATTGATGAGCGGGCCACGAGAGCCCGAAATTGCTTGTATTTATATAACCACGGGCTGTGTTATATTGAAGTTTCCTGTGACATGTAAATCGCAGTTCGCGTAGATACAAAGGTCCATTGATAGCCTCGTGTAATTTATCAACGGAACCATCATGCCTTAGTTATCACAACCGATGTTTTCATAAATCAATATATCTAGCTGGTGATACACCAATCTACAAATGCATGTTAATTGCAGATTTAAATCTTGGCGACATAAAATCAGCCGGGTATGAATTAACATGTTTTCACTATTCCGATTGCTCGAACCAAATGAAAGCAATCTCTTCAGTTCCTAAATGATAATGTATTCAATACGATTTGCAAGCGCTGCATTATTGCAGGATTTATTCATTACCGAGGTGTCATACATACAAACAATTATATTGTTGACATAAGTATTCTGTACACCAACATCACTCTGCCATTATCCGGGTACACAACCAAGCACGCCATTTAAATCCTCCATTGAAAGTGGATCTGGTGCTCTTTATTAATCATGGCTAGTCTTCAAGTCAAATTAATGCTTAAGAGTAGTTGCAATGCGGCGAAACACTTTGGTTTATCGTTGAGTGTTTGGCTGAAATAACTGTCACAGGGAGCTTCGTGTCATGTTATCATTTAGCCTCGTTGGAGTGAATGAGCTTGTTTGTGAATGCAATTATCACAGTCGTCCACGCATTGTTGAGGAAGACAATTACATGATTACGGTGCTTTGACGTAATAGACCTTATCTTAACATGCATAGGACTTATGTGGCTGTATTTAATGCAACCAGTTTCATATATAGCTACTCAACCTGTATTGATTTAATATTTTTCTTGGCGATCAATCGACATAATTGCTAATAATTGCTTATATTATGCAATGATTGCTTCGAAATCGATAACAGCAAAAGAACTACTGGCAATTACAGTTACGTGTATTATTGAGACACTACCATTTTGCGTATTAGTCACTCCTCAATCCACCTCATATTATAAAATCTCTGTAATACATCAATGATGTCACTGTTGTTATGCAGCATTCCACACATTAGCAACAAAATGCTTTACTAGCGTATCTCTAATCTGCATTTCGTTTCAAAGTAAGTCCAATTTAGCATGGCATGTATAGTATTTTTTACCTAGGAAATCAATAAAACAAAGACACAAACCGTCGACTAAATTCATTGCATTTTCATATTTTGACTTACTTTCAATGCTTTTCAGCACATTTACATGTCACTTCGGAAAATCAAATTTGACATGATAGATACTTTTGTATTTCTCAATTACACCACGTAGTGAATTATTTCGCATGTTGAATCACCTTGCACAGCCTCCGGGGTCTATAGGCTGCATCCAATCTCACTCGGAAAACCAAAGTTGACATGATAGACACTTGATAAATAGCTCCTTCTTGGATATCGAATCCATGTGAGTTAACCCGGCATGCGATGCTTCGACTATGGACTGTCTGTCAACACACAAAAAACAGTTCAGGTAGGACTTAATCATTGTAATAGAATAGCACACGACTCGACTACGCCTAAGCAAACATATCGTGGGCTAGCCCAATAGTCTAATAATTTTCCAGCCACCTCAACCCAGCCCTACAATGAAGATGTATAATACATAATGGGCACATCAAGACAAATAATTTATTAATAGCAAAACAATTAATCGTGATGCGTCCTTGGTGATTGAAGCAGGCCTTCGGTGATGATGGCGTCCAAACGGAATTATCAAAAGCAAGAAACCAATGGTTTTATAAACGGGCACCCAATGTCATTTCATTCAACGAAAGACTCATTTCGTCCGAGTTCTAATGCTCCATCATGGAGAAATTTGTCTTTTGATGGGTGCACTACAGTATATATATTTATCTTTATTGAAGACGACAGTTAATCCCCCCACACAATTTCGTCTTGCTTATATTCGGCGAGGGCACTCTTCAATATGAAATCGCGCCAGGCAATTTAAATAGTCGGATGATGGATGTTCCATTATGAATATAACAATATAAACATGAGGTTGGTTCTGTTATGGCACTCGTTTGTTATCAGATGACCAACAATAGTCTGACGGTATTTTCTTTAATTTTTTAATTACATTATGTTCGGGCGATAATAGCGAAATATATGTCCAATTTGCGAAGACACTGCGATATTAAAAACTTCCGTTGATAAATCTTGCGTATTAGCGGGTTCATCTAAGAGTCTAACATAAGATTTGCAGGTTGCTACTAGATCGAAACAAAGAGGCCAGCTGATTCAGCAGGTGAGGTCAGTGAATTCTCATGACCTAATATGCATGACCTTATTAGCAATAAAAACGCGCCATGTTTTGTGTTCGTCACCTGTGGCAACGTCGAGGAAAAGGCAATTTGCACATCGATAAAGTTCGCAGTTACCAGGCCCGTATGCCTAATCAGCATCTATTCTCATCGGCTGTAACATCACAGTTTACATCTCTATAAAATCGAGGACAGGCAATAACACTCAATGTCTTGTGGATGATCACATTGCACATCATGGTTCCGTTGCAATATGGTCAATGCAAATACTTCCAATAAACAAACGGCTTTGCATTGCATTAGGCTTCACTTAACATCACTCACATTGGACGACTTTACCATATTGAAGACACCTTGTTGAACACACCATACAAGCAGTATAATCATGAAATCATACTGAAGCCACTGAATCCAATGGCTGCCTTTTATTATTCATGCTAAGTATATTTTGCTTAATGAATACCATGTTAGTTGGCAGTTGAATAGATGTCTCGATGATCAGCTTCTAAACTAGAGCTGACCAGCATATATATTATATATAGCTGGCAGCCAAACAGTAATCTGGTCACTGCGCGCTGCGGTAACCTTTGTTAAATGCCGCATATTGTTTACAGGTTAACGGATGCTTGGATTGTGGAGCCTGATTGAAATATCTAATTTCAATCAGAAACAAATAACAAGTCGATCAGAAACAAAATTAATGCAATTTTGCACGGAATGTCGCATATCATTTAATGAACATCAGTATCTCTTTGTTCTTATGAGTGGGTCCAACTTTACGCATACGCCCATGTATAGTTTTACGGTAATACCCGGGGCTTAAGAACTTCGGTGTCACATAGGAATCGGGCCACAGTTTGCTTTCCAGGATCGTATCGCAACGTTTATAATTGGGCCGTAAGATTTACTTGGGCAAATTAGTCCGACCATAATGAGTGAGAAAATGTCTCAACCCGTGATAACTGAAACACGGCTCTTGTGAGCGTAACATTAAATTGCACTTTGGGAATTATATTTTAAGCCATGAAATCACAAGGCTCATAATAGAGCGATATATCACGGCCTTTGTACAGACGGTGCTTTAGGTTCTGCTTACTATAACATCTAGCCATGAACTGTCTCGTCATCAAACTGGAGTCATAAAGAGTGCCGGTTTCTGTAGGACCCCATGGGCCTTCAAACGGAGACTTACGACACAACAAAAATCCATGACCCAGGGCCAAAAACCAATCAAGTAGCAATAGTGCAGACCCGGAGAAAACCCTGAAGTGGCTGCGCACAGTGAGCGCCACGGACTGCCCCCTAAAATTGGCAAAAACCACCGCTGAAGGGCCCCTTACAGGCCATATTAACAGTGTGAAGGAAGATGACCTGCCGTGAAAAGGGACATTGCATTTGAACAGCATCAGCGTGATGCCTTGCGCGCTTTTACCCAGAGGTCTGATGAGCCCATCACCACTTACAATTACGAGTTCATGGCGCTACTAAAGGAGGGGTATCCTACCTAGTTTGGCTGTACCTATCCAACCTAGCCAACCGTGGCATGGCAGAAGAAGTGGTACTGGATGGTCGAACTCACACCCTCGAATCTGCCATAAAAATTAGCTCTGCAACGAGCAAGATGGGTGAGCTGCTTATCCCCAAATCTGCGCCGAGAGGGTACACGGCGGAGGTCTCTGGCCTCCCCACACCTGAGATTACTGCCGTCACAAAGGCATTAGAGGCCATGACCATGCAGTCCAGTGATCTAGCAAAAAGCCACATGGAACTGCAGTGTAAGGTCAGTGCCCCTACGCCCTAAGCCAGCCCCCAGGGCACAGGCGCTCCCAGTTCAACGCCGATATCTGTCCAAGCACCCGTCAGTCAGAACCAGGGAAACTAATGGCCACCACAGGTAATGCCCCCAAACGCGGTGGTTGCTCCTGAGTCGTGCAAGGAGGAAGCGGACGCCCTAGGGTCCGCCTTGATATATCCGGTGTTCAAACTACTGCCTTGATTGACACTGGATCCACACATACAATTGTCACGCGCGCTATTTATGAAAAACTCCCCAAACTAAGCCTACTCTACCAGACGCCCACTATCACTTCCATCACAGATCACGAGCTCCTAATCCAAGGGGCGTGCACGGTTAAACAAGCTTGCAAAATAGCCGAAGTGTTAATTTGTGAGTCGCTGGGAGTAGAAGTACTCGTAGGAGCTAACTTCATGAAGGGAACTATTCTAGATATAGACCAAGATATTCTCGTCATAGGAGATAAGAAATACAACCTGATTACCGAACTGGAGACTAGGTTCTGTCCTCTGATGGCCAGAGGGATATTACCTACTGCCCCGAATGGGACTATCCGCCAAGTGTTGAAAGCTTACGAAAACGTTTGTAGCCCCAAAATTACCCCTGTTCGAGTTGCTCAGTCACTGGATTGACACAGGGGACCAGGATCCAATCCGGCAGAAGGGATACCGATTGCCCTTCGCACAACGTCAGCAAGCTGAACAATGCATTGATGAGATGCTGCGGGATGGATTAATCCGCCCCTCTGGCAGCCCATCACACTTGTACCGAAGCGTGACGGCACTACGCGCTCCTGCGTCGACCTGGGTCTTTTTGAGTTTGTGCGCATGCCCTTTGGTTTGACAAATGCCCCTGCTATTTTTCAGCGGACCATGAATAAGATTCTCTCTGGTCTGACAGGCAAAATATGCATGGTGTACATTGACGATATAGTGGTTTATTCTCGGATGAAAGCGATCATGCGCGCCACCTTGAACAGGTGTTTCAAAGATTGCGCAGCGCTGGCCTCCAGCTTGAGCCATCCAAGTGTCATTTCGGCCTTACCCAGATTGAGTTATTGGGTTTTCGAGTGTCGGGTGAGGGAATTCAACCCTTGAGTGAGTTAATGCAATTTATGAGATGTCCGCGCCTACTTCTGTCACTGAGGTGAGAAGTTTCCTCGGTATGGCAGGTTATTACAGGCAGTGCATTAAGAACTATGCTCAGTTGGCAGCCCCTTTAACTAACTTGCAGAAGAAGGGCGAATCCATTTCGCTGGGGACATGAGGAGGCGCGAGCCTTCTGTAAGCTCAAACGAGCCCTAACCACAGCCCCCATCTTAGCTCACCCAGACCCGAGGAGACCATATCAGCTGTATATAGACGCTAGCAATGAGGCTGTCGGGACCGTGCTGACTCAGAATGATGGAGGTATCAACAGGCCTGTAGCTTATCTGACCACAGCTGAGATGGCCAACCATTGAAAAGGAGGCTTATGGGATTGTTTATGGGCTGAAAAATTTCATCCTTACCTCTGGGGTTCAGAGTTCACCATCTACACTAATCACAAGCCTCACTCTCCATGGCAGACATGTTTGACGCTATGCTAACATGACATAACGAATCCTCTACCCTGAGATATAACGAACACCAAGCTCCAGCGATGGGCAATTCAAATTGATGAGTATGGCGCCCCTATACAACACATACCTGGTAAGAAGAATATCCATGCTGATGCTTCATCTCGGATTGCCGCTACCACTGATGTTTTGTCTCAAATTGCCGCTATTGCCCCATCCCTACTTTCGTTCCACCCATAATTGCACCCGATGACTGGCGTACTGACCACATTGACCCCAAGGAGATTGCTCAACAACAGCGAGAAGAGTTTCTTGAAGAGATGCAGTGGTATACATGGAAGCGGTTCTGGAACAGAACCGCTCCCATGTATACTACGCACCCTTTGGCAGCTTATACAAGATTTTTGCTCACCCTAAGGGCGCCTCGGTCCCGACCCCCAAACGGGTCCGAGGGGCTCGTTTGTTGGTAAACTTGTGTGACCATAGGCCAGGGTGTCTACGCCGTTTGCGGCTATCCACCTCTTTGAATAAAAGGGAGAGAGGGACACCTTGTTGGCGTGGAGTCTATATAACTTATGGCTATCACTGCGAAGCATGTTCATTCCATGGCGGAACTGCTTCTTGGTGAACAGAGACTCCATGTACTGTGCGTGGCGTAGGTGTTTTTTAACCACAACTTTCTTAACTCCCTTAGTCCTTTTAATTTTACCCTCATTGGACATTAGAATAGAATACATTTTTGGGCGCAGACCGACATACTCCTTAATAGCCACACCAGCACATTCATCTTTCATCTTCCCTAGCACCTTCTTGTTTACGTCCGAGAACAAGGGATGGGAAGGACCATAATTGCTTGAATCAAAGAGGTCACTATCTTCTTTCATATCCGCATACACGTCAGCTGTGCGTATCTCTAGAAGCAGCGTGTCCGTGTCAGTGTATAGCAGGCCAAGGTCACTACCATATCTGGACTTCATTGTGTTATAATAGAAGTCGTACATTAGGTGCTTTAAAAGATCCAGTATGCACATACCAACATACACCAGACGATTCAAGACCAAGTGGGATTTATGCATAGGCAGGTCAGCCGGGTCATCATCGAACACTTTATGTCGAGCATAGGCGGGGGTGGCCACAAGCTTGCGTATTTTATCCTCTTCTGCCGAGCGCACAATCTTGATGTCAACCCTCCTTCTGAGATTCTCCATGGTTTTGCCATGTTCATCAGCTTGTACAGGTCCTTTTTAAAGTCGCTGGTGGCAGCCTTACGCAGCTCTGTATTCATGCCAATATAAGGCTCCACCCAGGGACTCTGATTGAATACAAGCGCACGGTGTATTTAGGTAAGCCTCATTCCCAGGGATAGGTAAAGCTTGAGGTTCCTATAGTGGACCACATACTTTTCTTTATCGCGCAGGTTCATTACTAGCTTTTCAACTCCATTTCCGGTGCTCCCGAAGCACCTAGGAGATCCTTCTGATAGTCCGACAACCATTCACTCTGCACAGACATTCGCTCTGGCGCTAGTGGATAAAAATTGTGATCAGCATGTAGCTCTGCAGAGTATTCCAGATCAACTTCGAGTATATATCCGGTTTCTGCATTGTCAGGATAGTCCTGTATCTATAGATCGGCCGGCTGATTCACCCACTTAATACCCGCAGTAGGTAAAGGTTGACTCATCGCCCATCCATACAGGTTGTTGGCGTCAAGTTACTGGATATAACTCGCTGGCTTATCCTGCTTAAAGCCATCCACGTACGGGTTGTTGGCATTAGTGTGGCGGCGCGACACCATGCTTACACCAACTCTAAGACCCTTCTCGGTAAAGAGGTGCTTGTCATAGTTGTTTAGAAGCTCCAGCTCCACATTCGTGCTCTTAAGAAGCGCGTCCCGGGGCTGGTGTAATAGTGGGCTGGATCTAAACTGAACTGTTTGAGACAAGTTTTGTGGAATATCTCAAAGACATCGACTAAGAGCAGCACATCCGTGCGCAGGTACAGGTCATGGTAGTCCCCCATGTTTTTGCAACCGACATTCTGTGCATGGGCATAGTCGGCAACAGATATCCCCTGCTCAGAGAGATTGCTGTAGAACTCATGGATCGACGGTAGTGAGGCAACAAACTAATCCCAGCCATCCATAAACTCGTAGGGGTAGACTCCCTTGCACAGTAGCAAGCATACTTAGCCGTTACCGCAAAGGCGTCTGAGTTGTTTGCAGACACCAGCTTGTCAAGCGAGGCCAGTAGGAACTGTGCAATGTCAATAAATCTGACTGATAGGGAGGTATACTTCTCCATGTTGTTTGGGATGCAGTTGATATTCCCTTCCACCTTACTTACGGCCTGCATCAAGAGGTGAGGGTCATAACCTCGTAGGTTGTGGAATACAACAGGCACGGTCGTTGTTTTAGGATTCAACCACAGTTAAAGGTTGCAAACGTTGTGGTCTTCCCCTCTGTACTTACCTGTTATATGGCAGTGGTCGCGGACAGAGTACTCACCCAGTTCTTGTTCACAGATATGACAATGGGTCGCTGCCCTGTGAACTCTTTTGTCCTCTCGCGTCATGCGCATGGGGACAGGTTTTGACAGAACTTCTTTGATATTGAGCTCTTCCTGCTGCAGGGCTTGCAAGAATTTTTCCACAGTGTTGCCTCCTCTATACACCACAGGGGGTTCGGTCTGACCATCACACCGAACAACCACATAACCGTAGCCACATGGCTCATGCTCCTCTGTTTTCTGCGTGTTGCTCTTGGTAGGATCAAGCGCAGTGCCTGGAAGTTTCACCGTGAGCGCCTCAAAGTCAGCATAAATAACATAAGGGGCAGCCAGCTGCTTCTGCCAGTTCTGGAAGGATAACATGTTCTTCCCTTCCTCATGAATATCCACTCGCAAAACAGTTTGCCATATCCCCATACACTCAGGCTTGTGCTCAGCAAACAGTTAATCAGTGGTGGAACCATGTAAACATTGCTCACAGAAGAATTTGCGGTGTTCGTATTTACTCTGATCATACAGTAGGCAGTTCAGATGTTTGATTTGCGTGTAATGAAACTTGCCATCCACCTCAACCAGCATGAGGTTTATGCATGTACCAGTCTGCTTACTGATGTGGTGTATGATAGTAGCCTTCCCATCCCATACAAACACGTTCACGGTTAGGTTAGCTTGCTTTTCCACCTTCTCAATCTGCGACACTGGTGTTGGATATTCTACGCCTTTACCTTCCAACAGGGTTAACAGCCACTGAATATTATAATTTGATGGCCGATGTGGGTTCTTGGCAACCGGGTGCAGAGCCGCTCCAAGAGACCATAGAAAGCAGTATGAACGTTTATGATCGCCTTCTTAGCTGCCAGCTTACTCGGCAGTGGTAAGTAGTAGGCACCTTTCAATGGCAGGTAATCGGCAATATCAATCTACAGAGTTGTGACTGACTCAAATTCCCAACCGGAACCTCTATTGGTCCACTTCTCCAACTGCTCTTGAATATTAGCGCTACACTAGTTCAGCGCATCATTAATATCTTCTGAGGAGAGAACCACCTGCTGCTTATTACGCAACATAGGCTCAACATACTCAGAGCTACCATCTTGTTCTCCACAAGTATTAGCTTAAGGGCAAACTGACACTTGATTCCACCTAGCCCCTCCAGTTCACCAGTCAAAACTTTATGCATCTTCCGACGCATGCCCTTAAAGAACATCATAAGGTCCGAGCCAAGGGGGTGAGACTCAGGAACGTTCACCATCCATCCACGCAAATAGTTTTTAACAGCCCATTTAGTCTTCTTGAACTCAAGACACGGTGTGAGAACTGGGTACTGGGTTGCGAGGACTGAGGTGTGCGGGGCAGGGCCCGGGGTGCACAGGACAGTGACTAGTCTGTGGAGGGTAGGGACTGGTGTGCACGGGGCAGGGACAGGGGTGCATGCCACCCCAGCCCTTAATCTAGTAAAATATCTCCTTGTATACGCGGTCAAATTCATTACGCTTTTCAAGTGCTTGGAGTGCAACCTTAGAGCATGGTTAAAGCAGTTTAAACCCGTGAATTGTAACGTTATCGCTTTGGGCTTTACATGCTCGCGTATTATGAGTCATGGTTACTATACAAATCCATTTGTCTAAGAGGAAAATGTGTGATACATAAAAAACAATGACTTGACATCGAGCGTGCTATGAACATACCCTAGATTGGATATGCACTAGCACAAAGACATTCTGCGTGTTCATTTTCACAGAGTGTAGTCCCTGAATTAGACCTCACACTACTGCTAGACTCCGCACCAGAGAGATAGTGGGTAATGAATAACGACAACGCAGTTGGTTGGTCTCACTGGATTTCCGAATTCCGAAATTGATCTCTCCTCAGTTCTTGAGGTCTTTATATACCATTTCGTTTGGCGTGCGACCAAATGGGCAGACGCCTCATTAATTCATCATGAATTCACTAAGCTATATGTAAGGCGAATCACCTTAAACTTGAATGGCCTTTCAGTTGGCCAAGACATTTACATATAAACATACGATTAACATTACACAGGAGATTACATATAATGTGACTTAAACTGAAATGGCCTTCCATTTGGCCCCAGAACATTAACATACATGCATAAATTAGACTGACCCCCAACAACTATTTCTAAACTTCAAAGGGTTCGGCAACATCAAAGAACACTCGTCACGTGACCTGGCGGAGGTCAACATTATCAGTTTAAACCGTTATGACTTTAGACCGCAACATTATGACACATGGTTCTACTCCACAGGGGGAGCCTGGCCTAAGCCGTCAATCATAACAGAGCGGACTGGTGAGAAAGTGTCAGGCTGCTGTGAGCAATTTTTTCTTATGCTAAAGACGCCTGTGGTTGACTTTATCGAACCCACAATCCATGCACAATCCTACGTTATTTCTTATAGCCTTCTTACAAACCGTACAAAGACAATTAACAACGCCATGTTTTATCTTATATCTGTGTAATCCACAAAACTCTTGCGTACAGAGCCTGTTACAGGGGTCTTTCTTTCCGAGTAATACCCACGGGCACTTAGTTTCAAATACTACCATTGTTATGTATATAGATATCTATTAGTCAAATTGGTAATACCGCCTGGTGGCAACTGGGTATCGGACGGCACCACAAGTAGCTCCTCCTTTACAAAGCCACAGAGTGGTCCATCTAACAAATAGTATAGTACGGGCTCGAAGGATATTGGGATGGCCGCGCCTGACTGATACTCCGTGTTTTGCAAGCAGCTGATTCACTGCTCCCATAAGCTCCCGTCCGGGGATCGGCTTGGTGAACCTCATTAGGCCCAGACACATCAAATTCTGGTCTGGTAATGTGTTTTGGCACTGGCAGGTAGATTTGCCAGATAGCTTGCTTTGTTAGCCACCCCCTGGCAACTTCCTCAGAAACCTTCACTTCTGTAGCAAGCTTCTTGATAGCTGTAATGCCTTTCCAGTAGCCCTTAGGACTATAGTAGATCTTTTGCATGCGACGATCCATGCAAAGTAAACGCTCGAGTTTACTAGAATTACCTACTTAGCAAGCCTGTATATAACCAATCATGTCCCAGCCATACCCAGTATAATGAACGCCACCTCACGCCTTTTTTGACCATCTGAGGGCTTGTAGAAATCTGAAAGCTGGGGCTCAGAGCCCAGCGGGTCGACAGGTTTACCCTTTTAGCGTTTTTTTTAGGTTGCTCACTGGTCACTGACGTTATCTTCACCGGTGTTGTCTCCCCTTGATTCATATTCGTTTCTTCCATCTTTACTTACTAAATTTGTTTGTCCAATTGACAGCTCTTAGTAAGCACCTGTTATAGCGGAGTTAAGCACCTGTTATAGCGGAGTTAAGCACATGCTATAGCAGAGTTAAACACATACTATAGCGAGGAAGTGGTGTCTTCCTCTCCACCGGCCCCTGTTGAGTCGGTGCTTGTTTTTCCAAATAGACAGTGCTTAATTGTTGTTAAAACTGCGGTTAATGGAGCTAAAAACATACCATAGCGATAATATAGCTCACAAGTGGCAGTGCGTAGCGCGTGTCCAACAAACGGGTCAGTCTCAAGGTCTGTAATTAGCTTTGGCTGGTGGGATTGGTAGAAACATACAAGCAATACCTGAGTATAGCTGTAACGATGATTGACCTAGAGTGCGCGTCATGCTAGAGCCAAGCCGAGCCTCGTATCTCACATACAGCATTATGATCTCTTCATCAGACATTGATTCAACCTGGTCAATTGTAAGGCCCTCCAAACAAAGGTACTGACGGGCCTGACCACCAGCTATGACGGCAGCAAGCTACCCAGAATAAGAAACCTAAATTGGTTACTGAGGCAGCGGCTGCTATCAAGGCCAATATCACTTCAATCGACGGCATATGCAGTAGGTGTTCAGCAGCAGTTTTGCGTGTTTGGTCTTTGCTAGTAGTTGGCGTACTGCGGCACGTTCCTCCTTTGTTGAAATTACATCATTTTCATGTAAGGCATCTTCACGAGTCATGGTCCTTGGTGTGAAAGAGCACCATCCAGCGAGTCTGTTCACGTAAGTCCTTCAGCACAGAGTTGTACTTTTGGGTGAGGACCCAGACACTTTGCTGCACATGGCAGCCGCTAAAAGCCAGTTCGGATAGCATGTCTCTCTTCTTGGTTAGGGCCTTTGCTGCCGAACAGTCATCAATAATGTACAAGGTTGGCTCGCCCTTAAAACAACGGCAGAAAGCTCTCAAGTGGTCATGGAGCCGCTCCCCTGGATCAACGACGTAGACCTCTGAATCA
The DNA here is from genome assembly GCA_034190875.2 of Urechis unicinctus. Taxonomy (NCBI): domain Eukaryota; kingdom Metazoa; phylum Annelida; class Polychaeta; order Xenopneusta; family Urechidae; genus Urechis; species Urechis unicinctus. The sequence continues at coordinate 53,553,614 of CM067353.1, read as the reverse complement.
TCCCACACCCATAACCGTGACTGATAGGCCTCGTTGAAACGTATGGTGGGGCAGAGGTTAACAATATATTTGAAGGAGCGGAAGAAGGGCCCTTCAAGTAGGTCGAGGATGAACTGGGCATAGAGTTGGTTGGGGATGCTCTCAATGGTCACCTCAACTTTTGCAATCTTTGGGTTGTAGAACGACCCTGTCTTCCTGGCGAATGAGGCATTGGCTGGATCTTCAAAGAGCAGTAGGATGCCCTTCATGCTGCGAGCAGGCACATTCAGGTTGATGTTACACAGTGTATCTTTTTTATTGTATACAAGCTTCCTGTGACGAAGCACACGCTCATACAGAATTGCAAGTCGACCTGTGTACTGGGTGCGTATCATACGGGCCAACTCTGGTTGGGTAACCATGTCATACTTTCAGGAGATGCCATCAATTTTGTAGCTTGAGTCACTTGACACATGAATCACACGGCTGTAGTCTTTGAATGTGAGCTCGTATTCCAGGCTGTCACTAAGCGCACTCGGGTAGAATGGTATGTGGCTCTCGAGGAGTTCAAAATCACGCGGAACGTTGAACCTTTTACCATAAACATCAGCTACCGCCTTGTCCTCTTCCTCGGTCTCGCCCCCATTTGTATCTTAGTTGTGTTTCTGTCATCTGATGTGTCAATGCCTTGATACTGGAGGCCGTGGTAACAGTGGTACATATCGCTGTCATCAATAGACATGACCTCATTGCCCGATATCTTGATTGTCATTTTCTTAACCATGGCGCGTCCCAGGTTTTGCACAACGCTGCGGTTAGCATCAGCCGAGGTCAGTGTGATTGTAAAGGCCAGCCGTGCTGTCCCTGGGACAATGACGTCGTCTGCGCCTTGATTGGGGAAGCGAACCAGCAGTTGTTGGTTCTGGTCAATAGTGATTGGATTGTTTGTAATAACTACAGACTGTCGCACGCCCTTTACCCCGAGGGGTTTGCGTATCCGGCTATGTGGGTTTAGTTTGCACCTGTAAGTACTCGACATGTTGAATTCTTAATAACACATATATCTCCATAGTAACATGGAGTTTGATAACCCCACATTTGACGACGTAGAGGAGGAGGGGGCTATGGGAGGGGAGAGGAATGAGACTAGCTTCATTAATGATGAGGAGACTAAACTGATTGACGAAACTTTAGATACGTCGAGTACGACTAGTCCACCATGGGCTATTACTGAAAAGCCTGCAGGATTAATAGAAGATCAGGTGGGATCCCAAGAAGAAACAAAAGTCTTAGTTACGAGGTGGAAGAAGGCAGTGTCTAAGCATGGGCTGCCGGCAACTCTGGAGTTTAGATCGTCTAAAGGAGGTGACCTTTGGGTTAAATGGGGCTATCCACAAAGGCAGCAAAAGCCCTACAAGGCGTTGACCAAGCTGCTGCTAAAGCGGAAGCTGCACTTCCAGATAAGTTAGAAATGAGAAGCCCTGAAGCTGTAACAGAGCAAGGTGGTGTGGAAGAAACAAGCTTCATAGAGGGCGTTCATAACGCCATACAAGACCTAGGTACACAAACAGACAACGAATTACCACTCAGAGAGCTTATGGCTATGCAGACCCAGAGGGGTGAGCTGGTCAATAACCTAGCTATGATAACTCAGATAGAAAGGGATATAAAACATCGGGAAGCTAAAATGGAAGAAGGGAGGGGTGATAGTCGAGCATGGAGATTCCAAGCAAATGAGCTTGCAGAGCTGCAGGACCTGCATCGTGTCTGTGTTGAGGCTGCCTCCGTAAACCGTAAAAGTCTGCGAACCCAAATTAACCGCATCAGGGAAACGATCAACAGACTTCTTAACGAGGACACAACGCTGGCTGAGCGTGTACGCACCCTGTTCCGGGAGCAGGGCATAACAATCGCCTCCGTCCTCACTGCGATTGGATTGGCAATCTTGACCCTTGTAGTTGCTTTGACGGGCGGAGGGAGCACTAATGCAACCCCGGCACCAACACCGACGCCAACTGATAAGCCCGGGGTAAAGGAATGGATTAAAAGAACAGTTTAACTCCTTGGCAAACGTCCTGAAGGTCCTGGCCGTAAGGCAGCAGCTGCCCTTCCAGGAATCCTTGGCTCCATCGTATCATGGCTGCTTAAGTCAGCTGCAAAGGTGGCTGGTTGGATGGCAGAATATGTGTGGGCCGTAGATGTGGCAGTTGGGGGAGTTATCCTCCTGATACTCCATGACCTACTACGTAGCAAACCAAAGCACAGCTAAGCCAATAGGCCCGTTCCAAACACATAATCAACCTTTGAGGAAGCTTTCTGGAGGACGTTCTGATACCATCGGATGGATGACGGAAAGTCCACTGGGGAGTTGATGGCATCCTCAACGTCAGCCTGAAATTGCTTTTGAGCATCAGAGGACGTTCCAACACCTAGTATCTCTGAGCGGGTCTGTGCCTGAGCCTCAACAATGGCCCAGACATAAGTCTGAATGCTGTAGTTGATCCGTGTGATACCTGGGGCGATGAACCCCGCTGATTTTTCCAGGGCGTAAGTACTCCAGGCGGTGTTTGCTCCATCCTGGTCTTGCTTTATAAAATCGATATGTAGCTTGCCTCCCTGGAAAACAAAGCCGTCGGTTGATTTCTCAAAGGTTTGCATAACGGATTCGTACAGGTGGGTGTTTCCATAATGAGTGATCACCCGTACCTCGTGTGTTTTCAGGGTCGGTGAAGTAGACCCGCCCTAGGGTCTGGTTACCGCCCTTTATTCTCCAGTCGCTGTTTTCGTCAACCCCAAACTTGTGGCAGAGCCGGTGGTAGATTCTCTTGTCAAAGGTGTTGTTGGTGGCTGACCATGTGGCGTCATCTGACGTCATCCTTGGCTCCATCGTATCATGGCTGCTTAAGTCAGCTGCAAAGGTGGCTGGTTGGATGGCAGAATATGTGTGGGCCGTAGCTGTGGCAGTTGGGGGAGTTATCCTCCTGATACTCCATGACCTACTACGTAGCAAACCAAAGCACAGCTAAGCCAATAGGCCCGTTCCAAACACATAATCAACCTTTGAGGAAGCTTTCTGGAGGGACGTTCTGATACCATCGGATGGATGACGGAAAGTCCACTGGGGAGTTGATGGCATCCTCAACGTCAGCCTGAAATTGCTTTTGAGCATCAGAGGACGTTCCAACACCTAGTATCTCTGAGCGGGTCTGTGCCTGAGCCTCAACAATGGCCCAGACATAAGTCTGAATGCTGTAGTTGATCCGTGTGATACCTGGGGCGATGAACCCCGCTGATTTTTCCAGGGCGTAAGTACTCCAGGCGGTGTTTGCTCCATCCTGGTCTTGCTTTATAAAATCGATATGTAGCTTGCCTCCCTGGAAAACAAAGCCGTCGGTTGATTTCTCAAAGGTTTGCATAACGGATTCGTACAGGTGGGTGTTTCCATAATGAGTGATCACCCGTACCTCGTGTGTTTCAGGGTCGGTGAAGTAGACCCGCCCTAGGGTCTGGTTACCGCCCTTTATTCTCCAGTCGCTGTTTTCGTCAACCCCAAACTTGTGGCAGAGCCGGTGGTAGATTCTCTTGTCAAAGGTGTTGTTGGTGGCTGACCATGTGGCGTCATCTGACGTCATCCTTGGCTCCATCGTATCATGGCTGCTTAAGTCAGCTGCAAAGGTGGCTGGTTGGATGGCAGAATATGTGTGGGCCGTAGCTGTGGCAGTTGGGGGAGTTATCCTCCTGATACTCCATGACCTACTACGTAGCAAACCCAAAGCACAGCTAAGCCAATAGGCCCGTTCCAAACACATAATCAACCTTTGAGGAAGCTTTCTGGAGGACGTTCTGATACCATCGGATGGATGACGGAAAGTCCACTGGGGAGTTGATGGCATCCTCAACGTCAGCCTGAAATTGCTTTTGAGCATCAGAGGACGTTCCAACACCTAGTATCTCTGAGCGGGTCTGTGCCTGAGCCTCAACAATGGCCCAGACATAAGTCTGAATGCTGTAGTTGATCCGTGTGATACCTGGGGCGATGAACCCCGCTGATTTTTCCCAGGGCGTAAGTACTCCAGGCGGTGTTTGCTCCATCCTGGTCTTGCTTTATAAAATCGATATGTAGCTTGCCTCCCTGGAAAACAAAGCCGTCGGTTGATTTCTCAAAGGTTTGCATAACGGATTCGTACAGGTGGGTGTTTCCATAATGAGTGATCACCCGTACCTCGTGTGTTTCAGGGTCGGTGAAGTAGACCCGCCCTAGGGTCTGGTTACCGCCCTTTATTCTCCAGTCGCTGTTTTCGTCAACCCCAAACTTGTGGCAGAGCCGGTGGTAGATTCTCTTGTCAAAGGTGTTGTTGGTGGCTGACCATGTGGCGTCATCTGACGTCATCCTTGGCTCCATCGTATCATGGCTGCTTAAGTCAGCTGCAAAGGTGGCTGGTTGGATGGCAGAATATGTGTGGGCCGTAGCTGTGGCAGTTGGGGGAGTTATCCTCCTGATACTCCATGACCTACTACGTAGCAAACCAAAGCACAGCTAAGCCAATAGGCCCGTTCCAAACACATAATCAACCTTTGAGGAAGCTTTCTGGAGGACGTTCTGATACCATCGGATGGATGACGGAAAGTCCACTGGGGAGTTGATGGCATCCTCAACGTCAGCAGCTGAAATTGCTTTTGAGCATCAGAGGACGTTCCAACACCTAGTATCTCTGAGCGGGTCTGTGCCTGAGCCTCAACAATGGCCCAGACATAAGTCTGAATGCTGTAGTTGATCCGTGTGATACCTGGGGCGATGAACCCCGCTGATTTTTCCAGGGCGTAAGTACTCCAGGCGGTGTTTGCTCCATCCTGGTCTTGCTTTATAAAATCGATATGTAGCTTGCCTCCCTGGAAAACAAAGCCGTCGGTTGATTTCTCAAAGGTTTGCATAACGGATTCGTACAGGTGGGTGTTTCCATAATGAGTGATCACCCGTACCTCGTGTGTTTCAGGTCGTGAAGTAGACCCGCCCTAGGGTCTGGTTACCGCCCTTTATTCTCCAGTCGCTGTTTTCGTCAACCCCAAACTTGTGGCAGGTGGTGTGTCAGATTCTCCTAGTCTCCGGATTGTGTTAGTACACGTGGAACCCAATTTGAGGTGGCCAGGGCAGAAACCGGTGGTAGAGTTTGCGGGCTGTCGTCACTTATGTTTGGCACCAAGTATTTATCAAACAGGTTTGGATGTCCTCACGTTGAATGTAAAGGCTTGTTTATTCATAGTGCTATGTATCACACTATGTCTAATTATGTTCACCTCGATCAAGTCAGCACCACGCACAACATGCTAGATGGTGCGCCCACTACGCTTCTTCAAGTTGTTGGCTTAGAGGGTGGCTCTTTTGGTGATATTATAACCGCGAACATCACTAATCCTGTCTGTAAGCGTGTCACTAGCGGAACAGTGCATGAGTTAAAGGTTCAGTTACGCGATAATAAAGGAAGGCTATTGGATAACCACAACTTACCTGTTAGCGTTGTTCTTGAATTTACAAGATGTCAATAAAAACGAGTATTTACGGACCTAGGCAAAAACCGGCAAGCACTGTTCAGGGCGCCGACCTCTCGGAATATGCCACAAAGACCTATGTATCTATTGACGACTCACAAATAATGGATAAAAGTGGCGGTACTATGACTGGAGACCTTGAAATGGGAGATAATAAAATCGTTCAGTTGGGAGCCCCAATATCGCCTGAAGATGCTGCTAATAAAAAGAATGTTGATGCACAGCACAGACAGCATCGCAGGGACCTGAGAGAACACATAAACTCCCAAACGAACCATCTAATTACTATATGGGAAGAAGCAAGTGGCCCCCTTCGGACAGGATATTGAGGTCGTTTGGCCATGGGGCCAGGGGTCAAGACTCACGAGACTCAAGATGTCGATATACCATGTTATCAAATGGTAGGATCATTCGTATGGGGTTGTCTTCGGGTGTTGGTGCTAATACTGGTCCTATAGCAGTCGTTCCTGTTATTAATGGAACGAACCAAGTAGTAGGAATAAGTAAGCCTGCTGACCAACGGGCTGTTGTAATATCTTTAGATAAAAAAACATGATCAGATCCGCATTCTAGCGCAGAGCAAATTGAATACCATTGCTGACATTGTATCGACAGCATTTGAAGATGGTAATATTTCGGATCATGAGTTTAAACTCGTTTTATCTGAGGTCACAAAATATACCCAAATGAAGGGCGAAATTAAGGCCAGATCTGTAAAAGCGCACCAGACTGTTTCAATTGATGAAAAAAACGCGCTGATCCAACGTGGAAAAGACGAAGCATTGGAAGGTATCAGACAAAAATTGGGTGCTTCTTAAGCGCAAGCTTGGTACTGATATGTGTATCTATGTACTCAAAGAGTTGATTGATAACTATAGAAAGTTGAATGGTTGTATGTTTATGTGCTTTCTTGATGCATCTAAAGCATTTGACAGAGTCAAACACTCCTTTTTTCAAAACTGTTAAAACGTGGTGCTCCTGTATATATAGTTAGGCTTTTAATGTTTTGGTACTCTAATCAAACTATGTATGTAAGATGGGGTGGAACACTATCAGCAAAATTTACTGTGTCAAATGGTGTTCGGCAAGGAGGGATTCTCTTAGTAACTGTTCCACGGGTTGTATTGCTGGTGATCAAATTGTAAACCATCTGATGTATGCAGATGACCTGGTTGTATTTAGCCCATCAGCTAATGGTCTAATGCAGTTATTAAAATCCTGTGAATCATATGGTATCAAACATGATATAAAATACAACTCCAAGAAGAATGCTGTGTTTATATGCCGCAACTCTTTCACTAAAAAAGTGGTATTTCCGAATTTCTCAATCAATGGTGATATAATAGCTGAAGTAGTTAGTGTTAAGTATTTGGGTCATTTTATATGTAATGATCTCCGTGATGACAAAGACATTTATAGGCAGTGCCGTCAATTGTATGCACAAGGAAATTTGCTTGCGCGTAAGTTTCATATGTGCTCAAACAATGTAAAAATTGCTCTGTTTCACTCTTATTGTTCTTCTTTTTATACATGTCAGCTCTGGTGGAACTACAGAAAATCTGCTATCACTAAATTACATACTGCTTATAATAATGCATTTAGGATGTTGCTGAGACTGCCTCGCCACTGTAGTGCTAGTGGAATGTTTGCCTATAATAATGTTCGTAGCTCCCATGCTATAATCAGAAATCTCATTTTCAGTTTTATGCTAATGGCTGATATATCACCCAACACAATTGTTCAATCAGTTCTTAGATCTGATATCAAATAGAAATCAAGAATACGAACTCACTGGATGAGATTACTCTATGTTCACTTTAATATGTGACCTAATAATTCATGCTAGGCCATCTTTTTTTCTTTCTATGTATGTTTGCATCTATGTGTAAATATAAGTTTAGATTTCTATTTGCTATATATGGACCGCATATAAAGTTATACTTTGTTGTTGTGTCTGAAATAAAGAAATAATAATAATATACATATATATAAAAATAGATAAATATATATATGTAAATATATATATATATATTGTATATATATATATATATATATATATATATATATATATATATATATATATATATATATAGATATATATACATATATATATACATATACATAAATATATATATGTATATATATACATATATATATATATATATATATATAAAAATATATATATATATATATGTATATATATATATATTATATATATATGTGTGTGTGTGTGTGTGTGTGTGTGTGTGTGTGTCAGTGCTCGACAATTGATAGCTCAATGGCCCCAGGACAGTAACCATCTCTTTCGGGCCAGTAGATTTGCCTTTCAGCGATTGGGAGCGGTCGTTATTTGGATTGAGGTCGGGGTGGAGACGCAGAGAAACCATGCTGTCGCAGAAGGTATAATTATGAAGTAGAGTGCCCCTACCCTGGTCCTGGAAAGGCGTCCATGACACCGGAAGTTCTACTGAAAACTACCGATAAACATTCCTGGTTGATTCTGCCATTGTGTAAAGCAATAATAACTCTCTCGCACCACTAAAAGAAGGTGTAAATATCTCAAAAGCTTTTTCCAATCATTTGTTCTTGTGGTCAATTCTCTTTAAGTCTCCTGCCTTACGCCTGTAAAAGAACTCTGATACAGTTAATCTATCATTTAGGAATTGTTTGAGCGATAATAGGAATAACAGGTCAATTAACGGTCAAAATTCTTGTAAGCATTGTTTAATTTCCCGACAATAAAAGTAAAACAATGGAAACAGCACAAGTAAACTTTACAGATAACAATGAAATCGTAATCACATAAACAGGGGTCGAAATTAGCACCCGCCCCCCAATGGCGGGTGAAATTGGTGTCAGGCAGGTTAAGCAAGCAAAACTAGCTGCCCAGCTGGCGGGTAGATTTTTCCCTGCGCATGCACCTCTCACTCAGGTTCAATACAACAGCAACGGGGCTCGCGTGATTATGCGCAGCTTGAACCATAAGCCCGACAAACACATAAGATAAAGCTTCCCGGCTGTAAACTATCATGTAATTACATTTATTGACCCATGGTTTATAAACTGAAAGTAAACTGTTAAATAAACCTCCAGAAAACGTTACACAACTAAAGTGCCTTGATTGTTGGTGAAAACTTTATACATAGATCAGTGATCAGCTGCAGTCGGTATTCAATTTTGGGGCGCAAAGTAAGACAACAGCCCACCACACTCCCTCCCAAGCTATCTAATGGCAGCCTCACACATTTAAATACAACATGCACCAACTGACCTTGATAAGTTGAACGTTTGCTTGGCAGCAACAGATCAACCAGGCTCCCCATTTCCTGCCTTTTGACAAATTTTGTAAATACCGCTTTTCCATGGCGTAAAGGCGTTTTTATTTCAATTCATTAATTCGATTTACCATGTATCATCTGTGACTGGTATTAATAAGAATTGAGATAAATGCCAGGTCATGCACTTATGCGCGGGCTCATATCTTATGCAGAAAAGTGGGGTTCATGCATTCAGCAGCATTTGCAATGATTATGTAGGATGATAATAACTGGAACAAAACAAACTTCATGCAACATTGAAAGTAGACAAGTCAACTGTTCTTGCTTTTGTAATATTTTTGAGTGACTATTTATCTGCTGTGTATGACGCAACGGAAAGACGTAACATCACCCTTGCGCACGCGCCTTGTTTTCTTTCTTGGTTACTTTTCTTCCGCGTCTTTGTGATTGCAGTGCGCTCTATTGCATTGAACGATAGGCCCACCAACAGTTGTACGACTTTATGTTCACGGTACTAAACCATCGTTGCCTAAGAAGCGCAAATTTGGAGAGGATGAAATAGCTCAGAGAGCACTGTAATTATATCTGAAAAAATAGGGGCGGTATAAAATTTGTAGGGCCAGTAGAATTTCAAGGTTACCGACCCACCTGGCTGGTGAAGAATCTGGCTAATTTCGAGCCCTGTATAAATGTTTTGCTGAAATGGGCCCAAAAACCAGCTTAATATGTAGCCCTGCAACCAGACCTCCCTATCATTGACTCTCTGTTAGGTCTGTCAATCGGCATAGTCAAAATGACATGGACAATGACAAGTTTCACCTAACTGACTATAGGGTAGCACATCCAAAGATATCTTACCATGCTCATTAATTTGATATATTAAGATCATTTCTTCAATTTATGTGCACAATGTCATAAATAAATACTTATCTGCTCTTTCTCCATCTCCATATTCCTGGCGAGATTAGGAGCACCAGGTTATGAATCTCTCTTAAGCAGTAGACGTCTTTTATTGAGGTTCATTGTTTCTGGGAAATGTCAGTGATACTTCATAGCACCCAATATCTGCATGTATTTGATTTAAATTTCATTAGATATTTAAGGTGAGTTGCACCGTCACATCTCAAGGGGCCTAATATATATGCCTCAATGGTGGAGTGATGATATAAGATCTTGATCCACAAACAACTGATAAAATGTTAGAGAACTCTGGCTGAATTAGTCAAAATATGCTGCAAAATAATTGGCTTTTCATTGTAATAAACTAAAACCCCAGGCCATGTTTTGCTTTGCCCCCTGTATGCTATATTTACTGCTATTGTATGACATTTCTTCTGGTATTGCTCTGTGTTTTTGTAGGTGTGGTTCTACAAGTGGTGATGAAAATTAGTGTAGTGGTTAGTCTTAAGTAAATTGTATCAAAATGATGGAACTAAACCTTGCTAGGGTAGACTATACTCAGGTTAGTATTTAATTATACAACTTTATTGTTATGGAATGTTTATCATTTGAATCATGCTTTACTCATTTCTTAGTTTTGATACCGGTCACCTTGATCAAATGCACTCGGACAGCTGCATCCTTAGCAATCACCTCTACATTCATAATATCTTATCTTACATTTGGCCAATTGGCTGAGTTCAAGTGATTACCTACTGATGCTTTCAGGTGGGAATAACATCTGAGAAGTCAATGCGTCTGTTGCCACCTGCTGGAAAGAAAGACCAAACCCAGAAGGTGATCGAGCAGTTTAATATGCATCAAACTGCATTTAAAATGTGAAAGCATATTCAAATTTTATGTACAGTAAATATGTATCAACAAAGGGTGCATTGACATATTTAAAGTTTCCCATGTGATTCTACTAGGTGATTTGACATCAATCACATTAAACTATCAATTCTCTTTGTAAACTTTTGATAGACCACCATCACTCAGCAGGTGAGGGCTTTGATATTATATCCACCCATAACATGCACAAATTTGTGATCTTAGAGACGATGAAGTTTGTGATGCTTTACTCTTGTATGGTACAGGTTGTCATGTAACATAATCACCATTGTTTTGTTAAAACATCCCGTTGTTTGATTCCTGGGAATATATGTAGATCAGTTTATATGCACATTATTAACATCCATATAACCTATATGAGATTGAACTGTTGGAAGTAACAAATTTAAAAGTTCCTGGTGATCCTTAATGTGGTATGAAATTCATTGTTGTGCCTATCGTACAAATGTTCATCTCCCATGGCAGACTGAAGAATCAGCCCTTGGTGTAAGGCAGAAATCAAAGACCTTGCAGACAGTATGTTATGTACAACTTGATGTAGTTCATGTGTCCTGCCTTTGTAGACCCCTGACTTATTTTCTCTCATCATTTATGGCACTTTCAGACAAAATCTCAACTTTTCACCTGCAGGATGTTTTTGACATAATTGAAAAAGTCCCATGTATCTGGTTGGTGCTCAGCCTAACAACATACTAGTCTATTGGTATCATTAAACTCTGCACCTGTAACATTTTCCGGGTCTTTCACCTGTCAAACTACACTTATGTCTCAGTTCCTGCTATGTTGGTCCATGTTGGAACTTTTACTTGGTAATAATTAATATCATGTATTTAACCCAGTGACATTATTTTTTTTACAAATGTTCAATTCCTCATCCATTCCTTGCAAGAATGAGATGTGTGGGTGGGGTAAGCAACTCGTGTAGCAACTACTTAATAGAACGTAAAGGCCAAGGTGTGATTGTTTCTTCTAGCCTTGATATGGAGAACTTAATAGCACTGACTTCATCATTCCCAAATTTGTTTGACATAAAAGATATACCAGTATAAGAGATATACCAATTATATTAGTGTTACTACAAAAAATATGAACCCTCCATATTTTGCAGTTGTCATCATTAGCCCTATTTGTCACTGCCAAATGTGCCACTGATGCTCTAGCCTCTTGTCTTGTTTGGCTGCTGAACCTTATTACTTAGTTCCTACTTTGATGTGTGTGGTTTTGCTGTGGATTGGTTGAACTAACATTTCAGAAATGTGCCATTGTTATCATAATTTTGGTTGTTGTAGAAACATACTTGTGACATTAAAATTTATAAGCAGTTAGGAGAGTAAGATACTGAGGCTGTATTACTTCATCATGTAGTCTTGTATGTGTGTAATGTAAGTAGGCTCAGACATAAACTCCTAGGAAGCTATACTCTAGCTGATTGGACTATTACACATAGTAAGCTATACTCTAGCTGCTTGGACTATTACACATAGGAAGCTATACTCTAGCTACTAGGACCATTACACATAGGAAGCTATAGTCTAGCTGATTGGACCATTACACATAGGAAGCTATACTCTAGCTGCTTGGACCATTACATATAGTAAGCTACACTAGCTGCTTGGACCATTACACATAGGAAGCTATACTCTAGCTTATTGGACCATTACACATAGGAAGCTATACTCTAGTTGCTTGGACCATCACACATAGGAAGCTATACTCTAGCTGCTTGGACCATTACACATAGGAAGCTATACTCTAGCTGCTTGGACCATTACACATAGGCTTCCAGACAGAACTACCTGTGTTTCACAATAGCTTTGATGATAATGTAACCTGTGTGTATGTTATTACCCACCCAGGCGTTCATACGACTTCTCTATGGTTGCAGATTGCTATAGCAGACCACACAGGTATCCTCCAGGTGTTCGGGGTGAAGAAAGGGGAACCTCAGGTAGAGCAGCTCCATCATGCTTTTTTATTTGCATTCAAACCCAAACCATGAGCTACTGTAGAACACAGTGAGGCATTGTCTCCTGGCTTGTGCAACGTACAATTCATTCTTCATTACCAGCCCATACATCATCTTCTTGTTTGCTATATTTATGTACAAAATATCACATATATTTAGAATAGCCATAATGAACCCATCAAAAAGTAGTGTTCTCACAAAACAACAGCCATCATTGCATGCTATATACACATAAATTAGCAATTTTCTGTCCAAAAATCCTGGTCATGCAGTAATAACAAAATTCCCATTTACTCCACAAACATCTTGTTCATCTCATGCGATCTATTCGTGATTTGCAGCATGTATTTAAGACTCTACCTGGTCCTAAGATAACACGCCTCGAGTTAGGTGGACCCCCTGGTGGTACTCGTGATAGGATATTTATCTCGACTGGTTCAACTGTCAAAGGATTCTCCAAGAAGGGCAAGCAGTTCCTTGACTTCAACACCAACTTAACAGAGAGCATCAAGAATCTGTATGTCCTACTGGTGGCGAAGGCTTTCTCGCCTTACTCATATGTTTCCCTTAAATAACTATTATTCAATACATAAACGGATGTTGAATCGTGCATTCATTTGTAATATTCAGTCATATGAAATATTGATGTTCATAAATGTTTACAACAAGCTTTGTTATTTTTTCATATTCAGGTATGTGGAGTCAGCTGACTTGCTCCTTTGTGGTAACTATGTATACAACCAGTACCGCGACTGTCAAGATCAGAACTACTTCCTCTGTGCTGATAAAATAAATGACGTCTTGTGTCTGCCTTCGGATCGTGTCCAAGCCATCACTCCTGTGCTAGCTTGTCAGGACCGAGTGCTTCGGGTGCTACAGGTAACTTCACCTCCACAACTCATTATCTCATTACCGTACAATGACTTTCTATTTACAAAGATAGCCACCCATATCCTTATGGTAATAGATGAACGGGGCAAAATACCTTGCAATAGATAACAGCTACAATTGACTACGATATCTACGTAGTGTAATGCAATACTGTCAGTTTAAAATATTACTTTTGTCTACCTGCTTGGGAACAAGACATTGTTCTGTAATATAAAAGCTTTGTTGGAAATAAAGTACCTTTGATGTGGGCCTTTCTTGCATATCTGTCCATGCCAAGTGCCCAGTCACAATATTGATTTGATCAGAATGGTGTGTGGTGGTGCATTTTGTCAGTGTTCTTTTGGCTCTATTCATAACTGATTGTGGATTTCTCCGCTTCATGCAGGAATCTGATCTGCTGTATGAAGTGGAGGTCCCTGGTCCTCCTCAGACACTCTGTCTCTATGGCAACAATGGAGGTAATGTACAACTATGTTGGGAATTCACATCATATGACCCGTTTTACTGACTGACTATTATTTGTGTGCTGGGACGTGTTGATTGACAGGAGAGGATGGGGAGGAAGTTGTGTACGGGACAACTGATGGCAAATTAGGCTTGGTGCAGCTTGGCAGGTGAGTAGGGTATGGAGCCCCATAGCTAGGCATTATCATCTATTTGTACTGAATAGGATTTTATTTCCATTATGAAATGAAATTTGCTGGTGTGTAGTGCATTTCCGTCTCATCGGTGGGAGTTGGGCAATGACAAGAACGTGGGGGGTGTCCAGTGCATGGACAACTACGATGTGACGGCCGATGGAGTTCAAGATCTTCTCGTGGGGCGAAGTGATGGCTTGGTGGAGATCTATGGATACGATGAGACAGATGAACCCACACTGCGACACAGCCAGGTGAGTGGTTGATATAATTCAGACACAGTCAGGTGAGTCGATAATGAAGCCTCAAATGCAGCCAGGTGATTGGTTAATTAAGCCACAGACAATGTCAGGTGAGTGCTTAATTAAGCCCCAGACAATGTAAGCTGAGTGGTTAATTAATTCCAGACACTGCCAGGTCAATGGTTCCTTATGTCCTAGTTGTTACTCACAAATAAATTTACCTCAATATTTTGAGAAAGAATAATATAAAGTCAAAGATAACCAATCTTGGAATGTGTTAGCCCTGGCTTGGTTTCTTCCTGGTCTGTGGAAGAAACTAAAAGAAACCAACTTACTGTTGCTTTCTTCTCAATCTGAGTTTCTTTCTGAGAATATGGGATAAACTCTTAAAGTAAAATGCATCCACTTGCATACATAAAAGATCAAATGAGCATAATAACTTATCATATCAGCAAAACTGAAAATATTAATGAGCAAAGTGTAAATAAAAAATCATTTAGTGTAAATTGATATACAAATATCTGATACAGCAATGCAGCGAAAGCATCACAGCTATAGCAGGAGGTGTAGTGGCAACCCCAGGCTACGATGAAGTCATCTGCTCCACGTATGCAGGTCAGTCATCTCAGAAGAAATGCATTCATGTCACTAACTTGATTCTTAGAAGTTTGATCCTTAAATGAGTGAATCACTATATGTTATGCTGTGTTCAGGCTGGGTATTAGGTCTGACCACAGAGCCACAGCACAAGGCAGCTGGTCCTGGCAGTGAGGTCCTAGTGGATCAGGCTGTACAAAACAAGATAGTCAACCTCAAGTAAACCGTTTGCTAAACACTTCTTCTCTGATCCAGCAAAGCTCAATTTGTATTTGCGTTGAGTTACTTATTTGTCTAGTGTAAATCCTCACCTTCGAAAACTGCCATGGAATTTCTTGCTGTCAATCCATGTGACGTCATGCAGCAGGTGCTGTCTTCACTTGTACTGAGGTTCGGTGGTATCTGGATATTAAGATATTTGTGTGTGTGTGTGATGAGGAGGGAGTTGGATGAGTTACAGAAGCGTGTTCTGGCTGAGCGGGAGCACTACCAGGAAACAGCCCAGAGCACCAAGGCTATCTCAGCCGTGCCACACTTCAACATCAACCATAAGTTTATACTGAACAAGGATGATGCTAGCTATACACTAAGTCTAGAAGTCCAGATGGCAATTGACAATGTCCTGCTCCAGGTAAATAATTTTACTGGCTGTTGTCTATTTTAATGATTTATTTACCAGAGAGATTATTGATAAAGAGAAGTTAGGATATACACACTGAATGAATGCAGGAGCTCCGTTATCAATAAGTTAGAAGAAGAAGCTAGTCAGTCTGTATCCATTGGTTAATTCTGCTAGATAATCATGGGTCCAAGTTATAGAGCAGTGTGAGAATTGGTATCTTATATATAGTGTGCCTTTGTCATCACCATCACCAGCATCTATTCAATCCACTGCCATATCCCATTACACGAGGCAGTTGTTTCTGTGAGGAGATGTGATTGACTAACTGGATGTTAACATTGTGTTAGACACATTGTGTAGGACTAGATAGCTGCTGGTTCCCTACTCCCTCGTGTCGGTCAGATTGACATGTTCAGGCTTTAATGTTTTATCCTCAGAGTGATGTTCCTGTTGATTTGCTGGACGTGGAGAAGAATTCGGCCGTTGTCAGCTTCAGTACCTGTAACCCAGAAGTACGTCTTCAATCTTTCCAAATGTTCATTTTAGTGCTGGAATAGAGCAGCTGTGTCAAAATATATTCCCCAGTTGATCATTTGCCTCCACACTATGATGAAGTGTCTTTCCATTTAAGAATGTAACATGATAAACACATGTGGATCGATATTATTAGATCAAACAATCATGTCAGAGTATTGGCGTGTGTTTCAGGAAGGTAACTTCCTCCTGGCCACCTACAGGTGTCAAGCCAACACGACGAGGTTGGAGCTGAAGATCCGTTCCATAGAGGGCCAGTATGGCTTCCTCCAGGCCTATGTCACCCCTCGTCTCCAGCCTAAGACCTGCCAGGTGTGTCGCTATCAGATCCGCCCCCTCTCCCTCCACCAGCGCACACACACTGTGGATGACACGAGGTGAGTCATCACACAGTGTGCTCAATATAAACAAATTCTGTCAAAGGAAAAAAACATATAATGGCAGATTTTTAAAAATATTATTGTATATATCAGTGAAGTGATTTCTCCTATGTATTACAAGACATTTTACAGTGTTCTGTATAAATATAGTGATTTACCAATGAAGGGATCATTTCTATAATGAGCCCAAAAATGTAAAAATTAGAACTCTATGATATGAAGTTGATGTATTGTTTCTGGTGTGTATATGACATTTTTGAGGGTTGTATTCTGGCAGGCCCTACAACACCCTACGCCTTGCAGGCAACTTCAGTCTCGCTGAGGTGCATAATTGGGTCTGGTTCTGTCTACCTGAGCTGCCTGAGAAAACACCTGCTGGCGACACAGTCACCTTCAACTTTGTCTCCACTTTCCTTGACACTCTTCTTCAATCTTCTTATAAGTAAGACTTGACCTGATTGGTTCACACAAGCCTTGTAAATTGCTTGATTTCCATGTCTTCTAGGAAAAGTTTGTAAATTTTGCCTTGAAAATTACTTGAAAAACAGTCATAGTATTTGTCATATTTGCTCTTGTTATACTGGCCCATTCCTCAGCCTTTAAACCAGGAGCCCATGGAGTTTTGTTTAGCATTGCAAGTACAAAAGGTTTGAGGCATGCAACATGTTGATTAGGGTCAATGTACAATCAAATGGCCATTCTTAAGTTTCCACGCCTGTACCAACTCTAGGGGGAGCCACTCAAAATATCCCAAATTTAGATTTAATTAGCATAACTGAGTACATGTATGAAACCAATGATAAAATGTTCATTTTTAGGGTCTAAATAAAGATCCATCTTTCTTAACCCTCAACTCCTGTACTTAATCCATTTAAGAAAGCCACTAATTAGCGCTAATTAGCAATTTAATTAACATAATTGAGTACATCAACGAAACCTTCGCTAATGGATTTGGTAGGTTCACCCAAATAAGAAAAGTGGATTCTTAAGTGCCAAAACCTGTACCGTGACCCCTTAAGAAGGGGTCAAAGGTCAGGGTCAGTTCAACCAGGGCTATAATTAGCATAGCTGAGTACATGTATGAAACCAATGCTGAAATGTTCATTTTTAGGTTGTAAATGAAGATCCATCTTTTTTAACCTGCAACTCCTGTACTTAATCCATTTAAGAAAGCCACTAATTAGCGCTAATTAGCAATTTAATTAGCATAATTGAGTACATCAACGAAACCTTCGCTAATGGATTTGGTAGGTTCACCCAACTAAGAAAAGTGGATTCTTAAGTGCCAAAACCTGTACCGTGACCCCTTAAGAAGTCTTTAGATCCCCATCTGTCATTGTAAACCTATGGATATGAAGCATACTTGTAGGCCTACATGTGGCTTCATTATAAATCAGAACTTTGCAGGGGCTAGTACAAACAGTTTTTATCCCTTGGTATTACTCATCGCATTCTCAATAAAGGAAAAACCTGTGATTAGTTAACAGGGTGGTAACTGAAACCAAAGCCTACAGATTATCTCATGACCTACTTAAATGCATCCTGACCCCCAGACCTCTCACGGTTCATGCCTACGTTACTCCCGTTCAAGCCCTGGCTATTCCCGAGCCATTCAGTGAACTTGTATTGTTGATCCATAAATTGCTCTTGTCCACTGGCCCGATGTCATCCTTCATAATTTCTACCTTCAAAGATGCAATGAAATATCCACCAAAAGCCACCTATTACATCCATTTATTACAATATTCTGTTTTCATCGTAACCATGTACAAATATCGCTCACTAATCCCAGAAATGAGCGCAGTATATATAAATAACAAATGGAGAAGTACCATGGATGGAATAGCTATAAACATCGATGCTTCCTTGTATAACACTGTCAGGTCTAAAAATAACAACCTATCAGTTACACGATGATGACTCTACTACGGCCATCGCAACATTGTTTATCTTGAGGTGCCCTCCCCTTGTTAGTACAACTCTGATATTTATGCAGTAATTGAGCGATGAGCGCTCTGATTGGACACATTTAGTATCCCCGGCTGTCAGTTCACCGATTGGCGTGGGAGTAACAGAGGCATGAACAGTGAGAGGACTGGGGGCCAGGATGACTTAAATGTAGCATAATTATGAATCCATACTGTATTGGAGCCAGTGCCAGCTAAAGATAAACATTGGAAATGTGTGGTCAGTGCATCTGGATGGTTTATGTGGAGAACACTTGTGTCCTATGAAACTGTGTCCGCAATTTTCTTGCCAAATTTCCTCGATAGAACGATGAAGACTTCCAACTCCATTTGTGATTTTAAACAGTTGTGAAAGGTGAGTACATAATGTGTAATATTTCATCAAGGCCTAATGTCTCTGATTTGAGGCCCCTTACTCCAAGGAAAACACCAAGTTGACATTAAATGAACATAGGTACAAGATGTTTGAAAAAGGCTATGGACCAAAGTCCTTGTCAAAGAATCCATTGGAAAAGTTGAAAGGAATAAATGCTAGTGCCATTCCCCCTTGTGAGGCAGAGCTGAATGTGCATTTGAAACGAGCTGCATTTGTTGCACAAATGTGGGCAAAGGCAGATTCTGCTGAAATCCAACAACACCCAGATGCATCAAATGGTTGGGATCTCGAAAATGGATGTTACATGCCAATATGGCATGAAGGACCCCAGATGCCAGGTACCCTTATTCCGGAACAAGGCGAGGTCGTCAATGATGATGATGAAAACGCTGAAGATGTAGACATGACAATCTCTTCTGATGATGAGTCAGACTGGACAGAAGAAGAGGATTAGGTGCAAGTGGGGAAAAACCTTATGCTGCCTGTGACCTTTAACACCTTGTTCCACTTTGACCCCTGCAATGGCAGCTAAATTGCTCGTTATTTACATTCATGATACACAAAAAATAATCTGTAGTTCTTAATGATGAGGCTAGCCGTGTATTTCAGAAGCATGGCTTTGCATCATTTGCTTTGACCGCATTCAACCAAAAGGAAACTCAGTGATAAAAATGATGTTTCAGGGAAATGCTTGCCTTCCTAGTGATATTTGGGGAAAATGGAATAATTCTTTTCGTTACTTTGTATGCCACAATCATTGTCTTTTTGCATAGACCTTACTTTAAATATACACTATTTACCCAACTTAAAATGAGTACAATTATGTAGATGAAGCACTTGAGATGTTTCTCTGTACTGGTGATGAGCACTGCATGCCCAGTTCTCCTGTTTGTTGAAGACATAGGCCTACAATATGTATATAGCCAAATTTTTCAAAGACAATATATTCGATGTAGCATGTATGTAACTGGATAATGTTGGGGTTAATATTCAAAATATGGTGCATTGCTAATCAACACTGTGGAATCAGCTCGGCCTGCAATGAAGAAAATAAGGCGAATTTCATATTACTCCATAGTCTGTCAATGCAATCAAAACATGCATGTAAGTTTCTTTGCAAAATGTTTTAAGGGGACAAGAATTCAGTCATTAGCATGGGAGATGCAAGTCTCTCTATTTCAGGAAGTCACTTCATGTGTGTGTATACCCCAATCACCCTTCATTATGGTCAAAATCGATCAGCAAGTCCAACAACTTACAGTATGTTGCATGAGTCACTAGTGATGTAGTTTCTCATTGTTTGTCTTTTCAGTAAAAAAATCATAGATACTAGAATTTTAATTAAAATCTATGTACCTGAACACAAAACTGTCAAGTTCTTTCGATCTTCCCCTTTGACCCCTTCTTAAGGGGTCACGGTACAGGTTTTGGCACTTAAGAATCCACTTTTCTTAGTTGGGTGAACCTAACAAATCCATTAGCGAAGGTTTCGTTGATGTACTCAATTATGTTAATTAAATTGCTAATTAGCGCTAATTAGTGGCTTTCTTAAATGGATTAAGTACAGGAGTTGAGGGTTAAGAAAGATAGATCTTTATTTAGACCCTAAAAATGAACATTTTATCATTGGTTTCATACATGTACTCAGTTATGCTAATTAAATCTAAATTTGGGATATTTTGAGTGGCTCCCCCTAGAGTTGGTACAGGCGTGGAAACTTAAGAATGGCCATTTGATTGTACATTGACCCTAATCAACATGTTGCATGCCTCAAACCTTTTGTACTTGCAATGCTAAACAAAACTCCATGGGCTCCTGGACTACTTGGCCAGTATATTTTGCAGTATATTTAACTAGCTTAGCCGCTAAGCCAAACACTAAGATAAGGGTGGTGTAGTGTCAATTTGTTGATGTGTGGCAAATCATTTCGCATTTTGGGCGTGGATTGCACCCTTTTCATTTTAGTTTCCAAGAGGAGACAATGTTCTGTCGTGCTAACACAATGGGAAACCGTCAAGTATGATCAGAGCTGAGTGGTATTCAGGTACACTTGACTCGAGCAAAATGGTCCCAATGACCAGCAGTATAAACTCTATAGAGTTTGGGATGAATTTATGAAATATCAAAATGAAAATTCAGAAAAACTCTCAATCAACCCAAATTAATGATATGAAGTTGTGTGTAGTATATGGTCCACTAGGATGATAATGTGGGAAGGACCTTTAAAATATATTCCAGGCTCCTTGAAAATTTAAAGTTCTTGAATTCTGTCAATCTTGTATGAACAATGTGTATGGGGCCTGGTACGAAGTTTGCTCAAGGTACAGAAGTAATCAGTCTACCTGTGTTACTTGGTCCTCGCCAGGAAAGTGGGCATGAGACTGATCATGTCCCTCGAGGGATGATCGTTTCAGGAACATGAATGTTGAAAAAACCCTTGTTCCTTGCTGCAAACACAGAACTGGTATATTAGTATCTAGAGACATTGGGAGTTTTAAGAAAGTGGTTGTGATCTCTACACATGCTTCAAGCTGCTTGGTATTCATTACAAAAGACCATGTGAGCTGACTGAAGCTTTATGTGTGCAGGAGAGGGGAGGCGGTGTTCCGGTCTGACAACATCTCCACCATTTCCATACTCAAGGACGTGCTCGCCAAAGAGGCGACAAAGAAGAGCATCCGTCTGGATATCACCTACGGTCAGTGCCCCATCATGCTCCTCACTGTTACCTGTCTCGTTAACGAGCTCCTTCATCACACCTGACATGTTGATGTTGTGTTGACAGAGATCAATGATGAATCAGTACCTCACACCCTCCACCTCATCCACCCCAAGCTCGAGTACCAACTGCTCCTGGCCAAGAAGGTCCAGCTCATCGATGCACTCAAAGTAAGTCATGGCTACTACCTGAGTAAAGGTGCATGCACACGTGTGTGTGTGTTTGTGTCAGTGTGTGTTTAAGGTGAAATGATGGGATATGTGGTGTGAGAGCTGTGATGATGACCAGTGTGTGTGGTGTGTTGAGCTGTGGGGATGAGGTATGTGGTGTGAGAGCTGTGATGATGACCAGTGTGTGTGGTGTGTTGAACTGCGGTGATAAGGTATGTTGTATGTAGAGCTGTGGTGATGAGGTATGTTGTGTGCAGACATTGTGAAGGTTTACCGGACCCTTCGGACATCCAGTAAACTTTTCTCTGTTCCGATAAAAAATGTGATTGTTCACCGGTCCTCGGTCCAGTAATAAATTCTAATATAATATACATGCAAGTACACCCTCAAAAATGAAAATAAACCCAAGAATTAGCTGTTTCACGTCTCTTTCATATTTCTGTCAATATTTATAATTTTCGCTGGTTCGTTAGTCATTCGCCATGCAACGTGACTTCGGAAGTTTAGGTGATTCCTTGGTTGCCGGAAACGCACAAGTAGATTTCACGCGGATTTTTAAAAGCACAGCGTGGCCATATATGTTTGTCAAAACTTCGGTCCAGTAAAAAAAATCTCAGTCCGGTAAGTTTTTCAAACTTTTCCGGACCGCGGTCCGGTAAAGTTTGAAATTCCTTCACAATGTCTGTGTGTGTAGAACTGCAGTGATGAGGTATGTTGTGTGTTGAGCTGTGGTGATGAGGTATGTTGTATGTAGAACTGTGGTGATGAGGTATGTTGTGTGTAGAACTGCAGTGATGAGGTATGTTGTGTGTAGAACTGCAGTGATGAGGTTGTGTTGTGTGTTGAGCTGTGGTGATGAGGTATGTTGTATGTAGAACTGTGGTGATGAGGTATGTTGTGTGTAGAACTGCAGTGATGAGGTATGTTGTGTGTAGAACTGCAGTGATGAGGTATGTGGTGTGTTGAGCTGCAGTGATGAGGTATGTGGTGTGTAGAACTGCAGTGATGAGGTATGTTGTGTGTAGAACTGCAGTGATGAGGTATGTTGTGTTGAACTATGGTGATAAGGTATGTTGTATGTAGAACTGCAGTGATGAGGTATGTTGTGTGTAGAACTGCAGTGATGAGGTATGTGTGTATGTGATAAGGTAGTTGTGTAGAACTGATGAGGTATGTTGTGTGTAGAACTGCAGTGATGAGGTATGTTGTGTGTAGAACTGCAGTGATGAGGTATGTTGTGTGTTGAGAACTGCAGTGATGAGGTATGTTGTGTGTTGAACTGCAGTGATGAGGTATGTTGTATGTTGAACTGCAGTGATGAGGTATGTTGTGTGTTGAATGCAGTGATGAGGTATGTTGTGTGTTGAACTGCAGTGATGGTATGTTGTGTGTTGAACTATGATGAGGTATGTTGTGTTGTTGAGCTGTGGTGATGAGGTATGTTGTGTGTGTGGTGATGAGGTATGTGTGTGTGTAGTTGAGTGTGTGTGATGAGGTATGTTGTGTGTAGAACTGCAGTGATGAGGTATGTTGTGTTGAGCTGTGGTGATGAGGTATGTTGTGTGTTGAGCTGTGGTGATGAGGTATGTTGTGTGTAGAACTGCAGTGATGAGGTATGTGTGTGTGTGTGAACTGTGGTGATGAGGTATGTTGTGTGTTGAGCTGCAGTGATGAGGTATGTTGTGTGTAGAACTGTGGTGATGAGGTATGTTGTGTGTTGAGCTGCAGTGATGAGGTATGTTGTGTGTTGAGCTGTGGTGATGAGGTATGTGGTGTGTAGAGCTGCAGTGATGAGGTATGTGGTGTGTTGAGCTGTGGTGATGAGGTATGTGGTGTGTTGAGCTGCAGTGATGAGGTATGTTGTGTGTTGAGCTGTGGTGATGAGGTATGTTGTGTGTTGAGCTGCAGTGATGAGGTATGTGGTGTGTTGAGCTGTGGTGATTGAGGTATGTTGTATGTTGAGGTATGTGGTGTGTTGAGCTGTGGTGATGAGGTATGTTGTGGTGTGTAGAACTGCAGTGTGAGGTATGAACTGAACTGCAGTGATGAGGTATGTTGTGTGTTGAGCTGTGTGATGAGGTATGTTGTGTGTTGAGCTGCAGTGATGAGGTATGTTGTGTGTTGAGCTGTGGTGATGAGGTATGTGTGTGTTGAGCTGTGGTGATGAGGTATGTTGTGTGTAGAACTGCAGTGATGAGGTATGTTGTGTGTTGAGCTGCAGTGATGAGGTATGTTGTGTGTTGAGCTGTGGTGATGAGGTATGTTGTGTTGAGCTGCAGTGATGAGGTATGTTGTGTGTAGAACTGCAGTGATGAGGTATGTGTTGTGTGAGCTGCAGTGATGAGGTATGTTGTGTTGAGCTGTGGTGATGAGGTATGTTGTGTGTTGAGCTGTGGTGATGAGGTATGTTGTGTGTTGAGCTGCAGTGATGAGGTATGTGGTGTGTTGAGCTGTGGTGATGAGGTATGTTGTGTGTTGAGCTGTGGTGATGAGGTATGTGGTGTGTGTTGAGCTGCAGTGATGAGGTATGTGGTGTGTTGAGCTGTGGTGATGAGGTATGTGTGTGTTGAGCTGTGGTGATGAGGTATGTTGTGTGTTGAGCTGCAGTGATGAGGTATGTGGTGTGTTGAGCTGCAGTGATGAGGTATGTTGTGTGTTGAGGTATGTGTGTTGATGAGGTGTGATGAGGTGTTGTGAGCTGTGTGATGAGGTATGTTGTGTGTGAGCTGAGGTGATGATGTATGTTGTGTGTTGAGCTGTGGTGATGAGGTATGTTGTGTGTTGAGCTGCAGTGATGAGGTATGTTGTGTGTTGAGCTGCAGTGATGATGTAGGTGTTGTGGTGGTGATGTGTGAGCTGCAGTGATGAGGTATGTTGTGTGTTGAGCTGTGGTGATGAGGTATGTGGTGTGTTGAGCTGCGGTGATGAGGTATGTGGTGTGTTGAGCTGCAGTGATGAGGTATGTTGTGTTGAGCTGTGGTGATGTGTTGAGCTGATGAGGGTATGTATGTGGTGTGTTGAGCTGTGGTGATGAGGTATGTGTGTGTTAAGCTGTGGTGATGAGGTATGTTTTGTGTAGTACTGCAGTGATGAGGTGTGTGGTGTGTAGAGCTGTAGTGATGAGGTATGTTGTCTGTAGAGCTGATGTTATCAGAAGCTTGAAGCTATGGAGCTGCAGTTATGTGGTGTGTTGTGTGGGGGTATAATGATGAAGTGTGTGTTTGGTAGGAGCTACAGATCCATGAGAGTGATGTCAGCTTCATGTCACCCGAGTACAAGCAGATACTGGAGGAGAGTGACCAGCTACAGACTGAGTTTAAGAAGCAGCCCTGTCATCTTGAGAGGCTCTATGGTGAGTCATTTACAGAGGGCCAGGTGGTAACTCTTCATCATTGAGCTCATGAGGGAGAGAGGGACACTCCTGACGATCAAACAGCAGTGTTCTGACGTCCTGTGTTGGAGTAGGGGCAGGGTGGGCAGTGATGATGATGATCAAACAGCAGTGTTCTGATGTTCTGTGTTGGAGTAGGGGCAGGGTGGGCAGTGATGATGATCAAACAGCAGTGTTCTGACGTCTTGTGTTGGAGTAGGGGCAGGGTGGGCAGTGATGTGATGATGATCAAACAGCAGTGGTTCTGATGTTCTCTGTTGGAGTAGGGGCAGGGTGGGCAGTGATAATGATCAAACAGCAGTGTTCTGATGTTCTGTGTTGGAGTAGGGGCAGGGTGGGCAGTGATGATGATCAAACAGCAGTGTTCTGAGGTCCTGTGTTGGAGTAGGGGCAGGGTGGGCAGTGATGATGATGATCAAACAGCAGTGTTCTGATGTCCTGTGTTGGAGTAGGGGCAGGGTGGGCAGTGATGATGATGATCAAACAGCAGTGTTCTGATGTCCTGTGTTGGAGTAGGGGCAGGGTGGGCAGTGATGATGATCAAACAGCAGTGTTCTGACGTCCTGTGTTGTAGTAGGGGCAGGGTGGGCAGTGATGATGATCAAACAGCAGTGTTCTGATGTTCTCTGTTGGAGTAGGGGCAGGGTGGGCAGTGATAATGATCAAACAGCAGTGTTGGAGTAGGGGCAGGGTGGGCAGTGATGATGATGATCAAACAGCAGTGTTGGAGTAGGGGCAGGGTGGGCAGTGATGATGATGATCAAACAGCAGTGTTCTGGTGTCCTGTGTTGGAGTAGGGGCAGGGTGGGCAGTGATGATGATCAAACAGCAGTGTTCTGACGTCCTGTGTTGTAGTAGGGGCAGGGTGGGCAGTGATGATGATCAAACAGCAGTGTTCTGATGTTCTCTGTTGGAGTAGGGGCAGGGTGGGCAGTGATAATGATCAAACAGCAGTGTTGGAGTAGGGGCAGGGTGGGCAGTGATGATGATGATCAAACAGCAGTGTTGGAGTAGGGGCAGGGTGGGCAGTGATGATGATGATCAAACAGCAGTGTTCTGGTGTCCTGTGTTGGAGTAGGGGCAGGGTGGGCAGTGATGATGATGATCAAACAGCAGTGTTCTGATGTTCTGTGTTGGAGTAGTTGCAGGGTGGGCAGTGATGATGATCAAACAGCAGTGTTCTGATGTTCTGTGTTGGAGTAGGGGCAGGGTGGGCAGTGGTGATGATGTGGGCTTAGGTGCCTGTGTCTATTAGTTAGGGGTGGGGGTGTTCTGTATGTCGCAGATGCCGCTGCTATTCTGACAATACTACTTTTATGTACCAAATGAGGGTATAACATTATGTATATCTTATACCACCGTGTCGGTGTTTGACTGTTGGGAAATGTGCCTAGATGGCTAGAGGGAGTGCTGGTAGTTTTGTTTCTCTATGGACATCTATACGTTGTTTCCACTATTTATGTAAGGTTTTTCTTGCAGGAATGATCACTGACCTGTATATTGACAAGTTCAAGTTCAAAGGTCAGAACGTGAAGAGCAAGGTGCCCCATCTACTGGAGGTACTAGACAACTACGACTTACAGAGTCTTGTGGAGTTCTTCGCTGCCTCAGCTTGATGGGGTGTGTTACGACTAATACATGAGTGCTGTGACATAGGGTGTTGTTTGGGATGCCCTCAAAGTCAGCCATTAAAGAGGTAGATGAGGGCGGTGGGGTCGGGGTTTGTAAATGAGGGTTGATGAATGGATGATAAGAGGAGGTATTATGGGAGAGGCGTTTATGGGTGGCTCAGTGCTATGTTGTGGTTGTTAGTGTTGGTGATATCATTTCTCTGTAGGGCTTTACTGTAAACAATTCCGTCCAGTTGTGTATTGTTGTGATATCTCGCTGCTTCGTACCATGCTACAACATGCCTGGTATAGACATAATGTATATTGCTCTTAATGTACCCTAGCTACATATTCATGTCTTGAAGCAATGTTTTTTTCTGATGTATCATTTGTAGCGTTGTTTTGTGATATCAACTTGTACAAAATCTGAACAACATTGTCATCCACAATATTGTATCTCATTAATTAATGTCATGCCTAATAGTGACGATCTTGGGTTTTTTTAAATTTGCGATATCACCACACACACATAAGGTATGGTGGTTATCGTGTTTGTATTCGCTTCATAATCAGACAGAGATAAATCATGGACGTCAGCTTTTTAAATTCATGATATAATCAGACGTGTTAGTGGATAGGTCTCCTTGTCTGGCGTAGTTTAAGCTGATGAATGCTACGTTAGCAGCAGAGTTCTCGTGCGTAACGACAATCTGTCATTACCTTCTCCATGAACTGGGCAGACGTGTTGCGTTCATTTGCTCCCTCGGGGTGCTCCCTCAATCGAACCTCATCTTGATTAATTGGGAGATTCTCTATTATGTGCGCAATATGTCGATTACTGTGACCACTAGCGCTCATGGCAACTGGTATGAAGTCAGACTTGTTCAACCATCATTAAGATAGCGCCTGCAACCCTGATCTGTCAGTTATAGTGACCTTGTATCAGGTGAAAGCACGGTAGACGCGCGATTTCCGGTCCCGGTTCCCTTTAAGTCCGTGCAGAAACGAGATTCCAATCACCTTTTCTGTCATGGCGCCAGAAGTGCTCTGATAGCTAGGCAACCTTCTTTATTTATCCACCGAAATATGCAATAACTCGAACAGCCCTAGCCCTTTTTGACTGGAAATTGTTTTATTATGTAAGTAAGAGTATTTTCAAGTTGGAGCGCAGTTTTTGGCTGCAACAAAAAATTGTACTACGATGCGCCGTTTCTTTTGTTACTCAGAAACAAACATATTCATGCAAACAAAGACAGAAATTGAATCACTTGGTGTTCAATGTTGAAATTAATGAAACATGTCAAGAGTGAGGAACGAAGTCAGATCAATGTAAGGCTAGGTTTTAAGATGTTTGACACTTCCCCAGTAAGTTGTGGCACAGAGTCTGGTTGAGGTCAGTGTGAACCAGTCGTGATATCTTTCTTGGTGGCCAGCTGAAGTATGTCGATCTCCACGTACCTTGAGAAGGCTATCCAATAGATGACGCTAAGTAAAGTAAAACTGACAGGGAATAAAATGCGTGAGATCTTGTCAATACGGCTCACAGTATTCACACCGGATCGATTGGCGCGTTTTGTAATCAACTTCCGGTATTTGGCGCTGCCTTGCACGCATTTCAGGAATTTGAAAAACAAATTTTCGTTAGGGTACTTCTTACGTCCATTGGTGGAGCGGACGATTTGTGAAGTGGTGTTGTTGGTATTGGCACGGTGGATGACCATGGATGATGTGTAGGAAGGAGGGGGTGATTGGTCGTTATAGCGAGAGTTGCTCGTACCATAAAACAACTGCAAAGGCAGAACAGAATGTCAAAAGTTTCAGTTTTGACCATTGTCACTCGAGGTTGTGCGCAAAATCTTGCTACTTTTCTGTAATCTCTTTAATAATTCCAATCATGGTCTCAATATTAAGTTTAAGTTTATGTTTGCAGAGCGTTTCAAAATCACGTTCGTTTTGAATATTACTTGCATATCAAGGCTTGCCGACCAAAAACACTCACCCCTTGACCTGCACCATTGGTCATTCGATTGTCCACATCAGGTTCGTCGAGGTCGTTTGCTGAGTTTTCGTCGCCACCATCGTCGCTCTCCGAGTCCGAGTCATGGGTAACTTCACCGCTGCCGATCTTGGTGAAATAATGTACACCGGCGTACTCGAGAATGGTAGCGGTGACGAACACGTAACAGAGGATGACAAACCAATCGAGGGCAGTCAGGTAGGGAACTTTCGGAAGGTCATCCCTTGTATCCATGCTGAGAGTGGTAAGCGTTAACTCGGTCAGGATCCCTGTATGGTGAACACAAGACCGTTCTTATCAGGCTGAGCATCATTGTATTCCTCATTTCTCGATCAGAATAAAATTCATAACTCATAACGGGTTGGTGGTGAAAACATAAAGCCTTTAAAATATATCATTTGAGAGGCACATCCAAAATGGCAACTTCTGGTGCCATTCGACGATACGTTATGACATTGAAGGCTTTATGTGAAGAGCCACCACGTTATGATTTTAAACTTATTCAGCAGTCATACAGTATCAACAATGACGCTACAATGTTGTATATCCGCCAATTCAACGCGCGATTAATCCGCTGCGTTGTATACCCAGGCTGACTCTGTCCGCCGTCGCCTCTCTGTTAATCCAGAAAGCCACCCAGGAGAGGACGACAATAAGCGAGCAGGGAACGTACACCTGGATGAGGAAGTATCCCATGTGGCGATTCATCACGAAGTTCACCTTCAGCGTCGAATACTCTCCTGGCAATAACACACACACACACACACACACACACACACACACACACACTGAGGGATGCAATGCCTGTAACAGTAAACATAATACGGTGCAACTGAAAGAAGCGCTCGGGTCGAAGTTACCACTTGTCAGAGCGCCGCTGTGATTTCGCACAATGAGGGTTTGTGCCGGAGTAGCCACGAGGTCGAACTGTGACAGACGCATGCCCTTTGCCGTCGATATAGATCCCTCATTGCCAAACCTCCACTTGTAGACCAACTGATCCTGGGTGTAGGCGTCTGTTGCAAGTCACAAGGTGGACATGTATTCACACAAGCAACGTGAATCAACTCCGTGCTACTGCGGTGACGTTGGTGGATGAATGAAGCGGTGTGTGAACTGTGTTAGCTTTGTTGTCACAAGCGCTATTGTAGTGACAAGTTCAGCAGTGTATCGTGGAGAGTAGGCGTAAATAGATCCCTGCAATCGATACAGGTGTGTGCAGATGGGTTAAAAGTGACACTTACAGCTGCCGAAATGAAGTGGACATGACTGCTGATCTACCGGGAAATAGTGGAGGTACATAGGGCAGCTGGCTTTGATGGTAAGTCTACAAACAAACACACCGCGCTATAGAGCTATACGGTCCACGGGATCGCTAAATGCGGTGTTGTAGAAGCACACCTACGATGTGCCTTCAAATAAATGTTCAACGCGCACGCTATTAAGTATAACTACCAAGCACACAGATTATGCATCACAGCTCACCATATTTCAATTAAATTGTTATTTTTATGGAGTTATCATCTAAGTTGCTACCTCATGGAGTAGAGGATCTTGCCGTCTTTGTAGATGCGCAGCAGCTTGTTAGGTGTGGTTATCGTATGTAGGTATGAACCGAGTCCATTGTAGAAGTAGGTATCAGGAATCCACATCTTCTCCAGCGTCTTGACGGACACAGCCAGTTTTTCGTGCGGACCTTTGAACTTGAGTCGGCGATCTTCCCATGTCTGTCGGAAGTAGGCGTCCATTTTGTATGTCTAGAAGTGATGTGAAAAGAAACATTGTGATAAGCCATCAAAGATACATTTGTGTGTTCGTCGATACCATTCTAACAAAACGACATATTCGCATTTATTGAGTAAGTTTTTCACAACCAAGCAAGTGAAATGTGGCATCATCGATATTTTACCCTAGAATATGTTAGAGAAAACATAAAAAGCGATCAAATCTCCTGCCGTTAACAAACGCCGTGCAGTCACTGACCATGTCCTTCTCGGAGATGGGTCCCATACTCCTGATGTTAATATCCACATTGACTGGCGTCGGCAACCCTACCCAGACACAGCACACAACAGAGGCTATGCTTAATGCAGAGCGTTATTGGACGTCATTCACAAGATGAGCTTCCATTGTGGCATTACAAAAGAAAACGAGCTGGGACTCCAGTAACGTCAACACCACATACGATTTACACACTACCTGAAGAGACTGCACTATCTACTAAGAGAGGTATACTGTGTTGTCAATCCGACGTAAACTACGCCATCCATTAGTTTCAAATCTACTAAATATATACTAATCGTAAATTTATGCGGCACTTACTAAGCACAACCCCGCTTGGTGCCGACGTGTTTTGCATTATACATTATACAAAGAGTACTAAGCCGACCTAGCTGACGACATCCACTCCGTGAGAGCTCGCTGTGAAACGAAGAAGCGCTCCTACCAAGCTAAATAGGTACATGCCAGCTCGGCAATGGCTTGTTGGATGTAAACAAAGATTAATATCATTGCCATTATTGCAAATCTGGCCAAGAAGTCAAGGGTTATATTTAAAAAATGTCCACGGCGCGGAGATTCAGCGCTTATCATGTTGGCGACCAAACCGCGCAGATTATCATGGCAGAGGGTCAGATATCAATAAGTGTCACTAGGATGCAAATGAGCCCTGGAGCAAACACGCCGTTAGTTATTAGCTTTTAGACGGGTGAACACGGGATGGGGTCATGGTTAATATTCCCTGTTTTGAACGTGAGCGAAGTCGCACGAAGACAAACAAACCCGTGTGTACCACGTATACTGTATAGGTTAGTGGCCTTGAATGACGGAATCAATTAGCAGGAAGGTATTTGCCTGTTAGCAATACAATGCGACTGTTAGACTCAAATTCAGGGCGACACGAGCCTTCCTCGGGGACCATCCTCAGACACCAGTGTTCTTATGATGTTATACGGCTACCGGTCAACCCAGACACCTTAAACACACCCCTTTACATTAAGCGCCATGTATATTAACGAGGATCGCCGGGATCGAGATCAAACAGGCTTGAATTATCGCGGTAAACGCTACACTGGGCACCGAAGAGAAACTACCCCCACCGGTGACCTTGTCGAGACAAAATCTTGCAAATTGAAGAACAAACATATGACAGGGATGTAGTTTACGACCATATATAACATCTAAGATATGGACATAAGCTGAGGCTTGCATAAAATGCCAGTTACCGGCGGCAAGTATCTGGACGAATAATTTCATTTATCAGGTTCCAGTCAATCTGTTTTCAAGATTTTTAGGGTACAACTGGATATTTTTTATGAATGGTTACCTCATACAAAAACTACCTTAGATCTACAAAATCAAGGTCATTCCCAAAACCAGTGTTATTTTTGAGCTTTTTCATATAAAAGGTACATTGTCGGGTATATCTCAAAGTGAAGTTAAAATATCTTCAAAAATACAGCGTCTCATTAATATTGTGACGATGGGATATCCAACAGAAAGGACCGCAGTGCTTTTATGTGAATGTCAATCCCTTCAGAAGAGTCCAAGGTCATTTGTCACCATTTTGGGGTGCAAATTACGCCGCATCAGTTTCAGCTCCGAGTGTATAGTTAAGATAATTTTTACACAATATAGTAGTGACTAACTAATTGTTTATAATATTCAAGTAATAATATTGAAGCTGTGGTGAAAATGTCATCTATTGAGCAATGTTCATTGTCATTTGATGATCTGTTGTCATATTGACTCTAACTAGGGTCTTATAGTAGATATCATGATGAATGATCTTCTAAATAAGGACACCTGTAGCAAATGATAATCCCAAAAGTGTTCCCTGTCTAAATTATTGAGTACTGATTTGTCCGTTGTCTGAGGCATGTCAACTTTGCATCAGTTACATTCCAGGCCTGAAACATAGATAATGACGTGAACTATCGTAGCTGAGGATACATAAATGGCAACTAGGAACTGCTGCTGCTTTGTTTCCTTCGAAAATCGTCAACGTCAGAGACCCTTGGTAAGCGAGCTCGCAACAAACGCTTGAAACACCATCCTGGACACTTTGTAATATCACTGAAAATATTCCGGCCCTTGGAGTACGACGATGCAGCTGCTGGCGATATTGATCTTTTATGGGAGTGAAACAGATGCCTTTGATATTGGTAATCGAATGATGTTGTATGATGCCAGGGAAACAAGCATAGGCTGAACAAGTACTCGATGTAACGAGCTGTATTGCTACGAATGAATCAACCGGAAGATTTTAGCCCTGTGAAGATACTTAGAGCATCCCGGAGCAGGGCAAACACGCCTGTTCAGTTAAAACGCTCATGGGCGAAGCTTACGTAAAATGACAACATTAAGTCTGGATACCAATGTACGAAGATGTGACAATATATTGAAAGCATCCTGATGAGGTCAGAGCCATAGAAGTGGTACAGCTTCTGACGTGCCTTACACATCGTTCAATGTTCACACGAGCAATCGTTTGCAAGACAAGTTTTCATGGATCGCACCAGTCAGAAGTTCCTTATTCCATTCCCGATAATTCTAGCATAGTGCATACTCGACCCCGGGCAGATGGACAAAAGGGGAAATTATATTCTTTCTTAAATGTACATAGCAATTTGATAGGTTTCCATGCTCAAAGGACAGGCCATATATGGGGTTAAAATCAGTGAGATCAGGAGAATGTTATCACTTGTTGGAATATGGAGGACCGCGTACGGGATCAGCTCAATCCAATGATTAGACCCTCCACTTGTTCATCGTGCTGTACCAGGAGTCAGGAAGTAGTCCCACAATGGAATACAATGCAATAGGGACCCCCGTAGGAGTAGATGCTCCTTACACAATCTGTAGTGGTCTAGATGTCAAATGTAATGGAAGATATATTCTAGAAATATATCGGAAATGTGGAAAGAAAACGAAAAGCGACTTTTTTGTTATATGTGTTCTTTGATTTGCAGTCTCAAGGTCACCATTTTCTTTGATCATAAGGACCTTCCAAGCAGACCCTATATCTGGACTTCATAATCGTGGAAATATATGTGCCATTTATTTTCAGAAAGGCTGACATCGCAAAATCTAGCAAAACGAGCAAAATGGAATTTGCCATTTGGCTTAGCCGTTACCCTACACATTTATAGTCACTTTTGTATCAGGCAGCCCATCATCAAATACATATATCAAGACTAAAATGTACAACATCTTAATCTACACCAAACAATATGGCCAAAAGTGTAAAAAGAACTGAATTTTTTTTCAAACGACCTTGACCTATGATGAAGGGCAGACCTTCACCTCACAACATTAAAGTCGCGGCTTGTCATCAAGTCGGTCGTCTTAACTTTATGCAAATGATGATTTAAATCGCAGACTTAGCTTATGACCATATCTTGAATTCAGTGTTATAGCTACTTACTAAATTCCTGCCGATGCCGATATTTGTACTGCAATTTGCAGGCTTGAAGTAATCAGGGGAACTTAGCGGCGCCAACTACGCTCAGAGCGCCAACGTCCAGCTAACTGTATTATCGTGTGTAAAATATGATACTATTAAGGATATTCCTAGAGCTACTCCGGGTCTGACAGCCAGTCTTCAATAATCTGTTTTGTCTATGCACCCATAGAACAGTATGTGTTAACAAGCATAAGCAGCGTGTGTGTAGCATCAACTAACTACTGTCCACCTGTCAATGTGTACAAAGTGTCCGGTTATTTCAAACCAACACTGAACTGTATTCAAATGTCCTGGAGACAATTTGCAATGGTGGAGATTTGTGGGAGTGGCTTGGATGCATCCCCAGATCATATGCTGTGACGATAACGACTCAACCACGAGGTCATCATTCTCTGTCTTCAGGTTACTTGAGAGACAACCCCGGTCATTCCTAGGCTTCTAGGTATAATCCTGATCCTGATCTCACGCCACATAGATATAATCCTGATCCTGATCTCACGCCACTTAGATATAAACCCGATCCTGATCTCACGCCACTTTAATCCGACCACTTCATCAAATACTCCATTAGCCCAGTCGGGGCAGGTCGACAAGCCGACGAGCTGTGTGCTACCGGGCTGACAGCAAGCCTAATGACCAACTCAGCAGGCGATTGTTCGCTGAAGTTCTACCTATATCAGCGATTGGATCTTGTTCACCCCTATCATAAACGGATGTCATTTACCCCTAGGCGCCGTTAGTTGATTTCATAAAGAAATGAAATCATCCAATATATGTTATATAAGTAGAAACACATGAAGTACAAGTGTTATACAACAATCCTAATGACTCAGGCATCCTAACACGGCAAAGCCGTAACTCAGATACTACGTTGTCACCAATGCTGTGCTATCATGAGCAGCGATGGGCCAAACGATGCTACAAGAAACTTCACAAAGCCTTTAAAAAATACGAAATGAGTTACAATCGTCTAACAAAGCTATCCCGCGGAGAGAAAGGTAGGTATATAAACTTGGTGATAACAAAAATGGATGCATTTATCATTGATGATCATAAGTAAACAGGAGATGATGAGACGTTCTCTATCGGGCGGATGTTTGAAAGCTCTGAGGTGTTATATGGCACAGACAACTATAAAAACCACATATGGCAAAACGTTGGGTGCGCTTGAGGTATAAAGACACTAAGGTGAGATTATGACGACAGCGGGATATACGACCAGTCTGCAGCGCTATAGCGCCAACACATCACTATGTTATGGTTGGCCTTCCACATGTCGCTGCTCTCACGAGATCAACTCAGCCACCTTCAGTAGCAGACTCGCCGACGGCTGCCATACAGCGTCAACGGAAGAACAAGCTGACATTATGCGCAATTATCTCCGCTGCGTGTAACACAGCGTTGTTCCTCAGGGACGTAGCACACTATCAGATGATTATGTTCATCAAATATCGCCCTCCGTCAATAAATACCAGGATGCAGACTGTGGATCCGCTATATATACCCTTCAATACATCCAGGCATCAACGGCTTATGTCACGTAACGTAAACCCAGCTTTAATCTAGGCAACCACTCCAGGCAGGTTATGATGCCGAGTTTAAATATTCCCGCTGGCTTTTGACAACCTAGAGCATCCACCAATAGCGACGGTGATGATAGATCACCAACTCTCATCACCTCATCATGGCTCATTCACAAGTAAGAACTAAGTGATGTTCGTAGTTTACAATGAGACACCATGCTCTTCTAAATCACAGTATAGATATCCGATTCTGCTTGTTGCAGTAATAAATGCATACATGTCTATGACATCGTCCATTGATGGACAATGTCATAGACATGTATGCATTTATTACTTCAAATGGTGCTGTCAGTCATGAGTGCATTAGTAAACATCTCTGTGAATAATATCAAGTTTGTTTCATATCAAATCCGGTTAAAGTTAATTGTTTATATTGAACAATTAACTTCAAATAGCGAATCACCCAACAGCCGCGGGAATCTTATTCAACTAAGCAAGTTGACTTCATATTCTCTTATAATCATGTAACAGGATACAGTACTTTGAAGACATCTAGATATATTAAAAATTCTCACAGGAACTGTCAAGTTCAAAATGATTGTCCGTCTAAATAATAACGTGAATAAATAGCGCTATCCATGTAATACTGAACACGTGACGCCTTTCACATATTGATAAGCAAAGTATCCTAAAGCCACCAAAAGTTCATAGCTTGTTTTACAGATTTTGAACAGGCTCGAGGAGCATCAGGCAAAAATATCCACTAAACATAAGAGCATCCGACAGTAAAAATGTTTTTAAAAATGTCATGTTAAAACTTAGTTATATAGCACTTAGTTTTATCAGATGGGGGAAACATCCACTTAAACGTAAAGCATCATACAGGATAAGCAATCTATTAACAGTTGGAGCATCAGACAAGAACAAATTTGAAAACTACCTTACATCAGAAAAAATCACAAAAGAAATATTTGGAGACCATCGGCGGATCAGTAAACCAATTTTTTAAGTTATAGTGACCTTACCACATCCCAGCATTCTGACTAGTGGACCTTCTGATAAGTGGACCTTCTGATAAGTGGACCTTCTGACATCGGCAGGGAACCCTTAAGACGATCCTTTTGGTGTTATCACCAACCTTTTCATGCGTCATGAGTGTTAATGTGCCATTATTTAGGTTCTGTTGCGTCGTGGGGTTGCTGTAATTTGCAACCGGGAATGCTGGTTATGCGATGACACCTGTTTTGCAATGAAAACATGGAAAAATGCTCGGTGGCAAAACCGAACGTTTATCCAATCGATTCGTTATAATAAACGAACATGGTTGTTTGAAGCAGTACGTAAATCCGATGTTGCGAGCACCAACATCCCTGATTAGTCCACACCTGTCGAAGTGATGACCCTCTAGATAGGAGATAACGATAGAAACGTCTAGGTAGGGCCGTATGTTAGACAGGTAAAGAAAGTGTCATGGTCGTCTTATCTAAGATCCGTGTCTCCAATTCGTTGTTTTCTAGGACCCATCGCTAACTCATCGACTGTCAAATTGCGTCATAAGTTAAGCCTACATAATTGCGATACTTAATCAGGTAACAATCCAAAAATTTAAATAGAACTTATAAACGTCGTTGATTAGTAAAACTTATGACAGTGACTGACAGGGTATAACATTTGTGGATCTCTCGTCTAATAAGTACAGATCACTTTCTGGTAGGTAGGTAGGTAGGTAGGTAGGTAGGTAGGTAGGTAGGTAGGTAGGTAGGTAGGTAGTAGGTAGGTAGGTAGGTAGTAGGTAGGTAGGTAGGTAGGTAGGTAGTAGGTAGGTAGGTAGGTAGGTAGGTAGGTAGGTAGGTAGGTAGGTAGGTAGGTAGGTAGGTAGGTAGGTAGGTAGGTAGGTAGGTAGGTAGGTAGGTAGGTAGGTAGGTAGGTAGGTAGGTAGGTAGGTAGGTAGGTACTCACCACTATTGTAGCCAGGTCGTAGCATCTTGTCGTAGTTATCTAGCAGTACGTTCAGAATGGTCGTGACGTTTTCGTGCGTCTGGTTCGAATCAGCGATCGGGTTCACCTCACAGTCTATGGCCAAATTCACACTCGGTAAACACGCCCATATCAACAGCAGCAACGTATCTCTTGCCATTGTAGCTGCATGCCAATACTGCCAACTATCAGAGTAAAGTAGCTTAAATTGCTCTATCCGCACAGTCTGATAACAAGACGAAAGTGATCGTTGAGGAGGATAATGTGTGCAATTGCGCATGTGGACGCTGCTGAGCAGTGTCTTGCTGTATATTGACGATGCTACCAGAAGGCCATGTAGACGGGCAATCCGTGTTGATATAGTGTGTCCACGACACGGCTTCTGACTTGTTGATATAGTATGTCCACGACACGGCTTCTGACTTGTTCTGCTCGAAAAACGACACTCAAGTGTTGTATTTGGAGTAAAATCAATGCGATTATCGACACTTCGTGATCATCTTCGTAGGATGTAGGATTCCCGCAAAGCCGCAACAGCTGTCGTGAATAACCACGCCAACAGGATGCTGCCCCCAGTCTGTGTGCGCAGCGACTGATTTGGTTTTCGAACAAGCTGCACACTTGTTGAGTGCGACAAGGGACAGTAAGGGAGTTGAATGGCTGTGAGCGATATCCGTACATCATCCACGTGTCAATAGTAGTACCGTTCCGCTTCACCCAAGTGCGTCCCATTAATTAAGCAGTAATGACGGTATAAAATGCATCTAAACGGAGTTTATGTACATTAGCAATCATGCCTTGAAAACACTGCGAATCCCTTTTACAAATAATCACACCCCAATACATGATCAGACTCGTGCCAAGCCCACCTATTTTGTTTTTAAGTTACGGATCTCGATAAAAGCTCTGAAAATCCCACTGAATAGGGCCATTAAAAGACAAACAGCAGTCTGTAACTGGTCCCTTGGCAGCGAATCTATATACGAGCAATCCGTTGCAATAAGGAGTGCCTTCACATCTGGTTGTAAACCATGGACACTGGTCCCGTCCACACATGATGACGCATATTAATTGTATCTAAACCATCGTGGTGTTTTGGTGTAGAACTGCTGCACAAGATCACTCGATTTCTGATAAATACCAAACTGCAACCCAAAACCAACCCAGCGTTGCTAAAAGCAAACTGCTGCCCCGAATCATACCGGTTCTACACGCAAAACAATTATCCAAAACACACGACTGCTTGTCTAAAAGGTGGAAATCCCCGCGCTGTCGCTTATTATCTAACGACCCTACCATGCAATTCAGTTTTGAAAAACACCAAACTGCCGTCCCACACCATTCAGTGCTTCAAAAACACCAAACTACCGTCCCACACCATTCAGTGCAGTTTCAAAAACACCATACTACCGTCCCACACCATTCAGTGCTTCAAAAACACCAAACTACCGTCCCACGCCCTTCAGTGCTTCAAAAACACCAAACTATCTTCCTACATCATTCAGTGTTGCAAAGCATCAAACCATCTTCCAACATCAGTCAGTGTTTTGCGAAACATCAAACTATCTTCCAACAACATTCAGTGTTGCAAAGCTGCGAGGTCTCTTGGCTGGTGTCTGAGGTCACCGGCACCTCAGCGAATGACACTTCCGTATCTCTAGCGAGCGGTTTTCATCACAAGAGTTGAGAGGATGATGCTGAAGCGATCATGTGACAGATAGCGCTAAGGCGGCCAATTGGTCACCAGAGCGCAATCTGTCACATGTCGTAAGCGACAACTGCTGAAAGAGATGATCTCTGAGAGACCATGATAAAGTCATTTAAGGTTCAAATAGCACCAGGCGTGGTTTATATCGTTCTCGTATGCTCCAATGGGCTGCGAAGGGTACAATAGTACTGGCTACGGGTGAGGTCATGAATTAATAAGGAAAATGATGTTGAATGCTGAATATCATATATGACATCGAATAGAATGAGTTTTTTAAAGCTAAGCAAAGTAACTGCTTTAAGACACGCTCAGACATCCTGGAGCGCGATTTATTATGTACAGCTTGCATAGAGGACATACCATGGAAGCTGCTAGCTACAGATGCATATTCGGCGAATTCCTATTCTCTATTCCTCTATTTTGTTCTTATTATCATACGGAAGCATTCGGCGAAATTATTGATGCAGCATATAATCGTTCAAATATTCAAGCTTATGGCTTGTGTATGTGAGCGCTCAATGAAATGGCATCATGCCTGATCATTCTGATGACGTCGATGTACTACGACTGAAATTCAGGCATTGGAAGGCCCAGTGTAGATGTAAACCATAACCAAGGAGTTATAACCAATAGCAATATGTTTTATGCGATTAAAGTTTGCAAGTGTTTATTCCGCATCGAGACGCCATATTTTCGGCTTGGAACTTCGATATATATTTTTTTTATCTCTTGATATTTGCCCGACGAGGTAAATTATTCCGTAAAAATATTCTTGGTATGCGTTGACTGAACAAAAAACAATTCGAATGGTCACGATTATTAAGCTGTTAAATTTGTGAAATTTTATTTTATTGAGCTGAATACGTGAGCGATAATGCTGTTAAATGTGTCGAACAATTCGTCGAATCTCAAGCTTCCAGAATTTTTCAAATTAATCAAAAAAAACTATGTTGTATTGTTTGACAAGATATCGGCACAATTGCCTTAACCAATAACCAAACAGAATCCATTATCAATAATTGTAAATATCCTTATAGTTTACCTCCAAATCGCATCCAAATGCGACGTATATTTGACAGTCCAATATGGCTGACAGTGGGCGATAATTTGGTGTTATTACTTACCGGTGGCATACTAATGCAATGTCAGAATACTAATATATAACTAACTATAACTTGGAATATGAGTCTTGTCCCAGCAAATTTGTACTTTGTGTCTAGTGCACTTGTAGACTCATGTGTATCATGAATTTAATTTGGTTGAATGATTAATGGATAAATATTATGTGTTGGTAACTGCGAGCCATTCTATCACAACCAGGCTGGTTTGGCAGATGCTTCAGTGAAAATGTCTCCACAAATTAAAACGATTCGTCCTTATATCCACTGTCTAGCGGACCAGATGCGCTCCGAGTAAATCAAAATGAACTGAAGTCGGGCGTCAGATTTGCGTCACGCGTCACCGAAACTCCTGGCATGGCAACGCGTTTCGTGGTGCCGCGTCTTTGGAAGTTGTGTCAGCCAATTCTCGCGCAAGTACTGATATTTTACCTCAGACTCGGACAATGTGATGGCAAGGCACGTACAGGACATAGTTAATGACATTGTGTAATCGAGTACACCGCCTGCTGTTGTTAACTTGTCTACTGACACTTGCAAATGCAACCATGCCATTTCGCCTATGTCCCCGCGAACTTGACTTCGGTTCAAGGCCTCCGGTTTCCTCGCTGGCTCGTTTGATGTCGCAATACCAAGTACACCTAGCGCCGCCAAGCGCGAGCTTGTGAAGACACTCGCTGCCGAGGCACGCACGCGAGCGCCTCGGCGGCGACTTCAGAGGGCGTTGCTACTCCTTCTTGGGTTATATAACTCCTTGCCATAACGATATAGATCAGCTGAATGGGGAGCGGCAATTTGTTTGTTTCGTCTTCTGCGCCTCGCGATCATAGGGAAAGAAGATCCTCTGCATTTAGCTCTTTCTTTAAAAAAACTTTCCGGCCTCTCCTCTTAGACGATTTCTCATTGGAACTGCGTCGTTGTGCGGGTTCTCGATACCTTTCGTAATTATGATACCTCATTCAAGAATTTCAACAACAATTTTACTAACAAACAAAGATTTGTTTTGCAGAGTTGACCATCGATGTGTTAATGTGTATCATATTATGTTCAAAAACATTGATGTGACTAAGAATGACAGGATGTTGGCAGAGCAGCAGTAGATGAAGCACAAGACCCGCTTGTTATCATCAACTTAGCCAAGGTTATATCGAAACAATATCAATCCTAGCTACCTACATCACTTATCCCGAAATGATGCGAGAGTACGTGACGCTGGCTGCTTGCTATGAGGAATCCATTAGGGAATTGTCATTGTGACATTCTGATCACTCTGTTATACGGCCAAATGTCGAAAAACATATAGTAGATCATAGCGTGCATCGCCCCTACTCTGCATCATAACGTAGAACAATCACAAGGCCCTCATATGATGAAACGTATTGTAATAGACAATTTCATAAATGACAAACAAATATCAACACGCCTCTATGTATTGTCTCGGTGTATAGTTGTTGCGGCAAACTGTGTGTTTGCAATGAGTCAATACTGGGATGAATATGTCGCCTCACAACAAACGACGCGGTGAAAATACAGCATTTCGAGCGCTGTATCCGGTATCAGTGCACAGCCTCTGTGATCTCTGCATCCGGAGGTTCCTCTTGTACAACTGATAGTTCATCTCTGTCGATGATAGCGAGTTCCATATCCTGCAAACGGACATAATCTGCTCAGTTTCAGCAATAAGATGACATCAACAGGATGTCCACGCAAAGAGAACAGCACACACACACACACACACACACACACACACACACACACACACACACACACACACACACACACACACACACACACACACACACACACATATATATATATATATATATATATATATATATATATATATATATATATATATATATATATATATATATATATATATATATATATATATATATATATATATATATATATATGTATTCGGCTTACACCAGGATGTAATCTGTTTCCTTGTGAAGCGTACAATTAATTTTGCTACTTCGCACTTCAGGATGTCGAAAGCAAAATTGGTTGAAGGTGATGTTCGTAGTTATACCATATATATAGGTTAACGTACTTCATTTATGGTGTCTATGGATGTCTCGTCTAGAAGGTTCAATTCGGGTTCAACGTCATCTTGTGTGGCTTGGTAATCACTCTGAAAAACAAGAGTGTACTTTCTACACTGCATGATAAAGGTAATTGAAGCCGCATCCTAGGTCTATAGCGCGCTTAGTTGATATCTCGTATTTGGTCATTACGAACGAGTCAGAAACACAAAGCGTACTGCAACATTTACTGACTGTGACTTCATTGCTGAGAACATTCCTCCGCGGTGGTGACTTCAGCAAGCCTTCCAATTGCAAAATGTCATCAATATTGTTGATTTTTTTCTGCTGCATCGTGCTGTGGAAAATCTCGCGAGATTCCACATTGAGCTCTGGCACCTGATGCGCACGCGCGTGACGTTTTGTCATAACAGGTCCATGATGAACCCTCAGTTTGCTACTGGAGTTGACTTCTTGCAGTAAGTCTAAGAATTCATCGTCTACGTTGATATTCTGTCGGACAATAACACCATAGCTGTGATATCAGGATCTCATAACGACAACAATACCACGCATTATATGAGTTTTGTAACTCGATTAAAAAGATTACGTACTTCCAGGTGGAGCTCTTTGAGAGAGGTGGAATTCTTATTGCCTTTCAGCAATAGAATGGCAGATTCCGGTGTCATTGGATTACTGCTCAGCTGCAATCGATACATCATGAATAAGGCTATATGCATTGATCCCAATTAATGATCGGAAATCGTCCAGATAGCCAAGCTGTTGGATGTGAGGTGAAGTGAGATGATGGTTACCTTGAGTACTGCGAGTGAGTGGTTCTTCTGTAGGCCCTTGACTAGGTGTGCGGTACCTGCCATATAGATGCGGTTGTGAGAGAGGTCGAGGTTGAGTAGGGTCTGGTTGGATGAGAGGGCAGGCGAGAGTGCCTCACATGCTGATACACTCAGTCCATTCCAGGAAATATCCAAACTAGTCAAACCGCGATTTTCCTGAAAGACAACATCAACGGCTGAATTATTCTTAAGTTTTTTGCCGCGTGCTAAAAGACTCTCCATGATGTTTTGACGGGCGGCCGAAAAGCTGCGTTTGCTGAAAACACCACAGCGACGTGGCGGACGCTGACTAATGTATAAACCTATATTTCCTTTTTATTTCGACACACGAAAACGACGGTAGACCATTAGAAATAACGACAGTTATCTCAATTCCTTTGTCTAAATAGGTAATCATTCGCCATTTGATCCAATTTTCTGTCTGATGAAAACTACAAAAATAATATTTTTTTCTAATAATGATAGCGATGTTATACGTGTGAAATGATAGCCGCCAATCTTTTTTAGCAGCTTGCCAACATTGAGCTGGCGGACTTAGGTAAGGTCGCCAATTCATTGTTTGATGAAAACGGTCTGAGATCGCAGACTCAGCTGAGATAACTGCCTCAGGTTGAGACAATTATTTACCGATTCAAATCTACTTCAACATCGACGCCCCGAACGTCGCGTTGGTGCGGAACGATACTTCGTAAAACAACCTTTGTCACTCCTTTAACTGATTGTATATTGCCGTATCGCCGCAACAATAGGCAGCTTACAGTCGCCCTGCCAATAAGACCCAGTGTTGTCTGATCAGGACTACTAATTCATCCACCAATTGACACCTGGAGGTGATTACCTCTATGGATGCTGCGCGTTGCAGGACAATAAGCCTGTCAACGCTTTATTGTATCATAAGAAACAGGTACTTGCGCATAGGACTGATAGAGTGTTTTCACAACACCCCAGGCTGCCCACACAGCCCCAATCCCAAGCCACGATGAAAACGACAATTGTGTAAGTTTCAATTAAAGCGCACTAAGACGTCACTGCGAGATCGGCGTCAGGTCAATTAAAGGAGTTAACGATGAAAAATAACTACCTTGATGGCTTTGGCAATGTAAATGGCGCCACGTTCGCGAATATGATTCCACGACAAGTTGAGAATTTCCAGTGTATCGTTGTGATCTGACAAAAACAGGAATCAATTCTGTTACCAGACATTCAACCATTGTGAGGAAATTTGCACAAAGGTCAATTCATTTGCTTTACTGCCCAACAAACCAAGATTACATTATAACCAAGTTTAGGTGACTGAATGCTAGGCCTTGAACCATTATAATATACGATATATATATATATATATATATATATATATATATATATATATATATATATATATATATATATATATATATATATATATATATATATATATATCTCTATATATATATATATATATA
Source organism: Urechis unicinctus (assembly GCA_034190875.2). NCBI lineage: Eukaryota > Metazoa > Annelida > Polychaeta > Xenopneusta > Urechidae > Urechis > Urechis unicinctus. Next base: position 53,508,786 of record CM067353.1, on the reverse strand, counting down.
TATATATATATATATATATATATATATATATATATATCTACTAATATATATATCTCTCTAAAGCCTGTGCCAAAAAGCTGTGCCACTTAAACCGTCCTCAGCAATGCAGTTGTGACTGAGGTCAAGTTCCTGGAGGTACATGCTCCCCTAAAAACCACACAGCTTCGAGAAGTGGGCAAGAAGTGGAGAGAACAATAATCCTCAAAATCAATTTCTTAATCATCGATCGAAGCGATTGAAATTCGTGTGGACACCTCGAGCAGCGAGCAGACGTGGACTACAGACTTATCATCGAGGGCGTTGCCCCCCATGTTCATGTGTTTGAGTTCGTCCTTCCGTAGAGCTGCCCGACAGAGCATTGAAACCGCCGACTCTCCGATTCCATTTTCTGACATGTTCTGCCGATCAAGCCAATCAATGCAAACCTAAAGCAGGTTTTTCGGAGTCGGATGTACCAGTAATGTTACTTAAGCTTCATATTTGGAATATGTATTCTGCATATGACAGGGTGAGCAGGAATAAAGGCAGGAAAATAAATCATTATCATTCTAATTTTGTCGCCGATACATTGGGACCAACACACCGTCCTTATATTATATAACGCGATGAAAAATATTAAGACTGCTTCGTCATCAACCATACCACGCTCGTTATAGCCTCGTTCTGGGTCAGCATCTGCGCGATGGCTTTAGCGCCCTCTGTACGGATGTTGTTGTCCGTTAGATCCAGTGACGTCACATCCGCGTTGTTCTGTTGGTGGTTTAGACAGTATTATGGGCAAACTCAGAACTTAAATGTAGCACACATATCTTTGTAGCATAAGTTATAGATTGTAAATGACTCAATATTGATCCCAAAGGGTCGGTGATATTGAAACAATATAAAGCCACGAGGATAAATCAAGTGCATTCCACTTCAATCAATTAACCTTCTTAGTCTATATTTTATTCACAAAATTCATTGAACTATATATGGTTACATGGCCGTAGTATTTGATACTACCCGAGTTAAGGTACAAATCTCACCACTAGGGCCACGGCAAGAGCACGCGATCCAAGGATTCCGAGCCCCCGACCACGGAGACAGATGTTAGGGCAACTCAGTTTGGACTCGACGGAGCTGACAGGATTGACCCGCAGACGGCTACAGGCCTGACGATAAGTCCTCAAGTTCTCCTGTGTCCTCTTCTGCCGATCCTCAGCAACCTCCTTCTGTTGGGATGTTAGACTTGGACCTACAGGAGGGAGAGATACATCAGTGACTTCCCTCCTCTGAGTGAGAGCGAACACCTGAACGGACATTATCTCTAACAAGGATCCTCGGCCACTCCCACCAGTGCCTGTGCCACCAGCGCGCCTCTTGCCAATGAAGCGTCCGCTTCGACTAATCTAAATATGATTTCATACACGATTCGTTGAATCACTTCATAGACGCTTGGGATACCGTGCGGTAACATTTAATGGTGGCAAGCTATGTCTTGTCACAATAAAAAGGCGCAGGGCTGGTTAGTTAATGGGACGAACGCGTGGATGTGTTTGTAAAGAAAACTTGGCGCGATAACAATGTGGTTGCCTGTATTCCTTATGCTACCTCCATTTCGCATGACACATCACAGATGTGGTGAAGAAATCGAAGGAGGGTCGGGGACAAAATGTAGAGTCAATAGAGATATGTTTGAGCGAGGGCTTTTTGATTGATTGCCGGCGTGCCTGGGGCGAGGAGTGACTGGGTTACGAGACACGCGCGTGAATAAGCTGTCACACTGGCTGAGGGTGAGGAGGTAGGTGGGCATTGTCGAGGCAAGTTCACAAAGGAGGATAGGAGATACCGTCCTCGTGATGGCTTCACACCTGCTATTCCTCATCCAGTGTAGTAGATACTCAAACACATGTTATGGTTGACGGGTCCCAACACCATGGCAACGATACAACGATAAGTGCTACGAATTCACAAGGTGTCTCATCCGTTATATAACGCAGACATGGCGAAAAAACGCATGTCGTCGCAATAAACCCGAATTGTTGTGGACCAAGCCCCTAATTAATCATAATGCTCCCATGCCTAAATGGTGTCAGCAATTAGTTCTCGCCTATACGTTAATCATAATGCTCAATGCATGAGACCCCATGAACCATTCCCTCGGAAGAATATCTCAACAAAAGCAGATGCATGGTCATTTTGATAGAAGATACTCCAAAATCTTTATAAATATATATACATATATATATAAACACACACATATATATATATATATATATATATATATATATATATATATATATATATATATATATATATATATATATATATATATATATATATATATATATATATGCGTATATATATGTATATATACATATATATATATATATATATATATATATACGCACATATATATATATATATGTGTATATATATATATATATATATATATATATATATATATATATATATATATATATATATATATATATACGCACATATATATATAAAAACTAATCACACTCGATGTGAGATAGATCATCTGCGTTTTCTCACACATATATGGCTTGCATGATAATTGTATGTGAAATATGAGCAAAAACTGCCTGCGTTAATTGCTTCTTCAGATATCACGGTATTCTCGGTTCTCAGATAATTGGCCTGGAAAGTCATTGATGTTGTCCATATTGAACTCCATTCAATGTGCTGGACTCCGAACTCTCGAACTAATGCTGACATTTTAGTCATCTCTTATCTCCTGCGAGTTCACATACATAAAGCTCCAAGAATAAACACGTATTGCCATCGATGGATTAATGTTGTTACATATACCACAGACCCAGCCAGCCAGTAATTTTTTTATTTACCACATAGACGGCCAATTCTGTCCGAATAATAGGCGTGTGGAAAATTTAGTGCCAATAAAAACTTATGAACCTCTAATTTCATGACTCTCACTATCCATTGTGGATCCAATTTTTAATAAAGTCTTTCGTTAAAAGAACCAATTCACCAGAGTGCATTCAAAGTATGGCAAGGGCCAAGTATGGTGGGTGTGGTTTAATTCATGACAAGAAGAGATAAGTTCAAAAACGATTGCACCAATACTAACATCGCAGCGAAGTAAATTTTATGTCTGTATTCATTGGAATATAACGAACGTGATAATAGATTTACCACTCGCTCTAAAAAAAACATACCGTCAGCCAGGATGTCATATCCGGTGAAGGTGAAATCCCGTTGGAGTTTTGCGGCGGAGAGACATCCGGGCTTGATTGGGACCGCATCCCGGAGGCGTGTTAAAGGAGAGAGGGGATGGGTGGAGGTCTGGGATGGGTGTAGTTTGGCTGGATATGTTCCTATTAGCTGTCAAAAACTCGATGCATGATGGAAACCTTCATCGGAGAGGTTATCTTTTTTCTGTCATATTCGACAAATGTTCAACACCCAGCTCTGTTGCAGTTCCCTGACATTGCAACGAGGCTACCTTAGTCGACGTGTCCTCGTCACGTAGCTTCCTGAGACCGAGAGAATCCACGAGGTGCCATTCACTGCAAGGTGGTCCCAGAATGAAACTAATGAGGTAGAATCTAGGTATCCATAGTTATCATCAGGTGATAAAACACGGGAGTCCTGATGAAGCTGTCACGGCCTGCCTTACTGTCACTGCCTCACTGAGTCGACCACTTAACCATCAATCTGACCAAGCCCACCATGCCTGACAAGCCAGCCAACACAAGGAACCTTTACTCTCAGGAGACGGGCCTAAGTGCTCTGTCCTCGCCAATGTTTCCATTAACCTGGCGATGTGGAGCCGGGCAGGTGGGCAGGTTATTGATGCTGAAAGCGTCTGAGTTGGAAGCTGACGCAGAAGAAATCTACTGGAATCGCTAATCCGCTCCTGTCGTTATTTCTCCCCCGAGAGCAAAACCCCTGCCAACCATTGTTTCTGCTCAACACAGGCGACGTGTACAAGACTGAAAACACCTGAATCCGGCTGGTCGCGTGGGGTCCGGCGTAATTTGGGGTGGCCCTGATTTCACACCTGACATTGATTACTGCATGATTGTGTTAATCATGGGCTGTAACACCTGAGATTTCCACGTGTCACTGTGTGTTGTCGTGTTGCGAACGTACACAGGGTAACTATTGCACCGAAATACTCTTACCCAAGTACGATGTTCATCGCGGGAAGTGGTGAGCTGATTGCGCTGGACATACATGAACGGCAATGGAAATATAATTTGAACATAGACATGGCGAAAAGGGTCGGCCGTTATGGGCGGTGCTACTGTTATCACGAGCTGGATTCAACTCGCTTTCCACACAACATCCGCTTTGCGATAGCTTTCATATGGCACTTGCGATACTTTCTCTCGTTATTGATTGGCTACTTCACTTTGTAGGCGGTCCAATCAGCTCCTTGGTTTCTAAGTGAGCGGTTTTCATCGATAAAACGTGGTTTGTTCCCATGAGCGATGTACGAGGTGCTTCGTAAAAGTGATTGGGAAATTATCAAATATTGACGGGAGTTTGCATCTGAATCGAAATGTGGTCGTTTGTTTGGGTTCTTAACCTGGTGAGTGGCGACTGAATGAAATCACCCATGGCGAAAAAGTTCCTAGTAGTGCAGGGTATGATGGGCTGAATTGTTTAGTACCACGCTAGAACTTAATGAAGCTCACCGCGGTCCATGAAAAAACGCCAGTCGACGAGCTCAATTGATAGCTTTCACGTAGTGTTTTATATTTATGCTCACCAAGACAAAAACGAAGTATTAATACATTTATATGTAAACATATATATATATACATACATATATATTCAATATAGATATATTCAAAATATATAAACATATACATATATTCAATATATATATATATATATATATTCATATATTCATATATATATATATATATATATATATATATATATATATATATATATATATATATATATATATATATATATATATATATATATATATATATATATATATATATATATATATATGAATCTAAATTCTAAATTGAAGACAAAATGAGGATGCATTCCAAAACATTGATAGAAGTAGAAATATAAATAAATCCACCATTGTAAATGTGTGGAGCATATGCCTACATTCATGTGCATGTATTTTCGTGACGTCGGTTCCAATAACACATGTAGCGACTACTGAATTGAAGTTGACCAGATTACCACACCGCCCCAACATCTTCCAGCCGACGAATTCGAGGACTACAAACTAGGACATGGTACATTGTAATTGCCGGTGTTGTACCGGATATAGCCTAAACAAGTAAACACATTATAAACAAGGTAGAAAATAAGGAAAGTCAAGTAAACATTGATGCATTAATGTGTCCAGGGTGTTCAGTTGTGAGAACTTATCATCTAAGCATGGAAACACAGCTTGGCATGAAATGGTGCACTTGGCCTATATTGAAATAGGTTCGTGCTGAGCATACATTGGTTCAAATAAGAGGCACAAGGTTGTTCGGGAGGGGGCAGTCGTGTGTGTTTGGGGGTAAGGGGCGGGAGGGAGTCGGGCTGTTGGTGAGCGTCCAAGCAGGGGACAATTGTTGTAGAAGGCGGTGTGGAGATGAAATAATCAAAGGGTCATATTGGTGGGGGCTCGTGGGGGGGGGGAGGGGAGGGGATGGCGGGGGAAGAAGGGAGTTCGGGAGGGGAGGAGGATTTCGAAGAGGGAATGAGGGGGTCGGGGAGGGAATGGTGTGGGGGTGGGGGTTCGGGGAGGGAAATAGGGGCACGGGGAGGGAATGAGGGAGCAGGGGAGGGATATAGGGGCTCAAGGAGGGAAGGAGGGGCCTGAGGAGGGAAGGAGGGGTCTGAGGGGGGAAGGAGGGGCCTGAGGAGGGATGGAGGGGTTGGGAGAAGGCAGGATATAAAAGCAACAAGGAACAATGTCCCTTCCTCCACGCCTGTAGCACCTGTTCGGAAGACATAACGTTCTCATAGCACCAATTACATGTGTATAAACCACACAGATAAACTACACCAAATAAGTGTATATACAAAGTATATATGTGTAAAGTACACGTATAAACTATATATATATATAGGCTACATGTATGTACCATGGGCATGTTATGTAGGATGGCAGCGTACGCAATTGTGGAATTTGTCATCATCGAAATACTAATGCAGCGAACCCGTACGGAATATTGTCAAACATCCACACTTGGCATGATATAATAATGAGGAGTGATGGACAAAGTGTTTGATGTCAATAACACCCCGACATACGTACACACAGGTAAACAAAGGTGAGCGAGAGTAAACGTACAAACAGCACCTGATGTGTACATTGCACTAAGTGGAAGACAGGCTGGTTAGATGACACACTGGCTATCAGTTGGCTGGTCTAGATTGGTGAGGTGCCGGGCTACGTTAGAGCGGGTGCCATATACCCATGTGCATGTAGTAGCTGTACCGACCGAACGACACCTCACTGGAAGTCTCGGTTGTATTGCAGAACGGGAGACTGCTGTTAGCGGCCTGGGTTGTGGTGTCATGTGACGTCGCGTTGTATGTCGGGATACATAGCTCTGTCATGGCGGTGTGTACGGGCACGTGGACGTAGAGCCTCACGAGGAACCCGGCAACGAGTACCAACATAACAAGGACGAGGACAGGAAGTCGGCGCAGGACCAGTGAATATGGAGTTAGCCTCGCCTTCACAGCAGGTTCCCCAGCCAACAAACCTTGACCACACACCAAGATTACAATATGAACCATGTGCTTGTATAGAAAACAAAAGAGAAGTAGCGATTCCAAAGAACATGACAACGGAAATGAAAAGGCATCGCAGTAGAAACCGGGGAGAAAAAGATAACGACAGGTAAGGCAATAAAGACGTGGATGAATGGGAGGAATATAGAAAAGGTGGAAGCAAAAGTGACAGAGGAGGACGAAGAAGGCTAACGAGAAGAAGGAGATGAAACAGAAGAAGAAGAAGAAGATGATGATGATCATCATCATCATCATGATCATGATGATGACGACGATTATAATGATGATGATGATGATGATGATGATGATGAATAGGAGAAAGAAGAATAATGTAAGCATAAGAAAACGTACACAAGGAGTTACAATACAAAAAGGAGGAGTAGGCAACGAGGATTGTTTACCTGTGGTCTCATTGATACAGGCGCCATTGGCCTCTGTGTCGTTGGGGTCGCTGACAGTAACCGTTTTCACACCGGCCCGTTCTTGTGCCTGTACACACCATACAGGCATCACGTGACAGCTTTACATCATCCCTTTAGCGGAAGAAACATCAGACGCATGCCTAATGTACGTAATATGAACCAACCTTCTCCACCTCACGATGCCAATCCAGGCGCGCCACGAACACCACGAGGAAAAGGTCTTGTACACCAAGACCTAAAACGTAACTCCACCACAGACCTACAAACAACATCAGCGGGTTTAACGTAACTCCACAACAGACCTACACACAACATCAGCGGGTTTAACGTAACTCCACCACAGACCTACACACAACATCAGCGGGTTTAACGTAACTCCACCACAGACCTACAAACAACATCAGCGGGTTTAACGTAACTCCACCACAGACATACACACAACATCAGCGGGTTTAACGTAACTCCACAACAGACCAACACACAACATCAGCGGGTTTAACGTAACTCCACAACAGACCTACACACAACATCAGCGGGTTTAACGTAACTCCACCACAGACCTACACACAACATCAGCGGGTTTAACGTAACTCCACAACAGACCTACACACAACATCAGCGGGTTTAACGTAACTCCACCACAGACCTACACACAACATCAGCAGGATTAACGTAACTCCACCACAGACATACAAACAACATCAGCGGGTTTAACGTAACTCCACCACAGACCTACACACAACATCAGCGGGTTTAACGTAACTACACCACAGACCTACACACAACATCAGCGGGTTTAACGTAACTACACCACAGACCTACACACAACATCAGCGGGTTTAGAGATTGTTTACAGTAACTCCACCACCGACCTACACAATCATGAGCGGGCTTACACATTGTTAACAGTAACTCCAAATGGGCCTACACAATCATGAGCAGGCTTACACATTGTTTACAGTAACTCCGCCACAGACCTACACAATCATGAGCGGGCTTACACATTGTTTACAGTAACTCCAAAATAGGCCTACACAATCATGAGCAGGCTTACACATTGTTTACAGTAACTCCGCCACAGACCTACACAATCATGAGCGGGCTTACACAATGTTTACAGCAACTCCATCATATGTCCACACAATCATGAACAGGCTTACACATTGTTGACAGTAACTCCACCACAAACCTACAAACAACATCAGCGGGTTTAGAGATTGTTTACAGTAACTCCACCACCGACCTACACAATCATGAGCGGGCTTACACTTTGCTAACGATAACTCCAAAATGGGCCTACACAATCATGAGCAGGCTTACACATTGTTTACAGTAACTCCGTCACAGACCTACACAATCATGAGCGGGCTTACACATTGTTTACAGTAAATCCAAAATAGGCCTACACAATCATGAGCAGGCTTACACATTGTTTACAGTAACACCACCACAGATCTACACAATCATGAGCGGGCTTATACAATGTTTACAGCAACTCCATCATATATCCACACAATCATGAACAGGCTTACACATTGTTGGCAGTAACTCCACCACAGACCTACAAACAACATCAGCGGGTTTAGAGATTGTTTACAGTAACTCCACCACCGACCTACACAATCATGAGCGGGCTTACACTTTGTTAACAGTAACTCCAAAATGGGCCTACACAATCATGAGCAAGCTTACACATTGTTTACAGTAACTCCGTCACAGACCTACACAATCATGAGCGGGCTTACACATTGTTTACAGTAACACCACCACAGATCTACACAATCATGAGCGGGCTTATACAATGTTTACAGCAACTCCATCATAGGTCTACACAATCATGAGCAGGCTTACACATTGTTGACAGTAACTCCACCACAGACCTACAGCGGACATACACATCGTTGACAGTAACCCAAGCACACGCCTACACAATCATGAGCGGGCTTACATATTGTTCGAAGTAACTCCACCAACTTCCCACACAATCATGAGCAGCCTTTCACATTGTTTAAAGTAACTCCACCACATACCTACACAACGATGAGCGGGCTTACACAATGTTTACAGTAACTCCACCACAGGCATGCACAAACATGAGCAGGCTTACACATTGTTTACAGTAACTCCACCACATATCTACACAACCATGAGCGGGCTTACACAATGATTAAAGCAACAACAGATCTAAATAAGCATCAGCGGGGATAACATATTGTTTACAGTCACTCTGAGTATGAGTTTTCTCTTAACCTACTTACCATAGAGCGCCAGATGGGTGGCGAACATTAGGGGAATCCCCACCGGCAGGGCGATAAGATACCAGCTGACGACCACAATCACCGAGCCCAGTGTCTGTCGCCCAGTACCCCGGACGATGCTCATACCCACACCCTAGACACACACAGATATAGTGATAAAGGTTACCAGACAAAATAACCAACAAACAGACCGACTGATTAGGGCAAACAGACAAAATAACCAACAAACAGACAGACTGATAAGGGAAAACAGACAGACTGATAAGGGCAACAAACAGACAGAAAGGGAAAACAACAGACAGACAAGTACCGCCGGACGATGCTCATAAGATAAGCGACAAAACAGACAGACTGATAAAATTTCATACAAAAAAAGCCAACAAACAGACAGATTGATAAGGGAAAACAGACAGACTGATATAGGCATAGACAGGCTGATAAAGGCAAACAGACAGACTGAGAAGGGCAAACATACAGATAGACCAACAGACGGACAGATTGATAAGGCATAAAAGAGAGTCTGATAAAGGTATACAAACGGACAGATTGATAAGCGACAGACTGGCCAACAAACAGACAAACTTATATTGAAAAACGGACAGACTGAGTGTTCGACCGACAGACTGTGGCCACCCGTCGACGCGATATGGTTGTATTTCTTCCCATCTACGCTGTAGCCGGTTGTGTTTGTGGTGAGCTTTGGTTCGGGTCACGTTTGCGTGTCAATATCGCGAATGCCTTCATATCACAAGCTTACACAGCCGGCGTTTCCCAGAGAACAAGTACTTTAACATCGACTGGCGCTATTAACCGAAGAAAACCAATATAGGCTCGTGCCACAGTGAAGGTAGTTCGAGTAGTAAAACCCCTAGGGTCAATGGGTGCATATCATCCAAGTGCAACCTTAGACAACCAGCTCTAAAATCAGTCCTAAACGAAACTGTGTGTGGTAAGTTGCACACACCAGCCAAGAACGAGCCGTTCTCGTGCGTTAGCCGACAACGTGACCCGGGTGCATGAGCCGCTGTCGGGCTCAATGGTGTGGGGCTGGTTTTCCATCCCAGTGACCAGGGTTCGCAACCCGGCCAGGGCAACGGATTGGAGCCAAGTGGTCGACAATACAAAAAGTCTGACAAGAACAATCAGCCTTAATCACGACAACTAGAGTATAATAGTACACCGAATGACCTTCAATGTATGCACTCCAGACTACATACCAAAAATACATATTCAAACATGCATATCAGCACACACATATACAAACGTAAACGCACGTACTAATAAAACTACACAGAAACACACATTCACATGCATATGCATGTAAATAAACATCCATATTTTCATTCATGCATATAGACAGACGAGAGACTGACACACACTCACACTTACTCATACTAAACATACACCCATCTTAGTGAATTTACATATGTGGAGACATCCTAGTATAATATGGGTAACTCACGCCCACGCCCTCTAGCAGCAGGAAGATGGCCACGATGGCCATGATGCTCCCCGTGTAATCAATCAACTCCCTGCAACAAACACACCACACCTGTAACATCACCCCACACCTGTAACATCGACCCGTATGAGCAACGCGATCAGTATTCATCCTTACCAAGCCTACAACAAAAAGACTGCGTTCGTCTTGAGGCGAACTCTACTCCCATTTACGGTAATTTAGTTATAGCAAAAGGACTCACGCATTGGGAGTGAATGCTCTAGGGATGTAGAAGCGGGCAGCGTAAGCTACGGCCGCCATGAAGAGGGAGATGAAGACTGGGCGGACACACACAACAGGTACGTGAACACAACGAGATCTGCTTGTAACATTACAAATAGTTCTGATTTGGTGAAAGATGAGATGAAAGCGTTGGAACGTGAAGTTAATTGATGAAAACATGAGAATTGTAAGTGTGGAAATGAGATGAGTAAGAATGTGAGATGAATGGATGAGAGCGTGGGATGATTGTGAGAGGACGTGAGATGGTAATGAGAGAACGTGAGATGAATGTGTGAGAACGTGAGATGATAGTGAGAGAACGTGAGATGATAGTGAGAGAACATGAGATGATAGTGAGACAACGTGAGATGATTGTGAGAGAACGTGAGATAATAGTGAGAGAATGTGAGGTGATAATGTGAGAATGTGAGATGATGGTGAGAGAACGTGATATGATAGTGAGAGATCGTGAGAGAACGTGAGATGATAGTGCGAGAACATGAGATGATTGTAAATAAGCGTGTGAATGCTGTGATATGATATGAAGCTAGAATAAACATTACAAACTGCGAGATCATGGAGCAATTGTAAACTGTTTTTAAGACGAAAGCGAGATTACTGATTTACTTTGCACAGTGATGGCCACCCTGCACGTGGTGATGGCACCTTGAGGTTGCTTAGCTCCTAGATACTGCCCAACTCGGGCCGTACAAGCTCCGCCCATACCAAGCGGCACCTAGAAACCAACAAGACAAACAAACTCAAAATATCCTAATTAGCGCGAAGGAACCAGAGCCAATTCACAATCAAATTAATGCTGCATACCATCCAAGCAAAGCCTTCAACTTGGAATGCTATTGAGAAAGCACTGATCTCTTCTTCACCCAGTAAACCTTCACACATTTAGCGGATGAGGGTGAATATGGGTTTTAATTGCGTGTTATACTTGCTAATAATAATTCCGATCGTCCTTCGCCGAGACGCCACAAATATCAATTTGTTGAAAATGATGTGGAATCGCATCTATGTGATGATGGTGTATAATTGAATTGTGAGTAAGTGCTATAAATGTTTACCTGCTAGGAATGTACCAGACTCAGTACACAACCAGAAGATGAAGGTCATAAAGACACTGGAGAGAGTGACCCGAGCGAACTGCCCCCACTCCTCCAGACATTCCCAGCTCCACCCTACCCCACACACAACGCCACATGAACACGCATGCGCATTACTCAAACTTGACAGATCCTTTTCCTTAAAAGTGAAAAAGTTAAAGTGTGGTACCTGCCCATGTGACGCGATATATTCCACTTCCCCAGATATAGGAGGCTAAGAGAAAGAGGACCACGTAATATGTCATGGCGAGAGCGATGGCCGAACCCCTGCATCGATCAAAATAATTAATACAGCATGCAGTCACATCACAAAATGCATGCTTAACATGGTGAGGAATAAATAGAACGTGCGACCAACCTGATACCCATCTGAGCCTGAATAACCAGGCCGTAGTGCAGCAATGCATTCACGCCACAGCTCACTACGCAAATGATAAGGGTGGGAATAACCTTGTTCTGGCAAAAACGAATACATAAAAAAATTAACATATGTCGATTGAACATTTAATTACATATGCCAGTTTATTTTACATTCATCATTATGAAGAACTAAAGCAAACGAAACATTTTCCTACGCTTTCTCAGTACATACGCTATGATGAAATAAAGCACATTATGATATTTACACGCTCACCTGACACAGAAGATATCGCATGAGTGTGAACAACCAACAATATGCCTACAACACAGGACAAGCCAAATAATCATAACGCGACAGAATCACTCGGGAATCATAACGTTCTTGGCGCAGCCAAACCACATAACTCCAGCCACAGATGCAATACCAGACACCAATACGCTACAGCGACCAGCATGCTGCGGATTTTGTACTCACCAGTACGCCCGGCATGAAGTAGAGGCAGTAGTCCTGGGCATTGCTGGACACAAACCAAGACATGGCAAGTAACGCTTTGGACGCTAAGCTCAAAGCAAAGCAAGAGTCAACATCTCTAAAGTCGCGTTCACACCATGGAGGGTCATATTAAGACGGCCCGGTCAATGGCATCAGCTTTTATATGACGTTGCAGCGTTTTAGCGTAAGTGAAGGAGTTTTGTTCAGCCAGATGCGACAGTTGTGGGTGGGGGGCGCTTGGTATACTTCACCTGGCCATGTGCAGAAGAAGTATACCTCTTTTGGCCATGCAGTCAGGTAATTTAGGAGTATATCTTGCCTATCCATGAGGTGGTTTAAGAGGGAGTGTATCTTGCCTACCCATGAGGTGGTTTAAGAGGGAGTGTATCTTGCCTACCCATGAGGTGGTTTAAGAGGGAGTGTATCTTGCCTAATGGTTACTTATCGTCAAATGTTTTAAGAGGGTGTACATCTCAGTAAGTCAAGCCTTCTCAGGCGGTTTAAGGAGGACTGTATCTCACCTAGAGACGGTAGCATCCTGACCCAGCAGCAGCAGCAGGCTGCCAGTGTTGAGCAACAGAGCCCATACCGGAAACGAACACAGCACGCCAAACAGTAGTGCTGCAGACAGCACGGGATGTATTCTGGTAAAGTAAACGTCGTAAAAGAGTGAGAGATTGGCTGCTGCAGTACATCACTGCATGGTCACAACTCAACTCGCTCCACAGGTCACAACGACCTCCGTTAGCATCAACACGGCTGCACACGCACAATGGTATTGGACGTGTGACGTCACACAACATAGTGTGAAAATAGTTTGTAACATCACAAATATTACTACATGTCGCGTGAAGTCACGGGCGATTCCACATGCCGTGTTGAGTCCCAGTAAATGCTATATTTGGTTATATTTCAGAAACAATGCCACAAATGAAATTGAATATCACTGAAATACATTGACCAATCCGTGAACACGAAATCAATCTGCGAACCTTTCTGTAAGTACACACCAACTTTCAGTTTATTTGCACTCCCGTACACCTGCACGCGAAACATACAAGAAGGCAACAAATAAAACTAGGAGTATGGTTGAACAATACAGTTTCAAGTGTTGGAAAACTGGACGTATCTGAAGAGAAGTTAGCTGGCCAATGTCTAATGTCACCTGTGAGAAGAATGTATCGCCGCCGAACGCCAGCCCGCGACCCACGCTGACAGTACACACGTAGATCACCTGAAATCATAGACTCTCATGGCTGGCTCATAGTCATTATGGCTAGATCCAGAATACACCTGGACATATTCCAAATTTACTTCTATAAGCGCCAATCTAATCACGTATCGATTAGCATGTATTAAATAATAAGTCTTGTTGTCTTCCCCATATAGGCGAACACTGGTAGCAAGCACAAGCTCTCGGCTCCCGTTGCCGAGCTTCCGAACGCTGAGCCGTTGTATCAATATATAAGTTATATATGGAGCAGCGGCTCGGCGCTCGGAAAATTGGAATCGGGAACCGATAGCCTGTGATTTTAAGCATATCGTGACTTAGGGTACGGTAGATCTAATGGATATTGATCTGAACTTGCTCCTTAGGCTACTAGTAAGTTGAATAGGTCATGGTTTGTTTATGAGGAATGCGTACCGATATGGCGAGCGCTGCCGAGGCGAGTTGCGTCTTGCCCAGGTGACCACAGAACATGAGAGAGATGGGTTGTATAAGGTAATGGAAGAGGATGGACAGGGACTAACACACATAACAACACACACCCATATTGTCCATTAGTAACTCAATAGTTAGTATTGGTGGCAAACATGCGGGCTTCAGTGAGTACCTTATATTGTAGCATGCAGAGATCTCACCGTAGGCCATGCCAGGGCGAAGAGGCTCTTGAGCTCGTGTCCAAAGCCGGTCGGAAAGCAGTGACGCTGGGGTAACTCGATCTCGGCCAGGGGTACCTCCATCGTCCCGTCTCACAACCTCACAGACACACGTCGAATAGCGGATCAAAGCAATATCCAGATTTATTGTCGTGGCTTTATTCACTGAAGCCAGAACTACTCGTACCGTCGATACTAAGAGGTAATTGCAATCCTCACGGTTGCATATCAGCATTTTACCATAGCAACAATTATGCGGGTTGGGGGCATCAAACACAGATACTTCGCTTTTTTAGTAATGCATAATTCACCCTCATGAATGCCAGCTCTCACTCTCTCTCTCCACCTCTCTCTCTCTCCACCTCTCTCACTCTCCACCTCTCTCTCTCTCCAACTCTCTCTCTCTCCACCTCTCTCACTCTCCACCTCTCTCTCTCCAACTCTCTCTCTCTCCAACTCTCTCTCTCTCCGCCTCTCTCTCTCTCCACCTCTCTCTCTCTCTCGCTCTCTCTCTCTCTCGATCATTCGGTTACACAATCATTTCTCTGTATCAGGCTTCTCCATACAACTGTACAATGGTACATACGCTGACTATGGAATGCTCAGGGAATGGGAAGAGGACTACTTTCCACTGGGTGGTACAGGGATGGAACTCAGCCCGGGACCAAAGGGCAGTGTCTGATGTTTGGTGGCCGTAGTGTTGATCAAGCCAGGCTAACGGCCCACATTGACTCAGTAAACACGGCGGCGGGTCACGCAAGTGTTGGCAAGGTTTATATTTTTCAATTGCCTCTCCAGGCGAGCGCTGAGTATGTATCATCGCCCACTTAGGTCCCTGGCTGAGGGTTGGACTGTATTGATGGTCTATATTCGGTGCTTAAACTCCCTGCTATCACAGGCACTGAAGTCAATTCAACGAGCGCGTTCGGTGGTGGTCGGTTTTGCTTGGCACGTATAATATATATATATATATATCGCATGGCACCCTACTCTCAGCCAATCAGTGCTCGAGATAAAGCTCGGTTTTTTCCCATATCACCTCAAACGCACAGTTTGCCATGAGATAACAGCAACCGTGTCGATATATCACCGAGACACAACTTCACTTGAGATGGTCCCTCACAGAGCACCGCTGCTCTAGCATGGCAACACTACGGAGGGTCTAAATATCACGCACACTTTACAAGTCTTAAAACGAAGGTTTTCTCAAGAGTCATTTGCTTGCCAGCCGCTAATCTGGTTGCGTAGCGCTCATCGGGAAGTCACGGTATTATCCCATCTCCCTGGAATCATGCTGAGGCGCGAAATTGTAACACCTGCCGAGCCGTGTCTACTGCGCTACAGTGTTGCTAACATCAAACAACGGCGAAGTCGGCGGCGCTCTGATTACCGGAGTTAAGAAATTTCTGCAAGTCTCACACAACAAATTATCGAAGCATAGAGTCAAAAAAAGTAGATCTCCGAGATCTTCTAAAGTTGAAACCATCATCAGAAGCAGCTGAGGCCGAATGGGGGATTAAGGGACTACATCTCATATTTACAGGTCCCAGGCAGATACCTTACATAACATAGATTCACGCTAATATGTGTTAGTTATAGCATGGTCACGCGGATGATGTGATATCACCCACGTGACCATGCGATAACTAACACATATCACCCACGTGACCATGTGATAACTAACACATGTCACTGTCGCTCGGGGGTATTGACTGGAGTGCCTGCTATTATCATATGACTGAATGAGGATAGTCTGCGTCCCAGACTCCAGGGATTCCGCTACGCTTCTCGCCCTAGAGTCTACGATAAGATAAGGTCTTAAATTGGCGCGTCCGAATATTCATTAGACACGTTCGTTAATCTTCGTGACCAATCAAAGCAAAGGTTGTGACCCGGATTGACCTTAATTGCGCGTGTCTGGCTTGTGATACGCACCCTCGGTTCTATGTGACGTCATGGACATTGTAGTGGTCTGCGTCCAATGAGAACACATTGAATGTCTTCTGAAATTATGGGGCGTCTCAAAAGTTCAAATTGGCACCACAACAAGCGCTTTAATCGCTTAGCTGCACGATAGTATGTTTACGTAATAGTCAGTTAAAAAGAACCAGTTGTGTGTCTGCTTCTCTCACCGACTGTGTGATTAACGGTGCCACTCAGCGTGAAACAACAAATCGGAGTGTTGTAGAATGTGTGCCCGGTTCATAAAAATCACTCGTCCGGTTGGACAAGTTCTTCGGAACTTGAAGAACTAACCAATGAGAGACAACGACTCAAAAGTACCCGAGAGTGACCGAGAGACACGGCTTGTGATTGGAGCATCACAAATCTGGGATGCCTGTCCAGTTCAAGACATTAAGCTCGCCTAGAGCTGAAGGCGAGACTATTGAATATCAGTAACATGTAAACAGCGACCGCAGCCATCAGGCTAGGGGACCTTGACTAGAATGAGGCGATGACACTCAGATATCTCTTCATTATCTCTTCAAATGATCCTCCTCAGAAACATACGCCTTACGGACAACACAAACTGCCTGTGAAATGTCGACACATTCCACCTGGTCTCACAGTACTCCATCGGACTTCGGAGATTCAGCTTCTCTCGTGTCAAACCCAATTGCGTACCAAACAGCGTACAACCGGGGAAACATACTGAGCTATAACCACAACGATGCTTGTAATATTAACAGTAATCATACAACATATCACATTCAACGACGAATCCAGGTCGCCCAACAGTCGATCGGGTATTCCCTTGCGAAAGCTCCACTTGGTTCAAAAGAGCTAAATACAGGTACTATAAGCTCGTTGTAGTATACCAACGAATCACTGATATATTCATATACCCACTGCACTTCGCTCGCTGTTCATCGGCAGAATAAACTTACTGATGGACTTAAGCGATTATCGTGTATTCCACTCCCAACACTGTGATACGCGTAACAGTCTGTCCGCAGGTCCGTTGGTACTTGGTTGACCGCGCCACGGAACGTACAGAGGCGATGAGCGGCGAACACAGCTGAACAGGGAGCTGTCATTATTTGACTTGGGACTAGTACTCGTATCCGGAGCGATGATTCGCTGCTCATTCGTGGAAATTGCAGTTTTACAGTTGAAGTATTAACTGGCTGTTACGATTCCGTTTCAACCATCACACCCCCCACGAAGGCGAGGGCCGAGATCAGGCCAACCCGGTGGCTTGTCGACACGCCCCGTAAATAGCTTCCGCGCATTACTGCCTTTCTAAACTATGGCACGTTTGTCTGGGATTGGCCTTGGAGCGATTGATTGCGGCTTAAGGATCAATCAGCAGCACAGGATACGTTCACGAATACAGAACCACATGGCGGCGCTATTACAACAGACAATCATCTAATTTAGCATCAATGGCGTCGAAGTGTCTATAAGACATACTATACCACAAACATTGCATGTTATTTTATACAGTGCTGGCCGCTTGGCACTTGGACTTCCGCTATCGGGAACCAAGCGGAGACTGAAATAAATGTTTGTCTGGTGTGCTATTTCGCACTATATAAAGCAACGGACGCAACCAGACATTATCCATTTAATAATTCACCCACGACAAAACCAGCAACATCTCTTAAAAAGAAAAAGCTATCGGATCGAATCTTAACTAACTTGTTCATCGCCCAGATGTAGGTGTATTGTCAATGAATCTGAAAACATTACACGCGTTACAAAAATGAAGTCCATAACAAGGAGAAAACAAGGACTGGCGCATGCGTCAGAGGCGGGGGTGGCTAGGAGTAGCGAGCACGCTGGAGGAGGAGGGCTTCCGGTCGTCAGTGGCAGGAGAGATGGGGGAGTGAAGGTCGTAATTGAGGTAGAACTTGCGGCCTTTGTACGATTTGAGTTTACGGAGACAGGCTGCCAGGAACACGAGAATGTGGATTGTACTGAGTATGGTAAGCCAAATGAGAAGGCCCATGACAACGCGCCGGTTGACGAGATTATCTTCTGTTATCTTCGCGGACTCCATCCGTACTGCTTTGGTCCGAGGGCCTAGGCGAATAAACATATTGTCAGAGAGCAATTAACTTTAACACTATATACACTTCATATGTCACTATCAAGCATATGATGGCACTTCTCGCAGGTTGTATTGCGGTGCAAGCAGAGACTGTCAACATTGGGTAGAACCATTTCAGAATATGATCACTTTTGCTTCGATACCACTTCCGGTGTGATAAGGCAATGAAAAGTAAGATAAGTAAAGAGTTTAACAAAAACCTACCGTGGGCGTCGCTGGCGCCTTGATTTATCAGGTCGGTGTCGGGGATTTGGTCGCTGGCACTCAGACAGTGGTACCCACCGTACGTCTCCACACACAGCTCGTCAGCATCACAACTTCCGCGATTTGAGGCGCACTCACTGACGTCTGGTACACATAAAGCGGCTCATATACGACCATATGCCAACAACAACGATCATCACACTCAGTATGATGCGACATATTGCATAGATTAAAACCATACATTCGTTGGTACTTCACACCGATGGGCGCATGGTAATGATTGACACCTTACACGAATGGGCGCATGGTACTGATTGACACCTCACATGAATGGGCGCATGGTAATGATTGATACCTCACACGAATGGGCGCAGGATAATGATTGATACTTCACACGAATGGGCGCAGGGTAATGATTGATACTTCACACGAATGGGCGCAGGGTAATGATTGATACCTCACACGAATGGGCGCAGGGTAATGATTGATACCTCATGCGGATGGGCGCAGGGTAATGATTGATACTTCACACGAATGGGCGCATCGTAATGATAGATACCTCATGCTGATGGGCGCATGGTAATGATTTATACCTCATGCGGATGGGCGCAGGGTAATGATTAGCACCTCACACGAATGGGCGCATGGTAATGATTGATACCTCATGCTGATGGGCGCATGGTAATGATTGATACCTCGTGGTGATTGTCGCATGATAATGATTGACATCGTGTTAGCGCCTCATATCGCACGTCACGCTGACACGCTTATGGAGATCTGCATGTTGGCGAAACCTTTGACTTGAAGGCGGTATCAGTCTATTGCTTGGCACCCTACTCTCAGCCAATCAGAGCTCGAGAAATAGCTCGGTCTTTTTCCCATATCGCCTCAAACGCACAGTTAGCCGGGCGATAACTTCGACCGTGTCGCAATTTCACCTAGCAGCAACCAGATTTGAGAAGGTCCCTCAGAGAGCACCGCTGCTCTAGCATGGCAACACTCACACCTTGCAAGTCTTAAAACGAAGGTTTTCTCAAGAGTTATTTGCTTGCCAGCCGCTATTCTGGTTACGTATCGCTCATCGGGAAGTCACGGTATTATCCCATTTCCCCGGAATCATGCTGAGGCGCAAAATTGTAACACCTGCCGAGCCGTCTACTGCGCTACGGTGTTGAAGCACCTCTTACTTACCATTTTGTATCTATAGATGGATCCAAATGGTGCATCAAACGCACCATAAGGAACACTAAAATCCGTTTCAAAATCACTTGCGTCGAAAAAAGAAAAATCTCCGAGATCTCCTACAGTTGAAACCATCATCACAGGCAGCTGATTCCGTGTGGCTTAAGTAGATTAAGGGAATACCTCTCATATTTACAGGTCCCAGACATATACCTTACTTAACATAGGTTCACGCTTGATTATCGCGTGTAGGTGCCATCGCGATAAGTATGTTATCCATGCGATAACTAACACTTAGTTCTGGTATAGCCTTTAGGAAAATAAACAGACAACTTTTGATCGTGACACACACACAGTGGGGTGAACGCTGACCAACCTATACGACATGACGCAGGATGATGGGGCTGCAGGTGATGACGTACCTTGGCAGTCGTGCTTGTTAGCGGAGAGTAGCAGCCCCGTGGGACAGGAGCAGGAGTGACCGCCCACCTGGTTGCTGCACACGCCCTGACAGCCGCCATTGTTCTCCCCGCACTCGTTCACATCTGATAGACGAGTCATACACCCCAATACAGGTCACCATACACATCTGATAGACGATTCATACACCCCAATAAAGGTCACCATACACATCTGATAGACGAGTCATACACCCCAATAAAGGTCACCATACACATCTGATAGACGAGTCATACACCCCAATACAGGTCACCATACACATCTGATAGACGAGTCATACACCCCAATAAAGGTCACCATACACATCTGATTGACGAGTCATACACCCCAATGCAGGTCACCATTCACATCTGATAGACGAGTCATACACCCCAATGCAGGTCACCATACACATCTGATAGACGAGTCATACACCACAATGCAGGTCACCATACACATCTGATAGACGAGTCATACACCCCAATGCAGGTCACCATACACATCTGATAGACGAGTCATACACCCCAATAAAGGTCACCATACATATCCATCAAATATATAAACACTATAGTATTTTGCGCTGTGTTTTGTAAGTAGAGATCATCGGGGACGGTACGCTGTCAGGTAGAGATTCAGCGATTACCTGTACAGGTAAAACCGTCCGCGCTGAGGTTATATCCGCGTCGACAAGTGCAGTGGTAAGAGCCGATGTCGTTGACACAGATGTGCTGACATGGGATGTCTGGGCGCTGACACTCATCCACATCTAACACAACCATGCAATGGATCACAGGGGACTGGTCAATGAACTATGCATTTTCACTTGTTCATTATCGACACGCATGATATCACTATTTGACGATTGGCAATAATACCTTCATATATGAGTCCCCGTGGCCCGGGTGGCCCTACTAGCCCAACAGGACCAATCTCTCCTTTATCACCTTTGTCCCCTTTCGACCCGATGGGGCCCGGGGGACCTTGCTCCCCGCCCTCTCCGTGTAGTCCGGGTTGGCCTGTAGCCCCTGTAGCCCCAATCCTGCCAGGTATACCTGTAGCTCCTGTGACGCCGTATACACCTGTAGCTCCTGTCGCACCTGGCAGGTGGATAAACATCGATGGGATCAAATAACATCGCTTTTTCTTAACTCGGCTACATTTCTGTAAGGAAAATCGACGCACCTGATTGTCCCATTGGACCGCGTGGGCCCGGCAAGCCGCTATCACCTTTCGCTCCTATTGGGCCTTGAGGACCAGTTTCGCCGGTGGCGCCGTGAGTGCCCACTAAACCTTTAGCACCTGTCGCGCCTGTTGGCCCTGCAGCTCCCACAGCCCCTCGTTTCCCGGTAGCTCCTGTGACACCTGTTGGCCCAATTGGACCAACATGACCAATTCGGCCCGGTGGTCCTGGTAGGCCCTGCGGAGAGTGTACACTCACGATGGACCACCCATGTCAAGTAATGGCAGGGTATAACTGTGGAGCTGTTAGACCATTTGAGCTACCTACCTGTTGTCCTGTGGCCCCAGTAGCTCCGGGGTCACCGGGTACACATCCGCTTGCCTTGCCTGTCATAAACAGCATCATCATTGTGGTCACGCGCATTTATCGCACATCATAATATATAACCGTGCCAAATAAGTTGCACTTGGTTTGTTTCTCCAACCTGGTGCTGTCTTAAACACTAGTTGTCACAAGGCATGTTGCCTCCAAGTCAGTTGATGCTTGCCACATTATAATAGGTAATCATGAGAACAGCTCGCTACAATTGGAGATAAACTTACAGAGCTCAACGAACACAGCTTCCGCCTTATTAAAATAGACATTGAAAGTATGCACCAAACTCACTGGGCATGAACGTGATTCCAATGGAGAAGAAATAGGGGTATTGGATGTAGTTGGTGGAGATGACTTGTCCCAGTCTGGGCAGCTCGTCGTCGTTATAGATAGAGGCGATATACATGTTTGAGGGTTGTCGCGGGGTGAAGGAGGCAGTGATTGGGAAGAGGGTGTCCTGCTCGTGTAGGTAGCCCACCACGTCACCATCTTCAATAGCCACCTGCTCGTCCGCGTCCAGCGCAAACTGTCCGCCACAGAACAGGCCAGTTGTTACTGTTCATCCGCTTATCCTACTGGGGGCTTCGTAAATCTTAACGAAACGGAATATTCAAAAGAATAACATCAACATGTAACTATATGACCCCCGTCCTACGGACCGTAGTCGCTCCTGGACGCGTGAGTGAGCCAGGCCGCTGGTAGAAAAGCGAGAAGTCCGCCATCGAACCGGCAGAGTCATGAGGCCTCCACACCTGGAAAAGGCCTTGGGAAGGATGCACAAAGAAGGCATGAAAGGCGGTGATGTTTCCTGCGCCTGGCTGCAGGTTCTTGAAGATGAGCACAGCGCGACCCAGTTCGACCTCTGATGACCTCTCAACGATCTCATGACCTAGATAGACTGCTAAACGCACGCGTGACCACAGCGTGCAGGCGGAAAATAATTACAATAACCAATGACGTGTTACGCATATCAAACTCTTTATTTACGCAATAACGCGAAGAATCGCTTACTCATTTTCGAACACTGCAGTAATGGCTTTCATGACATTCGGTCCAGCTAACAGACTATATCGATACCATCAAAGGATTGCCACCAGATAAGTGGTCACAATAATCTCGTGATGTGGCTATACTTATAGGTATTAAACTTGATGGGCCACTCAATAAAGGCCATCAGGCATATTTCCCGTTTTCATTCCAAAAATTTTAATCGAGGTACTTCGGATTCAGCATATTTGATGAGTTTAGGTCACATGGCATTTTGATTTGAAACCTTTTTGAGATAGAAAGAGAACTTACGAGACGGAAGTACAGATGATTGAACGAGAGCAAAAATGCAGCCTAGGATACACAGGTGTCCCCTCATGGTTCAGCCGTTAGGACGAACACTGATTCTTACGCAAAGAAAACTACCGCAAATACAAGCACAAGGCGCATTACGAGTTTACTCAACAACGCTGACAGCTACCCAACAGCGGTTAGTTATCTTACCGGAGGGTTTGAACCATTTGGAAACCCGCGGTTCTTTAAATATGTTGGTTTCGTATAGCAAAAGCCCCATGATACGAGAGGAAATGAACGGATCGAAGCATTCACAAGAACGGGCTGAGTGAGCTCGTCGTCAGTGGTGGTCGTCGTCTACGGAATCGTCTATGGACTCAAACAAACCCCTTGGTTTGGCTGCTGAAAAGTATGCTGACGAGCGCGAATGCGTCCGCATGCCATAGGCGTGCTCCGTGTGCGTTGGCAATGTGGTCGTTAATGACAAATGTTCCATGATGAAACGCAGCTTTCTCACGCCATAACAACGCTGACATGGCCGCTGGATAACAGCTGACGTAGTCAAGCAGCATTGTTTCTGGGCAACATTGAAAAACGATAACGCAGTCGGCAAAAACGCGCAGCAAAACTGACCGCATTTATACTGTTATACAATAGAAAGTCCATGTCACGTCGCCGCGACAACTCTGACCATTGTCTGCAGTGTGGTCATCAGACAAAGGGGACATTCTGTCTTATGGCCGTGCGTTTGTCCTCCTCGAGTTTTTTTTCTGTTGATGGCCTCGGGTTGTAATTAACAACTATATAAGGCGCCTCGACACAACTCTTATTCACAACTCATACAAGATGAACTCGCTCGCTTCTATAGTTTTCTGCGCATGCCTTGCCATTGCTGCAGCCGATAGGTGGCAAAGCGGTCAGTACGGTTACTATGGCGACACGAAAGTAGACCGCGGATACTACGAGCCGTCTCCCTACAAGGGGCACGGTGGGAAGTATTACTACGGAGGTCAATACGATGGTATGATACCACATTCTTACATACATATATCTCTCTTCATTGCAAGTTTTTCTTCCCGAATGACATCTGAGGTCCATTGTGCATGTATTTTGCGGCATGTTCTCTCATCATGCTACCTATGTCTTGCTGCGTAACACGCCACGATTAAATATGGGGATCTGCCATATTTATGACAAATATCCCTTGCTTTCTTTAGGAATACGTATCTGCATGAGTTGTGCTGTGTGCTAATGTCTCCAGGCAAGTGTGGCGGCGATGGTTTGTATTTTAATGACGACGCGAGTTTTGTCTACTGTGTGAGCGGGACCTCTTACATGCAGGCGTGTCCCCGGGGAACACGTAACGCGGGAACCAGTAACTACCAGCCCGGTTACTACTACACACACGCTGACTTCTGTACCGTCAACTTAGTCGACCACAGCTTCTCGGCTTCTGTTGCTGTCGACCATCCCAGACAGCCTCCATACTAAACAGGTGAATACTAAGCTGGTGAATTGTTATATCTAACAAAACCATTATGTATATTCATCAAAAGTTGGGTGGGGGGGGGGGGTAGGGGCCAGTCTTATTAACATTCTAATGTCATCCAAGTGCATATCGGATAATACTATTTGGCAAAAAAAAACATTTGGACGAATTTGCATTTTTGAAAATGTCTTTTTGATAGATTTATTATATCTGTGATGTCGCCGTGTTTTCCACAGATATGCTGATCAGGTTTTATTCCAATAAGTTAGACAATCAACACGTGTGTGGCATCGCAAAGTTAATAAAAGATGATTTGACCGCAATAAACTTTGTCTTAGAATCAAACATGCTCACCCGGCACAGGGTGCAATAACTAGCGATCAGAAGGCAGCATAACCAGAATTAGGAGAATTCGCTCATTATCAACTAACGTGACATCACAAAGCAAGCAGTTCTCTGAATGCGTAACCTAAAAAAATCGAAATGTAAATTGTGATTTTCGTTGAATGAACACTGCTCGCAGTTGCCTGTGATAGTGCTGTAACTCGGGTACATGAGACCTGTTGTTTATTGTAATGGTAATTATCTCACAAGGTACCTTCAAGGAAGTTTGAAAGTATATCCGCTCCACAATGAGCTACCTTTATAGTTAAATACGCATATAACTATGCATTTAGTAATTTGATGAACTGTCGCTGTCGTCGCAAATGCCTAATGCTGTTTCTTTAATTACTGGTCATATGGTGATGTAACCCAAACGTGGTGTCATTCACATCACCACTGGATGTGTTTCAAGTACATCATATACACATACATACATTCTTCGCAAATGAAATTCACAAACACTATCGGAGATATTCCGCCTTCTTTCATGAAACTTTTTGCTGCAAAGCAAAATTTGTCCATTTGCTGTCCGTTTTCTGGAATATTTCCCAATGACAATCACAAATTTACTGATATTCTTGCAACAGAGGACATGCTGTCGAATTAGATGGAATACGCTTAGCGGACTAAAATCTGTCCAAAACTGGAATCTGAAAAAAAGATTTATTCGATAAGTATTGCACGATTTCTGTCGAAAAAGGGTAAAATGTGCCGTCGCGAATATCATTTTGCAAAAACCAAAATTGACATATGAAAACCAAGACACTTTCTCTTTGCTACATAGGAGCTTCTTATTCATTGAATATGGGGCCAATAGCTACCCAGTGATGACTTTGTTACTGTATGTCAATAAAAAAACCCGACTGGGTTAACCCCCAAAACACTCATAGCATTCGAGCTCCAAATTGGATTGTACGTTGGCAAATGTTAGGTATGGGGAAATGAAAATACTCACGAAATGAAGATCGAGGAATGGTTCTGTGCTTCATTCGCACGATAAATATGCCAAGTAGGCTATATATATATATATATATATATATATATATATATATATATATATATATATATATATATATATATATATATATATATATATATATATATATATATATATATATATATATATATATATATATATATATATATATATATATATATATATATATATATGTATATATATATATATGTGTGTGTGTATGTGTGTGTGTATGTGTGTGTATGTATATGTTTATATATATATGTGTATGTATATGTCTATATTTATTTGTATGTATATGTTTATATATATGTGCATGTATATGTTTTTATGCTACACAGCGAGGTTTATTCTTTGGAACTCTCTCTGGAATAAAGTTTGGTGTCATTTTGCAAACAGCACTATCTGGATCATTTATATAGATTAAGAAACTAACGGGTTTCAGGACATTGAGGGGCACCGCTAAAACCGCTTGCCCAATATGGTTGCATGTCATTTATCACCGCTCTTTGCCTTCTATAACTGAGCAATTCATTTATCAATGCAAATATTTCACCACTGACACCGTGCACTATATGTTTGCTAGATAACCGTTGATGGGGAACAAATAAATTGCATCTACAGGATCTGACATTTTAGGAAAATTCAAACGATTATTAAGGCAAGAGCGTTTGCACAGAAAATCAGGTTTATATTGATTTAAATAGTTATGTTTGAGTTGGTGTTCTGAGAGTTTGACTCTTCCATTATTTTGCTTGCTACTTATTTAAAACTGACCAGCCGCTAATTTGCTGGCTGTTTACCATTGTCTCTAATAAATATTGGCGTACCATCAGCACATTTACTCACCGGTTACAACACCACTTGATGTAAGTTTATAAATTTTTTCGACATAGTAATTTCGACCCGTGGCGATTTCGACCCAACTGTGAATATCTTGATGTTAAGTCGGGCCATTGATTTGCATGTGATATATCAATTAACTGTGCATTCCCGTTAGCATTACATAGCCACCATTGAGGTTTCTTTGTTCTTTTGTCAAGATTGGCGCCTTCATGCGTTGATCAGTCCGGCGTGTGGAGGATCGGCGCCTGTCACCTCGGCCCAACACCAACTTGTCTCGTTGCCCAATTCGTCTCAGATTCAATGTCCGTGTGGAGCAGCATTCGATATGTGCGCAACGTTACTGTGATATATTTTATAGTGAGAATTTAAAGCAACTTAATATGCAAAAATTATGTTTATGTAAGCATATTGTGATTAAGTACTATGGGCCACACAATTCACTCAATATTTTCATTAATTTGTCGGAAGGAATAATTGTGTGAAGTAAAGTAAGTGTGACAAGTGACAAGTGTCATGTATAAAATAAGAACCCTTCTACTCTCATCTCACTTGCCACAGCAGCAGCGTCCGCAGCAATACATAGTTTGAATCTCCCATCCCATTCCCTCCCTTAATTAATGGTCTCCGACTGGCTCTGCTTCTCCTATCTGCCACCTGCTTTTCTTAGATAGTAGTTAGTGGGCCTTTTTTGTTGTTGTTACATAATGCATTTTTATTCATATTTTGATAAACTATTATTATTAGTATTCTTACAACACTATATATAACTTATTTGCCTTTCCTGTGCTCTTACTCATATTTTGAGCATATCATATCAAAAAATATCATTACCTGATGTCTTGTCAATGTTATGTAACTGTATGCTTTGCTGTTGCTTTGTGATCGCACATTAAAGGCCCGTAGTTTCTCCACTTCTGGTGTTCGTGGTTTTGTCATTGTAAAAATTCTGAGGTGGGTTTGCCACAATCAGCCGAGAAGGACCCTACTTCTCGCATTCTCTGATTGGATGGATTTGATTTAATGTATATTTATCAATATGTGATTGGCTGGAGGACCAGCAAAGTATCGTGGTACGGTTGAGGTGCGAGGCAGTCGGGACACGAGGCTTGAGAGAGAGATATTACGAAAATAAGGAGAATTGTTACTCAAAAACGGACTTGTACTATTTATCCCCAATCTTAGTACATAACACATAGGTTCTTAGTCGCAGACGTCTGTTTGAATATGTCTGGGCAACTAAGGTATTAAATGTAATCGACAGAAAATTCCTATCTTGCACAACATCTAGTGGAAAACATGAACGACCACACAATGCCAATGTCTTAATGTCTTATTGCATTCATTGATTTATGCAAACATTTTCATAATCGTTTTTCAGCATGTCTTATTTTGATGTACTTTAACAGGTAATAATAAGTCGGTTATTCCGTGATCGTGATATCACAGGAGCAAGTTTATGAACTTGTTCGAGGATAGGTTGGAATGAGGTGAGAAATGCAAATACAGTGACCTGACCAGCGCTTGTTGTTGTGATCCACCAGTGCCTGTTTCTAGGACTGCGATCGACTTTGCTCTGGGTGCATATCGTGGACAGTGTTGACAAAGAGTGAGCTCAGTGCATCGTAATGCTACCACAACAACTGGTGTGTCATTCAAGTCGTGGGATAGCAATGTGTTACGTGACCAAACATACGATAGACATAGTTGTTTACCAAATCTGAAACTGATATTAAAAGGACAAACAATGTCAAGTTTCCGCGACAGCTAGTGGCTGTTTCCTAGCCAAGGTTACACATGTAATACGCTGTGATGGAACTGTTTGCCTGCCCGCGGTTATAATCACCACTCGCATCAAACACGCAGTCTTGGCTCGATTTCACACTCATTTAAAATTAATTATGTTATTTATTTCGTTTTTCCGTGTGAACTAGTCATTCATTGGCTGCTCAACGGTACCCAAATTGGCAAAAACACTTACTATTGTTAGGAGAGCGAGTTGATTCCGAATTCCACCAGCCCGGTCAGAAAAGCCGGTCACTATTTCATGTTCACTGACTTGTCTAACGCACAATCAAGGGACTGGAGCTTTACGGTTTCTGTTTTCAGACCATCCCAAAAAATCCCCCAACTAAACAGGCGGCAAATAATTTTAATGGACAGTCGAAGAATACATTTAGTTTTATCATATTGCTTCACACATGGATCATGGAAATAACGAGAGCGTAGTTTAAACATTTGTCCAAATCTTTGGTCAATTCAGCTCAACAATGCCGATTAATCAATGAATTGGTAATTTACAGTCGCATCATCGATTGAAGCTACATACACCCAGTCTGACGTGATATTTCTTAATCCTAAAAGTGATGACGTGGATAATTGCAGTAAGACCTTGAATCACCGACGAGCTACACGGATTCATTTACGACAGCACAGTGCAATACATTGTCAACCTTATTATATCACTCATATGGTATCTCCTTGTATGAGGGCTACACCAGGGATGGGCACCAACTTCGATACTCCATGTCACGCCTGTCTACCCAACAAACTTGACCACAATGTATCAACGCGCTAGAGACCAGTTCGTAGTCACTTGTGGCGAACAGCATCACGCTCATGAACATCTGATCAAAACTGTGTATCTGCTTGAGTTTTAGTGATGTGGTTTTTGATTATAACCAGTGTTATCTACCAGTGTGCCAAACACCAAATGAAATCGAGTAATACTAGTCGACAACAAAGAGGCAGTTCTATGTAGCTTTTATTGCAGGAAAAACGATATATACTCGGTGCGCGTGATGTGAAACATGACACAGCCACACGGAAAAATTTTTTTTGTTCAAACAAAGCACTATAATATTGGGATTTTGATAACAATGTCACGGTGTTGGCGTTAGCTGACCAAATAAAAGAGTCCAGAATAGGAATAATAGCGGGAAGGCACTTGAAATTTGCAATGTTTGATAACGGTAATAATGATCAGCTAGCGTTCTAGTGTTAAGTTCATGTTTGACGGCTATTTCCTGCTGTTAGTGTTTATTTCATCGAGAATATCGCGTTAAGCACCACTGCAATACACCAGCGAGAGATTCAGCTCAAGACTAAACGTAGTAGCTATGGTCGGCCAGGTTGACGGAACAGAAGTCGGAATACTTGTTGTAGTAACCGGGCTTGTAGTCGCCGGTCATCATGTTACGCGTACCACGGGGGCAGGGCTGCATGTAGTCCTTCCCGCCCACACAGTACACGAAATTCGCACTATCATACGAGTAGAGCCCATCTCTTCCACAATCACCTGAAATCGACATACATACAAATTCAATTCACCAAGGATATGTATTTTGATTCTCATTTGATTCAGTTTGATATTATTCCACCGATAAGGTTGAAGCGAAGGACGTACCTCGAAACTGTCCGCCGTAGTAGAATTTTCCCTCTTGCGTCTTGTATCCGGCGTGATCGTTGTAATCCCGAGCCTCTCTACCTTCTTCGTACTGAGCGTTAACGGCGTTCGCCACCAGGAGGCAGATGCATGCGCAGACGACGTAAACGGTGGCGGAGTTCATCTTGAATGAGTTGTTAAAAAATTACGGAGAAAAACGCTTTATATAGGTGTGAATGATAGCCGCGGGCCAGTCAGACTGATGACCATGTCCAGTTGTTTGAACTTGATGTTTCACGAGACGCGCAACACTTGACGTCAAGGCACAGACAAAGGCTGTCCCCAGCCGGAAGGTCGCAGACAACAAACTTGTTTTCCCCGACTCTGTGAGACGTGCCGTCGAGTGCCGTGACGATATAACTCGAGTGACGAAAACTTGACTTAAATTTTTATCACGTCGCGAAATTATTTCACTATGTAGAACACTTTTCGACCTCATTGACATGTACCACTGTGTACATGTGCTATGATTTTGTGGGCTTCTTTGATTGTGAGCGAGTGAGTGAGTATAGGGTTTAACGGCACACTCTAGCTTGACAATGGATCCCTTTTTGATAAAACTAATGTTTGGTTTGTCATAATATATCTACGATAACTGTAATGATCGAAGCTCCATTCACATGTTGATTATGCAGGCTAACCGGTTAACATCGATAGACTGTATTTTCTAGAGCCAAAATGTTCAATTTATCGCCTTATCATCCCAAACTGTTTACTTGTGTACATTTTGCTCATTACAATCTTCCCATAAGACTACGAAGTGCGGAATTAATCGTAATATATTTTACAACGGCCTGAAAACACGGCAGTGCTTAGTTCGCCGACAATATTTTCTAATACAAGCGCCACATTTCCTTGGCAGCCGGCAGCCGAGCGAGGCGTGCTGAGTAGAGTATTTACCGATGTTGATTTAGACTGATTTTTATTAAAACGTTATCCAGTTATTGCCCAATAATCTCAAGGATTCCACAGTAAACGAAGGAATTGGACCGGAACATAAGAAAGTATATTTAAATGCAACAACAGCTATCGTCTGGAATGTTAACAGGCGGGAAAAAAACACCGAATAACCCAAGCGGCATATTTTGAGTTCGGCGACTCGGAAAAAAAAGTGAAAGTTGGCCATTCATCTTCCATTTTATCAATTTATTTTACATCTAAAATTTTTTATACTAACTATTTTCTGGTCATATAACGGATTCTACGGGTTTTGTAAGAGTTAGCTTTTGGATCAACATGGTAAAAATCGCCTATGCTAGTCGTTGGTCTAATCTACGTCATTCACTGAAGTCAAGAGGCCCCAATGCGTGGCGAATTCCCGTTCGGCTTCTCTATTCTGTCCCCAGCTTAAAGTGCCTATCGCACGAAAAATCATGTCATTTTTTTTCGCCAGATAACGGAAATATAACCCAGAAGTAACCATTTTGTCTATGTGTCAATTGTCAAAGTGCGCGCTTTCTGATCGAAATTCGACTTTAAAGATGAATTCGGCGTATCGAGCCGACAAGCTCATGAATAATTCATCGCCTAACAAAATATATAAGCTCTATTCCTAACAGTAGACTATACAACAGAGCTTTGCAGCAAATAATTCTTCCATATCAGAAAGCAGACATGAGATACCACAAAGTTTTTTTCAAATCAAGTGGTTGCAAGGGTTCATGTTTACAAATTGTACCATGTAAATGTAAATGCTCCTCCACACGAATTGCAAACAAACTAATTTCGGACTGCTGTTAATAAATAGAGATCTTCTTTTATTTAAAGTAGGCCTTATCAAAGGCTGATTACAATATTTTTAAAAGTTGATGTAGATTGATTCTGAGGTAGAATATATATAGGAGAGCAAGTACCACAGCTGTTTTCTCATAGGATTGTCAGTTAGCCCATAAATGAATGTATAACTGGACTTTAGGAGGTGAAGATTATGGTATTATATTATCATCTGGTTAGTGTTACATCAGAGTTTCTATGAACCAGAGGCTTAAACATATTTGCCATACAATATGTCATCCTTTATTGCATACATTCATATTCCCATCATTACATCATGTTACAGGTGTTTGTGTGGCTACTGTCAACCAATGGCAGAGGTGGAAGAATCTGCGTGCTATGTGGAAATTCCTTGAGTCATGACCTCAATAGAGAACAGCCCCATTCCCATTGGTGGCATAACCCAGCATCCTGGTTTCAGCCAAATCTGTTTGAACCCTTGGGCCTTGCAAGTGGGATATTTCTCCTACAGACAACAGCACGGGCACATGTCAGATAATGATATACAAAGGTGACAATGTTTTCTATTATTTACACATAAATCTGTACGAAGGCTAGCAGTCATTATTTACGATTTAATTATACTTATTGATACTGGTATGACAAAAAATATTTGAGCATGGTTAAATCAACAATGTCACATGGTTATTTTACAGGCGTTACAGGTATACTGCATACAGGCAGTTTGTTGCTGGTGCTGGGGACATCTTGGACAAAAGATTAGAGTTCCGTTACCAGCCTGCGCTGTTACAACAATACGAGATAACTTCCCAGCACCAGACTATCAAGGATTCCTCTACCCTCCACTCACCTAGGACTTGTCTTGATACATGCAGAACCTACTCTGGTGTGCGTCAATGGCTTGTCATGGATCTGGTCTCATCGCATCTGCACACATTGGAGGTGGTGCTTCTGTCTTGGGCAGGGTTGGCTCATAGCAAACCAGCAAGAACTCAGCCATCAGGCACTTGACATACTTTGAAACAAGGAATCAAGTCACAGCTTGCACACCAGACTGTTGCTTATAACCTTATAGTTATACCTCCATGGTAATTGAATTTGTTGTTGTTTACATTTTATATATCAGTAAAAATATTCACCAAATGTTGCCTTTGTTGCTACTTCAGTGACAACATGCCCCTGCTTAAACTTGGGGTATCTTAGCTTGAAGACTGGATCCCCAGCTTATGTTGTCGCCTGTTCTCTGATATCTGTGATACAATGAACGAATTAAACGTGACCTACATATATTTGGCATATCAGCACATGTAAACAAATTTAATGACTCCCAAATTTAAAAACAAACACCACTATGAAGGAGCACTGTAAAAAGCAACATATTATATCATAACAATGATACTTGCCTGGCAACCATATCATCAACTTAACAAAATAATGGACTATTTATTCGATACTAATACAACAAGAAAGTCATCAAATCTCACCCTGTGCTTCTCTATCTTGATAAAGGCAGGTCAGCTTTTCTTGGGCTCGGGTGGGAGGGGTTCACTTGCCTCACCATCCTTTCTTGATTGCTTGACAGCAGAGGCCTTCGCAAAAAAAAAAGGAAAAGCAGCTTCTTTCATAACCCGCTTACATCGTGGTATCCAACCAAGCTCTTCTTTGAGTTTCGGTGCCTCCTCAAAACATTCCTCGGTGAAATGAACCGAGCACACAAACAAGTACTTGCCCGGGCCCGGCCATTTGTCTCGCGATCGTAGTACCTGGCCAATCCATTGTTTTTTTTAAATCGTCCTTACCAGTAAAACCTGAACAAGCTCACGCCGTCCCGACTGGTACGCGAGCAGCCCCCAACACAACAACCATTAACCATCGCGTTCAGGCCGTCACAAGATGACTAAAAACGATCCTAAATCCCAAAAACGAGAGACGAACTCCGACAATGTAAACAACGGGGAACTCCGTGCGTCTCTGAGAACGGCCTCCTTTACCTGACGTCACACGCATGGTTGACCTAGATAATGGCTGCCGCAACGTTTTGTCGGGCGCGCTAATTTGAACTGACATTTTATCAAATTTTGGCCTTAATTGATCAGATGCGACGGTTATTGGACCGGTTTGAGTTTATTGATCACATTATGAATTGATTTCAGCAAAGTACCTATAACCGTGCGATAGGCACTTTAATGTACCACGTTCTTATCTTGTGAAGTGAGATAACAGGGAGCCCTATGTCACTTCCGTGTGTTTTCAGTAGACTCGTACAGTAAACAGTCAGTATCAAGAGACATTGGAGCCGAGCGATAAGCCACCTTTGGTCTGTATTTCCAACATCAAATGATTCTCTTGATAAGGATTAAGTGTAGTGCACTATTGATAAATGGGTGTCGATTTGTTTTGGCGATACGGGGAGATACCTACCCCAATGTGTGACCAGACGTCAGTCACACGCTCAATCGGCCCAACCCATCACTGTAATCAACGCACCTGTATCAAGTCTACCTACACATGTTGACCAAATAAGTCATCGTTCTCCGATCATATACGTGGCTCGAGATTCACGTGCGGTTGTATGGCGAGCTCTGCTGAGCGAGGCCTTCTGACAAGGTCAAGGTCGACCATGTCCAAGTCATCTTCATCCAGTCTGCGAATACACAAGCATTACGATTCTAACACGAGCATTCATGACCTAGAAACCAGCATGGGTAACTTCGAGACGAGTTTAGACCAATTCACGTCGTCGACAAGGCGTTATTCTGACTGTGCTGGCCTTGATAACACTCGAATAGGAGAATATAACGAGAACTCGGGGTTGACTCACAGCAACGAAGTCGACGAATCCACACCGCTTGTAGCTTGCACCAGCCAGTCCGGTCGGTAGGTAGTGGACCTTCTCGCTAACTATATCAACGATTGATTCCATTATGTGATATGTGTGCACTTCTCCAACGAACTCATTAAACTAATGGTCAGTTACCAGCATGCTACACAACCGGCTTGGCCCATCATTTCAAATGCATTAAGACATAGCCTTTTAAGGTCATTAGATTCGAATAGAGTCTGAGGAGAAAGTCAACCGCGTCATGACTGATTTCAGTGTATTTATTCAACAATATATTGATATAGCTGTGTTTAAGTACTCTGTGTTCGCCCAAGGTGGGACATTAGTTCTGATGTGGTGGTTAGCGTTAATTAGCCTTATGTATGTGTATGTGACATCAATCACAGTTCATCAACGAAGCTGAGGTTACCAGGGAAATGTCTGAGGTCATGGAGAACCATTCTAGGTCACGTGAAAACAGCTGCCCTCTTTTTAGCGTCGCTCGCATGCACGGTAAACATATAACCCGCTCCATTCAGTCATCCGAGTGTCTTCGAGTGACGATCGTTTGTATTTTATTTTCAGCATGAACTTTCAACCCAAAAAACAACAGTCAAAATTCTACTAATGCAGTCTCTACATCTAATTTGACATATTAAGCATGCAAAAGAATTATGAATTTATCCGACGGAACTGTGAATAAGCAATCTTGTTTTCCGTCCGGTCGTTTGCGCACTGTATTGATTTCGGTCATATGACTCGTCAGGTGGGTGATCGTTGATTGGTTGATGTGATGTAGGTAATGTTCATGGCCTACCCCGAGATGAATTCTTACGTCAGACAGGTCTCAGTAACGTCACTTCAACCACACAGTGAGTGGTCAGATGTCACCCAGAAAAACGAGTCAGTCGGCCCACGTCATTGTTTTAAGTCCAGTCTTCGTAACTATTCACAGGAGAATGTTCCTCTTTTTCTGATCTCAGGCGAAAAGTCATTATTTTATTCATTTGATCAATGACGAGAAATTCTAGAGGTTATGAATATAATTCTTGTCGCTATGTTTAAGACGCTGGCCTTTTTGTTAAACAAGAGGTATTTGTTTACTTGTGTTTGCACGCATGCGCGTGTGTCAGGTGTGAACCTGAGTGGAGTGACTGCCTCAAAGTCGGTCATCCGCTTGACGCTACTGGGCAGTTTCCTTCTCGCCTCGCCCTCCGCCACCACCCATAACGTCACGGTGACGGTAGTTAACCCCGCCGCCAACCACACTTGGGTAGGCTCTGACTGGCTGGTGGCAATGTGTCCATGATAACAGAGTCAATTATCACGAATGAATTTTTAGTTCACGCCGACGAGTTCTATATCCTATGATAACAATATGGATTGACATCATATCAATATGTTTTGTGTTTGGAGCAGTCTTTGACTCAAGCTTTGTCAAGTTACGACTCTAGGGAGAAATTGCCGGAAATAACGGTAACATCCCTGGTCAACCTGGAAGGACAAGCGTGAGTTGAACAATGATCTGATGATTGGATTGGATAGATAGATGTTCGGATCGTGCTAGGGCAACATATAGAGCTACTTTCATCTCTCATCCTATTTGCTTTTCATGATACACTCATTGTGTGAGACAGGTATGGGGAGTCTGTGCAGCTGGAGATCAACACGACGGACCCTACACCTGTATCGCTGGCCCTCAGGTGTACTGTCCTCACCCCACAGGTGTATCATGGCGTCATCTACGCTACTGTCATCCTCGTCTCCGTCTACGTCCTCATCATCTTCGAAGTTAGTCGTAGCTCCCCCCCCCCCCATCCTCTGATGACATCGCCCAATAAGTGGTTCTTGCTCCACTGATTTCTACCTATCACCGCATTACGTCTGTTTCTAGATCGTTCACCGAACAATAGCCGCTATACTCGGCTCGTTTGCATCCCTGGCAGTACTGGCTTACCTGAGCCAGGTAGGACGTGCATGTTTGCCCATAAGCCCAATTTAGCAAACTTATTCTTATCATAAATCAGCAGCTGTAGAATAAATGAGGTGATAAGCGCGTTCATTGTCATATTGGGGCTCCCTTAATACGACCAATGAGTGAACCACCTATGGTTAATGTCATGGTCTGTGAACCTGCCCTGACTGAGCAGAAGCCGAGTCTCTCCACCGTACTCACCTGGCTAGATGAGGAGACTATCTGCCTTCTTTTCGGGATGATGCTGCTCGTTTCCATCTTCTGTGAGACAGGCTTCTTTGACTGGGCAGCTCTCTCCGTAAGTTGGTTTTTCTATTCCGCTATTTCATTTTAGCTAGGTAATGCCAGTGTACACAGGTTATGTCATTTTATAAAGGTTATATAATTTGTTTTG
Organism: Urechis unicinctus; assembly: GCA_034190875.2. Taxonomy (NCBI): domain Eukaryota; kingdom Metazoa; phylum Annelida; class Polychaeta; order Xenopneusta; family Urechidae; genus Urechis; species Urechis unicinctus. The sequence goes on along the minus strand of CM067353.1, from coordinate 53,471,024 downwards.
GTGCTATACCGTTCTATATCGGTTATGTCATTTATTATAAGTGATGTCATTTTATGTAGGTTATACCATTTAATTTTAGTTATTTATCTCAAGGTTGGTATTGTCATTTTACAAAGGTTCAGTCATTATATACAAGTGGTATTATTTTTGTGGGTAATATTATTTTATGTAGGTATATGATTTTTTATCTGTTATGTCATTTTGTATCAGATATGCCATTCATGTGTGTTATGTCATTTAATGTATGTTATGTTATTTGGAATAAGTTATTTAGTTTTCTGAAGGCTATTTCATTTTATTTTGGCTTTGTAGTTTTATGAATGTTTTGCTATTTTATGTATGTTTCAACAACACGACTGTAGCACCACTCACCTTTGCATAAAAAGGGGTAATGTGTGTACTGCTGAATGAAGAAATCATAATTGACGCGGGAAGTAAAAATTGCTGTATCCTTTTGTCCTGCGCATGGATGGGTTTGTCTACACGAGCTGCATTTCGTGTGTTAGACGTACAAGCTGGTGCGCGGTAGGACCTGGCCACTCATCACCGCCCTCTGTATCTTCTCGGCTGTCATCTCCGCCTTCCTCGACAACGTCACTACCGTGTTACTCCTCACCCCAGTCACCATCAGGTAAACCAAACCTGTAAACTCACCTGATTTACTTATCATCCTGTCTCCATCAGTTAAACCATATAAGTACACTCAACAGCTTATAAACCCTTACCTCAGTCACCTTCAGGTAAATGCGCAAACTGACGATTATATATCCCAATATTTTACAGACTAATAACAATGTGAACGGCACCAATTTCTTTTTAAATGAGCAACTGTAAAGCAACTTTTAATGTTGTTAGTTGGACTGATCATTTAACTTCCGTTGGGTGTGCGAGCGGAATATTGAGCATGCATATGCCACTAATAGATTTACCATCAGCACCATACTTAAATAATTGTTTTAGACTCTGTGAGGCATTGGAGTTAGAACCACGGCACGTCCTCATAGCAGAGGTGATATTCTCTAACATTGGAGGAACGGCCACCGCTGTGGGGGACCCTCCTAACGTCCTTATAGTCTCCAACTCGCACCTCATACAAGCCGTAGGTGACTGCTACGCTCTCTCCATATTTCCTCATCATATTACCCAATCAAACTAACTTCACAGTGGTACTCGAGAATTCAAGAACCATGTCACAACTGACTTACAGTCTATTATAACACAAATTCATTCCCAAGAATTATGTTTTTATTGTAGACCAATGGACGACTGAACTTCACCACGTTCACTCTTCACATGAGCTTGGGTGTTATCGGAGTGCTGTTCGTGGCTTACGGCTTTCTACGTCTACTTTACCGAAAAGCTGAGCTACTAAAGAGTGACGACTCTTATCAGGTAACGCGTTCATTGATTAGCTGACAGGTGGGGGTGGTTCAGTTTTGCCCGATTTGGGGGTGGGGGGGTTCTCACTATGTGAATGTTAGAGGGGATGTGCCGCCAATTTGGGTTGTTTTTTTGGCATTTTGGTATACATATGGGTCGTTATTTCTTGAAGACGTGTATAGCAATGGGTAGGTTTTTTTGACAATGACCTGGTATACCAATGGGTACGTATCTGTGACAGCGAGTATAACAATGGATATTTGTTTTGTGATGGGTATCCAATAGTAGGTATCCAATATGAGGCTCATTATTGGGTGTTTGCTCAAGTCCCCTGGGTCAATGGTGGCCAGCCCTATCAGTCAGCTTGGTTGCGTCGTTTCAAAGACAAGTTTTATGGCATGATAAGCAAACAGAAAGGTCAGGCCCGTACATTCTCCGTCACTGTTTCCTGCAATATCGTCTATACCTCATGGGCCGGACGTCCAGGAGCGCTCGTTGATAGCCTGCGGGCCCGAGTCACACATCTGTTTATTTAGTGGCCGCTATTTAATTAACTGCCTTGCCATTACGATCCAGAGCATCGTTGGGACTGACCACGGTATCAGCAAAGTTTTTTGCAGTTGCGAAGATAAATAAACGTACTTTTTCATTCTGAATTGTTAGTTTGGTTCATGGATGGTCCCTTGTAGCTTCTCGAGGTGGTCTAGATATGATTTGGGATCATTAATTTGGGTTTATGTATTGGTGACCCTTTGAAATTTTGTATATGAATGGGTCTTTTTTCAGAGGATTTGGTATGTAAATGGTTCCCTTTTCTCACTTTGGCTTGGTATTAGTCTGCGTCCCAGACTCCAGGGGTTCCGCTACGCTTCTCGCCCTAGAGATAAGGTCTTAAACTGGCGCGTCCGAATATTCATTAGACACGTTCGTTAATCTTCGTGACCAATCAACGCAAAGGTTGTGACCCGGATTGACCTTAATTGCGCGTGTCTGTCTTGTGATACGCACCCTCGGTTCTATGTGACGTCATGGACATTGTAGTGGTCTGCGTCCAATGAGAACACATTGAATGTCTTCTGGAATTATGGGGCGTTTCAAAAGTTCAAATTGGCACCACAACAAGCGCTTTAATCGCTTAGCTGCACGATAGCATGTTTACGTAATAGTCAGTTAAAAAGAACCAGCATTGTGTCTGCTTCTCTCGCCGACTGTGTGATTAACGGTGCCACTCAGCGTGAAACAACAAATCGGAGTGTTGTAGAATGTTAGCCCGGCTCATAAAAATCACTCGTCCGGTTGGACAAGTTCTTCGGAACTTGTAGAACTAACCAATGAGAGACAACGACTCAAAAGTACCCGAGAGTGACCGAGAGACACGGCTTGTGATTGGAGCACCCCAAATCTGGGATGCCTGTCCAGTTCAAGACATTAAGCTCGCCTAGAGCTGTGCGAGACTATTGAATATCAGTAACATGTAAACAGCGCCCGCAGCCATCAGGCTAGGGGACCTTGACTAGCTTGGTAAAGATATGGTCCGGTTTTTGTTTCTCATGGCGGCCCACCCCCACCCTTTTCCAAGGAGCGAACCCTCCGGGGAGTTTTGAAGGTGGGTTAGTGGGGCTGCGGGGTTCGGTGGCGAAAATTAAAACTGAACAAAGCCGCTAGGTACCAAGCAACCGATAAATCCACAGAAATTACCGCATGCATATGGTATCAATGGAGCCATCGTGCTAAGTAAGGGGGATATCTTCAAAGACACAATTATGGTATTGCATACAACCCCATCCAGCTGACTCCATCGATGAGTTATGGTAGTACTGACGACGTCTACACGCCCGCCAGGTGTCGGAGTTGAAGGTGGAGCGGGAGATATGGCGGCGTTCTAGTCGGAGTATGACGGTAGCTACCCGCGAGGAAAGCATGGTTCGAGCCCTCCTCCAGCAGAAAATCGCCCAGCTCGACCTCATCATATCAACGAAATCTAAGCAAGACAGGTACGTTATGACAGCCTATTAACTTTCACCACTTCTCCGGCTGTTATAGCACCACTGATTCGTATATTAACGTCATGTTGTGCAAATGACGCATTCTGTTGTGCGCTCAGTCGTTCGACGAAGAGAGATTTTCAAAAAATCGTAGCGGAGATGAAAGAAAAGGTGAGATTTGAGCTATAATATATGCTGTTACGAAAGGCAATACATACGCCCGAACATAAAGCCAGTTAATGATAAGACCTTAATGACGTAAGGTCTTCAGTATTTATTGCACGTATCACCAAACCAAAAACGTACTGAATACTGTACATCCTTGTCGCTCTTAGTAACACCGAAGAGCTTATAGCTACGCTAAGAGGACCCACTCTGACAGGCAATGCGTTGATCAATTCCATGAGTGAACATCGCATCCATCATCAGGTGTCGATGAATTACATCTACAAAAATACACGTGACTGCTGCTCCACTGTCACTAGGTGTACGGCGTGTTGAAGAAAATTGAGCCATCTTATTGGTCGAGGCGACGGTGATCACTGCCCCCAGATTCACCAGAAATTTCCTTGTGGTTTATAAGCAGGCGTTATGACAAGCAGCGTGCTGCACACAGGTGGCGTGCTCCCGTATTTGCCTGGAGTGAGCCCTCTTAGCCTAGCTACAAGCTTTGGTAGCAACACATCTTATCATCATAATGTCTTATTTACACCAGTACTACATCCGGGACACGGCACTGCTCGTCAAGTCTAGCCTCGTTCTCGCGGCTGTTGTCGTCATGTTCTTCGTCCACCCGCTGGTACCTGGCATGGACGCCAGTCCTGGTTAGTCCCTTCCTTTCCCCAACTCACTGCCTCTCTATTGGTATGCAGTACGCCGCGTTCATATATCTTCTACATAATATATATATATATATATATATATATATATATATATATATAGATATATATATATATATATATATATATATATATATATATATATATATATATATATATATGTATATATATATATATATATATATATATATATATATCTATATATATATATATATATATATATATATATATATATATATATATATATATATATATATATATATATATATATATATATATATATATAATGATTATGTACAAGATATATGAACCCGGCGTACATTGGCATGTTTGCATGTTTGTCGCAGAAAACGCTCTTCTGTGCAACAAGGTTAGTTGGCTGAGAAAATTATTACAATGCATGACGTCATTGCAGGATGGATCGCTGTGATTGGTGCGTGCTGGCTGCTGATTCTGTCCGACCATCCGGACCTGGAGGCTGTGCTCCATCGCATCGAGTGGGCGACCCTCATCTTCTTCTCGGCCCTCTTCGTTTTGATGGAGGTCAGCTTATATTTACTCCTGTGTTATCACCAGGTCGTCATTAACCATCGTACGCTCTAGTGACCGGTATAATCGTTAAACGTATGACAATGTGATGGAAATGAAAGAACATAAAGCTTCTGTGATTGTGTTTCGATCCACCTTATCATCTAATTGTGACTATATACTATGTACACCACCCGTTTTGCGGTATGCTTGATATTGAGCATTGAACGTAGCTAGCTGGTGTAACAGGCAGTACAGGAACTTGGCTTGATCGACTGGATCGCTCAGCAAGTCATTATCATCATACAGGGAATCGACGAGTCGGTTAGGCTCGCTGTAGCTATCATCACCATCATCTGGATATCTGCCATCGCCTCGGCCTTCATCGACAATATACCCTTCACGACGGCGATGGTGGGATTTAACAGTAGTTGATAAATGTCTATTCTGAGAGGGATCAGAAGTGGTCATTTCACACATCTACAACATATTCCTGTCACTATGAACTCTCAACAGACCAAACGTCGACAAATTGGATCTGTTTGTGCGCGTATGTCACAGATTCCAGTCATTGTCAAGATAGCCGAGGATAAGGACATCAGCATTGACATGGACCCGCTCATCTGGGCACTGGCGTTCGGTTCCTGTTTAGGGGGTAACAAGCTTTGTACACTATACCCTCGGCTGAGTTTATGAATTATTGCTTTCTGATTGTACGTATCTACCAGGCATGCGTCCAGGAGGCCTTTCGGCCTTCCAGCAGCACCCAGCTTGACTTAGGAATTGCTTTCAGGTAACGGCACTCTGCTCGGAGCCTCTGCTAACGTCGTGTGCGCCGGCATCGCTGAGACTCACGGCCATGGTTTCAACTTCTGGCAATTCTTTAAGTTCGTAAATTTGTTAACCAATCTATTTCCAGTTACAGTAATGATTTACTCGAGGGGGCTGAAACCGAAGCTCTGAATATGGGTGTAAAATAACGGCTTGTTTTGGCGGGAAGTAATGCAATCACCACAATGATCTCATGTTTTATACAGAGTTGGTTTTCCCACAATGCTCTGCACTGTTACCATAGCGATGATCTACTTGCTGGTATGTCACGTGGCATTTTCCTGGCCTCTCTAGTCCAATACGGAGTGGATGATGACGTCATATTGTCGGGTGACGATCAGACAGACTTGTATATAATTATGATGGTCGCGAGTGTCACGAAGTAACTACAAGAGGAATGACGAGAGGAATGATGAAGTACGAGAGGAATGATGAAGTACCGAGCCCTTCAACCTTGAACTGACACCCGCATAACGCAAACGTGCATATCAAATATCGTTATTCTATGATGTTTATATTGGTATGTAACACATTCTGTGAGAATGCTCTCTATGAAATAGAATGAATTGTTGATCATAACCAGATAACGAGTCATGCGGTCGTTGTTAATGAAATCCTCCCGCGCCACCCGCCTGGCTAGCTCCATGGGACCCGCGTTACTCCTCTGTTTCACAAGAACCACAGCATGTTTTATATTGAGTTTACAACTTAATTGCATTCTTTGGAGTAGCTTAGATACAGAACAATCAAATACAGAGTGGACGTGGTGGTGTTGCCAGCGTTGTGCGAGAGACCTTATCTGATGTGTCAATGAGTCCCGAGAAAGACGTATGCAAGAGTGGGAACTTCACGCCATTGGCATTGTTGAATGACGCTGTCCACAGGCACTCATGTCAAAAACCCTGAGAGACAGTGACATGTGTAATAATATTTATATATAAGTCAGCCGAAACCGAACATTACCGAACGCGCTCGTTGAACATGTGAGGCTAACACGCACATCGTTGAATGGACTGTGAAGGGTGTCATATTGGCTAAGGATCACACGAGGTCATGGAGCTTATGAGATGGGTGAATCATGCACCTGCAGAAGGGTATCATATTGGTTGAGATCATGCGATCCCGAAGGGGAGGTCATGGCCATGAGAGAGTGAGATGGGTGAGATCATGCGATACCATGAAGGGAGTGAGGTGGGTGAGATCATGCGATGCCACGAAGGGAGTGAGGTGGGTGAGATCATGCGATGCCATGAAGAGAGTGAGGTGGGTGAGATCATGCGATGCCATGAAGGGAGTGAGGTGGGTGAGATCATGCGATTCCATGAAGGAGTGAGGTGGGTGAGATCATGCGATTTCATGAAGGGAGTGAGGTGGGTGAGATCATGCGATGTCATGAGGGGAGTGGGGTGGGTGAGATCATGCGATGCCACGAAGGGAGTGAGGTGGGTGAGATCATGCGATGCCATGAAGAGAGTGAGGTGGGTGAGATCATGCGATGCCATGAAGGGAGTGAGGTGGGTGAGATCATGCGATGTCATGAGGGGAGTGGGGTGGGTGCGATCATGCGATGCCACGAAGAGAGTGAGGTGAGTGAGATCATGCGATGCCACGAAGAGAGTGAGGTGGGTGAGATCATGCGATGCCATGAAGGGAGTGAGGTGGGTGAGATCATGCGATACCATAAAGGGAGTGAGGTGGGTGAGATTATGCGATTTCATGAAGAGAGTGAGGTGGGTGAGATCATGCGATGCCATGAAGGGAGTGAGGTGGGTGAGATCATGCGATGCCACGAAGGGAGTGAGGTGGGTGAGATCATGCGATGCCACGAAGAGAGTGAGGTGGGTGAGATCATGCGATGCCATGAAGGGAGTGAGATGGGTGAGATCATGCGATGTCATGAGGGGAGTGGGGTGGGTGCGATCATGCGATGCCACGAAGAGAGTGAGGTGAGTGAGATCATGCGATGCCACGAAGAGAGTGAGGTGGGTGAGAATCATGCGATGCCATGAAGGGAGTGAGGTGGGTGAGATCATGCGATACCATGAAGGGAGTGAGGTGGGTGAGATCATGCGATGCCATGAAAGGAGTGAGGTGGGTGAGATCATGCGATGGCACGAAGGATGCGATGCCATGAAGGGAGTGAGGTGGGTGAGATCATGCGATGCCATGAAAGGAGTGAGTTGGGTGAGATCATGCGATGTCAGGAAGAGAGTGTCGTAGGCTCGCCAGGACGCCTGACCGCTCAAGTGGTTGCCTTTCATTGCTCGTAAAGCGTTTGGATGATATCGTAGCCCAATCACCTCGAGGGGGAATCATGATCGGCCCTACAAATGCAAGGCCTTAAAATTTAAATTTGCCACAACGCGAGCACATAACTCTTCTACCCCCAAATTGAAGGTTTCTGAAGGAAATTAGTTGGGATTCTGTTGATCGTAGTAATTTTCATTTCTTATGCATATACAGATGAATATATATATATATATATATATATATATATATATATATATATATATATATATATATATATATATATATATATATATTTATAAATATATATATATATGTGCGTATTAATAAGGGAGGGGGTGGGGGCAAGAGTGATAACAAACGCTTCGGTAATCATGAATTTTGTAAACGGTAATGAAATGAAGTGATAACTTCATGAATAACATATTGACCTACGCTCCTCTAACCCATAATCATTTTAATCGTTTTGTATTTTACGAAGAGGAAGGTAAATGTTCGTGACTATTTAATATGTTCATACTGCAAAGCACAATACAAAGGTTTTCCTTTTATGCAATGATATTTCTCTTATGCGTCCACATCAAGTCACACTAAGCAAGCGTAAGGCAAAATACACACGCTGAATTTTCAGTAAGATTATTCGACTAACTATATGTCAAGGTCACAAAAATCATGCTAAGTGAACGGATTATTTCAAGCCGTTACATGACGCACACCATGCTCGCCCAACCTCGTCCACACTTATGATAAGCTGCCTTAAGAACTAATGCCTGTACCTTCAGACACGAAAGAAATTAAAGTCGAATGCCCGCCAGAGACCAAAAGTATACATCAGCGCGTGTTGATTATAATTGACCAGTTCATCGCCAGCGTCGCGGTGCTAAATCGGACACATTGGCACTCAAGGTTCAGCGTTAAATCCAGAATCGCACGAGACTTGACGCCCAGTAGTCGACTTCTGACAGGCAGACGAAGCTTCCGGTTCGGAGACACGTTGACCCCCAAGCAGAGCGTCGCATGAAGTCACTGCTGCGGCGTATTGCATCATGGTTTTTATCTTTGCATTACGTCTCGCACGGCACTGGTGAATATTTGCAGCGATCGACAGGAGCGATACGAGACTCGAGCACACCAAGAAGGCCACGCACCAAGCTGGGATAGTGCTGGAACTGCCGTGAGTTACACTCGGACGGCTCACGGATGGTGTGGGTTTATCGCCCCGGGGAATGTGACTTGTCATCTCATCAAGTAATACTGGCGCTGCTGTAGCGTTGAATTTCGCTGGGACATGCGTGGTTCGTTTTGCTGCTGTTGTCGATCCGTTCTGGCGAAAGTCGGGGCACAGTCGTTGACATTCTCCGTGGCTATCCGGGTATTGAGGGGCGCAGAGATCCCGACACGGTCTGCAATGCCACAACACACGCGTGTCACAGTACTCGTCAGGAGCCAAACATTCCTCATTCGTCGTGCAATCCCAGGCACTGGCCAGCTGAGTGCAGAGGTAAAGGAACGAGAGCACTATCACCCGCGGCCACACCATCATGCTGACTGCTCTATGTTCTTTGGAATTATAGCAGTTAGATTTCTGAAAACTAACATTAGACAAGCCAAGCGTTGTCGACTTGTCGTTTTCCGCGTATGTCAAAAAGGGGTCTACTTTCGTATTCGTCCTGAGCAAAGATTGACAGTAGCATTCGCTCAGATTAAAGTTGACCCAGATACCCTGGTTCTAGTGCGAAAGCGGACATCTATTTTCACATGAAAAGTGAAACGAAATTGATGGAAATATTAGACGTTGCCGGTCGTAGTTTATAAAAGCTAGCGGAATGGAATGGACGGGTTTCCAGAGCCACTGCGCCTGCGCCGGTGTCTGTAATTTCGGGATAAGATATTACACATATATCATGATACAGATATTCATGTATTGGATAATTCAAACTTACAAGTGGACAGCATTGCACTGTTGTTGACAACATCCCACCCGGTGATTTATTAAGTGATATCTACTCCCAAATAATGACGCAAAAACATTCTGGTAAACTTAGCTAACTTTTAGAGCAGCTTTGTTTAATATGAATGTTTGCTTGATCAAAAACGCTAACAATATAAAAAAAACGAGTTGATCATGTGCGAGAATATCCTCGTGACCTGCACACAGCAGCATGCTACACAGTGTTAAAACATGGCATTGGGTGCGCGTTCTGGGGTCATTGTTGCGTTTGATGCGTACAAGGTCCACGGAACTTCGACGAGAAACACAATCACAAAATAGCACAAAATTGTCTTCATCGAACGGTTGAGTTTAATCTAGGCACCCAAAACTTTTGCCCTGCAGAACAAAAAGAGGCGGTATGGAGGCCTCACTAAAGTAAGTCAATATGCTCGAGTGGAATGAAACTAAGTTCACTCGATGTTTCTTAAGGCGTGAGCAGTGACAACTCCCCGAGACCGCGGAGCAGTATATGTTGCTTATCTCGGTCGCTAGTCAAAGAAAGGGCCAACGCGTCACACGTGGTCGTCCCATTTCGTCCCATTTACCTCACCGTGCATTGGCTGGTTATAGCCCTACAAGACGTCACCCAAGTATGACATACATCGTATATGCTCATAAGGTTATAGCCCTACAAGACGTTATTGACCACAGACAACCAAGTTAGTTTCCGGATGGTAAATCAATGAATACTGGAAATAAATATATATATATACAGACCGTCGCCGGGGACGCACCAAAACGACTTGGGTGCGTATTGAACCAATTATGGCCGTGTCATATTCCACTGTGTCTGCGCTATGAGTTGGAGTACCTTTTTCAGTTTTCTCAATTCAGACAGACTATATGTGAATTATATTGGTCCTTACGCTGTCAGTCACAGATATTACGCCATAATGTAGTGGTGAATTTACGAGGCTTTCTGGAAGAGGTCGTTACGAAGAGTTTCGTCAAAATGCAAATAAAGACAGTCGGCGTGTGTGGCCTGTCTCGTTTGGGTTGAATTCAGGCTATATTTCGCAATATGAATTTATACCTAGAAAGTTCGTCAAACACAGTAATATTTCGCACCTATATCAAGAGCCTTTACAAAAAATAGACCTTTCGCTCCAAAAAACTTACCACCACTCGACACTATTCTTCAATAAATGCCATCGATAGTTCGTTTCCGAACAAATCGCGATACGAAGTCTGCCATTTTGGAAACTATTAATTCTCGCGATTTCCCGCATTGCCTTAGCATCCCAAGTGGGGGGCACTTACCCTAACTCGGATAGGGGTGTGCCGCGGGACCTCGAAAACCCGTACCCGTTGTACTCGTTGAGAATGAGAAAAAGTATACTCCATCGTACAAGGTATTATGCGAATGTCTAACCCGTCGTAAAAGTCGAGATGTCGAAAAAACCACCCCCTTCGTGCGGCACATGTATACTATATCTTTACATTTAAGTGCCACCCCCCCCCCCCCCCCGGGGCTTAGCATGAGTCGTCGTCTTCCTGTGCATGCGCAGTGCATGTGGTCTTGAACTTGTAAACAAACATGTTGCTGTGTTTCTGACTTTTTACCGCTTCCCAAATTGATCAAACTATAAATAATTACCATGGATGAAATCCCCCGCCGAAAAGGGATAAAATCGTCCGTAAAACATCATTGCATTCTATAACTCCATCACTTGTGTATGTTTGGTGTTGGTAGTTGTCTGAATCGATCTAAAAATATTCGCGTTGCGTTGTTTCGAGAAACGGTAAGACGTCTACGCAGACGTCTTGTAGGGCTAACATTATGATAGAGGTTCTGCATGGGTGCATTAAAAGCCTATGTTCGTTATAGGTGTTATTTGTTTGTCGCGGAAACATGAAATATATTACAATATATCATAAATCATATGTGCTTCTTGAAGAAAGTGACAACACATGCTTTGTAGTTGTAGGGGATTTCAACTCTAACGTTTTAAAGGAGAATGCCTTGTTAGGAACTAATCTGCAGGCAAAGTATTCTCTTGTATGGACATGCTACCCCCAAACATGTACACTTATACAAGTGATGCCTGGGAACCACGCATGGCTTGATCACATATCTCAACTGAAGATGGTCCTATATGTATCAATGATGCCTCTTTTTCGAATGGTGTATGCCAGTCTGATCGCAGTTCTGTAATGTCGACTCTTAATCAATGCCGTGAACCGGTGTCAGAGTCCAGTAGCCGTGATACTCTAAATGTTTAAAATGTTACTGTTACTAATCACAATCGCCCTGGCTGGAATGAGTTTGCCTCTGATTTGTATAAATCCTCACGAGAAGCCTATCTACAGTGGAATAAAAGTGGTTCTCCCAGGCGAGGAGAGATTTCTAACCTAAAACATCGAGCGAGGTACTATGAGGTATATTAAAATGAAAATGAATTGAAGAGAGGGACTCCAAAGTTGCAAATAAAAAAACCACAGGGTTTTCTGGAAAGAAATTATAATGATAAACAATTGTAAATCTCCAAATCTACGGAAAGCACATTGTGTAGAACAATTCAATTATCTTAAAACGTCAAACAAAGAACATATGTACAATAACATAAAATAATCTGTAGATATGATTGTCAATCAAATAAAGATAACCACAGCAATCAAAGAGAGTAACAAAAGCTGTGATATTGAGGGTGTGTATGCCAAACATTGAAAGTACTGCAGTGATGTAATTGGTGCAATTGTTATTCATGTGTTTCACCTGTATTTTTATCCATGGCATTCCACCTGAATCCAGAAGATATGTTTGTATTTGGTTGGTTATTCGTTTATCTCAGGGGCATAAAAAAGAAACGCATATATATGTGCGAGTGAATAGATGCTGGCCCGATTATAGCGACTGGAATCCGGACAGTGGAATACCATCAAGTGGATTCTCAATGTCGCAGTCAGTTACTCACACTTCTCAAGAAATGCCTTTCTTTTTTTGATCTCGCTCTCAACTTTCGTAAGTTGAGACCATCGCATTTCATACAGAAACTAAAGGGTCGCCGGCAGTTAGTAATTGCCTTCGTCCTACAGACATCGCTACCATTAAGGCCGCTAGGGGTACATATCTCGCCGTCACCTCTGATAACAGTGACAATACTATGTCAAAAACAATTTACGTGTGTTATGTTGTTATATCTAATGCAATACATGGAGAAAAAAGGAATCCATTTAAGTACTGCGCAGGGAGGTGGGTGGTGCATTGGGGTGTTGAGGTTGTTGGTGGTTAAGGGGCGGGGGTTGGGTTAGCTTCTAACTTGTATTCGTCCTGGTACCGAATGGCTCTTGCAAATAGACTGCTGAGCACTTCAACCCAGACCACACAAGTCTCTGTGTTTGTTCCGGATCAACCACTCTATGACCTCGCAAACGAAATGTTGTAGGCCCCCCCGACATTACAGGTTGGTAGTGATGGTAGCTGTGCTCGACATGGCAGGCATGCAACACATAAGCCCTCAAAAGCTTGTGGTTCTGTTTATGGGTCTAGATCACTAGAAGCTGTCAGGCGGATTTCAATCCATATCAGTATGGTTGGCCGTGGTGGACATAACGTCCAACTGTCGCACGTTTTGTATGGTTTAATCCGTTTATTTTTAAACTCCACATCATGCCCTTAAAGGTATACTCCACTGTGACATAATATGTATGGGCCTCGTTGTAATCGGTCAGTATAGTGGCCGCCTGATTGGTCAGCCAATTACAGGTAGAGCTGGTCTCATGAGGGGACATGGGATTGGGTATATATTGAAGGGGCGTCCAAGTTTCGGGAGCTTACCCCCAGGATCCGAAGCGGGTGGACGCGACTCCAATATATACAGCATAAGACCGGTTATAACGCGGTGTTGGTATCGCAGTCGATAAATATATCTCGTACGCAGTGAAGTCTTGATATATCTGAGTATACTGCTCAGGCCACTACAGAAGAGAAACAAGAAATACCCTCACAACACACGCAATTAAATGTGTAGTTGCACACAACTTAATAAGTCAATCAGGGAGCACCTTTTAATTGCGCGCAACTTAATTCGACCAATCCCAGCACAGGAATTAGTTGCGCGTAACTTAATCAGCCAATCAAAGCACAGGAATTAGTTGCTAGCAACTACATCAGCCAATCACAGAACGGGAATTAGTTGCGCGCAACTTAATCAGCCAATCACAGCGCAGGAGTTAGTTGCGCGTAACTAAATTAGCCAATCAGGAGTCTAATACTCACAATTTATTAACGCACTAAATATTCATGACATTTGGGATGGATATCACCACCGGCTTGTTTAAGTATCATCTCACATCGAGGCTCGTTTCTAAGGTAATGATGTGGATACAGGTACTTCCCTTGTCTCATTTTGGATTCCATTTGTTATTTTCATGCTGTCGTCTCATCAGCTACAGCCAAAATGCCTGTACAATGTATTAAACGTACACGGGACCATGTTAATATAATTAAATTTGGTCAAACGCGGCACCGATCTAGTTTGGACAGGGCCGTTATTAGTCCGTTTGGTAGTATTCACCCAAATAAATCATCAAATGCTCTGTGCGTTGGCGCGCTTGGCGAGAAGAAGACAACCGGAATGGGTCGTCTCCTTAACATATTCAAATCACACATATTGACATATTTATATGAGCATCGACGGCGCGCTTCGTAACGGGTTGAGGGATACACATGGTTAGGGTGGTTGATAAATTGTTTAAAAATGCATATGTTGTTCATTGGACAGAGCTCATTCGAACCATCCCCAAACCTCCTTTCCTTTTTGGAATCGTACATCCCCTTACAAAGTTTTTCCTAAGGTACATAAATCGCAACACAACTTATATTAAAAGCACATTAAATATCACAAAGAAAAACGAAGACGGTATCAAATGAAAAAGCTAGTCTTCTTCTACAATGTATCTCAAGAAAAAAATGTATCATTGCACCATTTGTTGTCAGTTTTCATTTACATGGTGCTCTCTGATTGGCTGATTAAGTTGCGCGCAACAGTTGAACGTTATGTCCACCACGGCCAACCATATACCAGAGACCTGCAAGATCTAAGATATCATCTAAATAGGAACACTACACAATAATACATAGCAATCGGCATTTCGCACCCTTACCTATTGGTTATGCACGCCTGTAAGCAATCAAAATAGTAAAAGGAACTAGTGACTTCTAAAGCTGAATCATATGCATCAATACAAATCGAAAAGTCCACGATAACTCATGATAAGTAATGTGGATCAAACAAAAGTACATTTTCAGCGAGTAGCATTTCTTCACATAGCTGGGAAGGATGGAACAGTTCTCATTCTTGTCGAAATAGGTTGCCGTAGGATAGGTCACAGATGACAAGCATGTCTACACTTCTTCCTTCTACAGGTAATCAAGTCCACACCAACGCCCCACCCCGCGTCTGTTACGAGGGAAGCTAGGTCACGTGACCTGCTGCCCGAGATATTAGTTGATAGTGGGACGGGATGCGAGTCTACACACCAGTTTCTGAAAAACTGGCAATAAACGTAGATGATTTTGGTCATGATGAAGCTGCCTTCGTTTCCAACTTTACTTTAATATTGTTAATACCAACATTAAGGAGTTGGGAGGACCAATCTATATTTGGACAGCCATTGCACACAATTCTGGGTTTGGCCAAAGAGCTTATAGCTATGCTAAGAGTGCTCACTCCCGGCAAAATATGTTAACGAGCCACTTGCGTTCAGCGTACTCTTAGTCATAATTTGGAGGCGCTGTCGCCTCGACCAATAATATGTCTCCATTACTTAAACATGCACTACGGTCCCATGTGGTTTTGTTGGTTTATGGCGTGCTGGAAATACTAGCCGCATAAGACAGTTAGCGTAAGCCCTCTTAGTGTAGATATAAATTCTTTGATCTGACTTGATGATTGATACATAATAACATTCGTAGTTGGAAACTTTATCGCAACCGGAAAAGAACTTTAATTACAAGAACTTGCATTTATTGGTCATAAATTCCAGCAAGAGCCTGCTTTGTTATACCATGGTGACTTATACTAAAATTACGTTATGATGAACCAAGTTTTCGCAATTGACATTGTCAACGAGTGTTGCCCTTCTGATTGGACTTCTGTAATGTTGTCAATATTGCCCGTTCAGCAATGTGTGTACCGAACCATATATCGCCAGCTAGCGGAGTTCTGATCCACCAGTCGTGTGAGAGGGTCATAAATCCAAGTGCCAAATTGACTAACACGTAGGTGTCGATAATTGCCAAGTCTCATGTCAAACCACTCGAGGTATTTGATGAGGTGCTTTATAACATCACTATATACAAAGATATACTTGAGTCAATGTGTGTACACGATATTGCGACGCGGTATACACGTGGTTATAAATATCACTGACGCAGTCACATCTGTAGTTCATCTTAAACACACACAATATCTGTTTGAAGGTTACGCCTTCATATACGCCAGGTAATGAGTCACTCGCGTCCTGATTTAGTCTCCATTGTAGCTCTGGTTTGAAGTAACCTGTGATCTGAAGGTCCTGCTCGCGTTGAAATCACCACATCATAACGGCGTCTCAGAGCGGACACTGCAGTCCAAACACACATCTGGCTGGATGCCGACACTGACGATCACGGTTATAATCCAGCTCTCCCACACGCCTTGTTTCACTCCATTTGGGTTGATAACGCAACACATCGTATTGAAGATGTCTGAGATCATATTGATCCACCTTGCGGCGCCCCAGAACTATTTCCGGAATGCGACTACACCCCACGTTAGTGTGGTTTCGCTTTCATTCATTTAACCACACGGCTGCAGCTACCGTTTTGTTTGATCGACCTTTATCGCTATATACAACACCTGCACTTGGCCTTATTCTGGATAGGGGTGTGCCACGGGACCTCAAAAAACCCGTACCCGTCGTACAAAGTCAAAATGGCCAAAAGCATACCCCGTCGTACAAGGTATTATGCTAATGTATAACCTGTCGTACAAGGTGAAAATGGCAAAAAAGCATACCCCGTCGTACAAGATATGCATTTGTATCGTCAACGATCGATAGGAAATATGTATATTCAACCCGTTATACAGGTGGGAAGAGAAACACATACCCCGTCGTACAATACGAAGCCCCAAAAAAACCCGTCGTACAGATTGTAGCTGAAAAACATACTACGACGTACAAGTATGAGGCCCAATAAAACCCGTCGTACAAGTCGAGAGGCCGAAAAAACATACCCCGTCGCGCGGCACATATATACTACCTCTATACACTTAATTGCCCCCCCCCTCCCCCAAGGCATTCGACTTGTAGAGCAATAGCAGCGCCGACAGCCCCGTCAGGACTATTACCATTACTCCCGTCAATAATCATTGACATATTTTTCCCATATCGCCCTAAACGCACAATTTGCCGCGCGATAACTGCGACCGTGTCGATATATCACCAAGCAGCAACCAGATTTGAGGGTCTTAATATCACGCACACCCCGGACTCATGCTGAGGAGCGAAATTCTAACACAAGCCGAGCCGTGTCTTCTGCGCTACAGTGCTGGTGCTGAACTTACCAGCACAAGAAGCACCTCTTACTTCCCATTTGGTATCTAGATGGATCCATGGGAGCAACAAACGCACCATCAAGAACACTAAAATCAGTCTCCGCTCCGCGTCCTCGTGTTCTTTCCCAATATCACCAACGTGACTATGCGATAACCAACACTTATTTCTCTTTCAAATCTGTTTTGTAGCTGGCCACGTATGCTTTACTTGTGGATCTGTTTTGAGCGGCCACATTTGATACCCAAGATCGACCCAGAGAGAGGAGTATCATTCATGCCGTAGTTGGCACACATCAGGCTAGACTTACTGAAGGTGTTTGCTTCAAATTGTGACTTGGTTGCTTGCCTGGTTAATCGAATCCAGTCCCGTGCTCAAGGAATACTGTATATTGGAATTGTAAGCTCCTGGACAATCCTAGGTGCTGACACAAACCTTCCTGATCTCTACCACTGATGTTGTTCAGTAGAGATATGCTCAACATTCATTCATAGTGCTTGTGAGCATTGCTGAATTCTAGTAAAGACAAAAATAAACCACTAAATTAGCTCGTAAACATGACATCTAGAGGAATAACATATACAAGGGAGCGTGTTTCTGTCTTTAATATAAGGTTATCATACATACGTTTAATACACACATCAGGTAGTAAAAATCTCGTTCGTCACAGCCAATAAACATAATAGATCCATTACACACATCCATATCTCAGTTCCATTACACACAGCCATATCACAGTTCCATTACACATATCCATATCTCAGTTCACATACACACATCCATATCTCAGTTCCATTACACACACATCCATATCTCAGTTCCATTACACACATCCATATCTCAGATCCATTACACACATCCATATCTCAGTTCCATTACACACATCCATATATCAGTTCCATTACACACATCCATATCTCAGTTCCATTACACACATCCATATATCAGTTCCATTACACATATCCATATCTCAGTTCCATTACACACATCCATATCTCAGATCCATTGCACACATCCATATCTCAAAGCCATTATACACATCCATATCTCAGATCCATTACACACATTCAAATCTCAGATCCATTACACACATCCATATATCAGAACCATTACACAGATCCATATTCCATTTCCAAGAAACACACTCATATTGCAGATCCATTTAACACATCATCACCCCGGACTTGTTACGTGAACAAGTGTAGAAAGTCAACTAAATATATCCAGATACATCCGTATCTCAGATCTAGGCAAGACGTTCCTACGCTGTTTAAGAGAAACACAACCGCAACGCTGTCATGATTGGATCAAGTGCGTTGAATAGCAACAATCATTCATTCCTCCCGTTTTATTTAACATGCATAATAAGGTCCAAAATCAGGCTGCACAGTTGATTTTTATAAAGTTTGTGATCGCTCACAGCCAGGCAGGTAGCATGATTACTCTGCACAATTCTACACCTAAAGTTGATGAGCAATTTTGTATTGCAAACTTTGTGCACAACTAATCCACTTAGCAGGCATTCTCATGGTTCGATGCGATGTGATTCCGTTCCGATTCAAGCAATTGGTCGTGTGTCCGATATATGCTTGCATTTCTGTTTTTCGATTTTCTATTGTTCCCTGTGATATAAACACCAAGACAGACATTGATGCTGACTGACAGCAGTAACGCGAACCCTACGGACGCAGTCGTGATGACGATCCACAGCGGAAGCGAGCCAGGCTCGTCACACGCGGCTGGGTAATAACCACTGCTCGTCAATACTGCTTGCTTGGGTGTCGGAAGGTAGGTCAATCCTGTGCGTCTCATCGATCCCGCGCTGATTGTTGGTGCGGTTTGCAGCAGCGAATGGTGCCTTGTGAGTTGACTTTTCTATTGGAGATGCTGCGGGTGACTTGGGGTAGTCTGGACACAGCTGTTGACATTCTCCGTGGCTATCCGGGTATTGAGGGGCGCAGAGATCCCGACACGGTCTGCAATGCCACAACACACGCGTGTCACAATACTCGGCGGGTACATTGCAATCGGAATTCCTGACGCAGTCCAGAGAGTTGACCACGTCAATGCCCACCATGAGAACAGCAGCGATTGCAGTGAACTGGTATGTGAATGCCATTTGCTCCAGTGGTACACCGTCGTCAGTGGTGGCAAGGATCTGATGCGAAACACTGGGTGTTTGCACCGATAAAGGCAACTTGAGTACGAAAGCGAAACCATTTTCGTTAGTCCAGTTTCGTTGTTCAGTTTTTTTGCTGCGTATCTAGTTTGTAGAGGGTTCGATATTGTCGAAGCAAACAATCAATTCCATTCTTATGGGCCATCCGTTGCCCCCCAGTTGTAACGGCTTTTGTCATTCTGGCCAACCAAGCGCTATTGTTTTGCTCTAATATGCGCAGTCCATCTCAGCGTCACCCGTGTCTGTGTCATCTCTATTTGTGTCACCCTTTTCTGCTTCACCCGACATCTATGTCACCCACCCCTGTGTCATCTGTGTCTGTGTCTACTTTACAGACTGCATTATTTTCGATCTGGCTTTATTTACGATCTGTTATGATTTACAGACTGCAGTAGTTACGATCTATTATGATTTACAGGCTGCAGTCTACATCATCTGCAATTATTTTCAGACTGCAGTATTTATGATATAATATAATCAACTGAACGGTGTATTTACGATCTGGGTTATTTTACGGGTTGTAGTATTTTTGCACTGTGATGATTTATGGTAACTCACAATAATTCATGCTCCTCTGCGTAAAGCTGTCAAGGAGGACATCCATTGTGTTCTGTTTCTCTTAGACGAAGAATGAAGTATATGATAGGCTGTTGTGAAACTTACTTCTGGCCTTCGTTAAGCCAAACCACCGATATGTCTATGTTACATTACTGATCTGACACAAGCCGTCACTTTGATACATTGCCTTGTCGGGTTGTGTATTGTCGATAGATCACTCTCATATTGGCCAGTGTTATCACCCGCCAGGGACCTGACATGACAGAGTCATGGATATTGTGCTGGCGCCAATATGTGGGGGTTCGCAAAGCACATGCATTTATGCAATAAGCATTTTGTTTACAAACATCTACCATACAGAGGATGAATGGAAAAGTGATGAGTCGAGCCATAGTCAATAAATGACGAACGAGTGTGCAGGGGCCTGATTAACAACACGTGTTACACAAAGCACTACTTGACAGCGTACCTATTGAAGGTGCGCTTTTATTTTGAATCGGCCAAGTATCGTTAATTTGGTACAGCAAGTTTTACTTCTCCACTTAAACCCGAACGCATAGATCGATGCACTCAATATTGTAATGCCTTCCCAGTACCCATTTCTGCTACCTTTGTAGTTCGACGTTAATGCGGTGATAGGTTTTAATGTTTATCTCATAAACTTTGGAATGCCAATTCAATTTTAACCATCGGAACATAATTTGTTGGATATCTGCCCGTTAACCGTTTTCGTAGTAAAGTGTCTAGACAGTTTCGCAGTATAATCAAGGAGCTTATAGCCAGGAGGGCTCACTGGGGCCTCCGTATGACAAACTACGTAAGCACGCCATGTGAGAAGCGCGCTGCTGCGTCATAACGTCTCTAAAATCACATGGAATTTTGTGATCAATTCGATGACGCGGTCGCCTGGACAAACCAGAAGACACCATATCTTCAATATATGCCGCAAGAGGTAGATCCCTGGGATGCTGTATCAACAGTCCTATGTGCTTCCGTTCATTGTTGCGTCAGCTGACGACAGGCATGTTTTTAATTCATTAGCACACTCACCGCGTAGCTGAACGGAGTTAGCCCTCGTAGCGTAGCCATAAGCTCTGTGGTACAATTAGTGGTTAACTTTTAAGCTATTCTTTTAAAGTTGATGTCTTCGTGCGATCACTGCGCAAATAAGTAGACTTTATTTCATGACAATTGTCCTGACATCATGGTCAATCCTGATTGCGCGACATCATGATCAATCCTGATTTCGCTAGCATCATGATCGATTCAGATTAATTACGACAATCCATTTGAATAAAACTCTTTTGTTGTCTTGATACCAGAGGTGAGTAATCATATGTTTTGAAATCAACTTGCGACTTGCCGCAATATAGGTCATCACGTGATATGTGCATCCAATGAATCATAGACCTTAACACAATATTGCCGCCTATTTACCCGCCAATCGCTGATCACACTTCTTCGTCTGCTTGGCGATTACCCTCCCAAAGTGTTGTGAATTTGAAAGAGACCCAATAAGACATCTTAGACTAATGTGATATGACCAAATGGCACAATTAAAGATGATTAAATTACTCCCTAATCCTTATTGGCAACATTAGCATCAGGGGACCCACCAAAGCCCCGCCACATGATTAGCTTTATATTATGTTAAGCATCAGGACAAGAAAAGAAAAAAGGCAATCAGTGTATATATATTATGTACACGCATGATGTCACAGGTCAAATGGCATCAGTGACATGTAGTGTGCTTGGTAGAGAGGTACAGTTTTGCGCAATCAGTTCGAACGATCACCCGTTTGTCACTAGTAAATGAGTGTACCTTATTAACTATGCATGTTAGCTGGGTGTGGCACTCACGAATTGCCTTTGGAATGTAGATATCAATGCCACAAATTACCATCGCTACAACTAGTGAATCCATACAACAGCTTGTCCATATGATTCAGCTAAAGATGATTCTCCTGCTGTGCCCCGCTATAGTTGCACATTCTGTTACACACACAAAGTTAACTTGTCACACTGCCAATCAGTCTTATATTATAAGAACTATAGGAAGTCAATGTAAAACATTGCACAGCATTAATTCTTTCCAACCTGATAAGGTTGATCATCAATACAACATGTCACATGAATCAATCTCTTGTTATTAAGTAAAGGAAGTAAAAACTAATCCCTCTCATGTGGCAGAAACTGAATCTACATTTGAATATAAACTAATGGAATATTGGTAAAACACATTGTAAGCCTGATCTTATCAATATGCACTGCAATTATATAACCAATTACAAACCGCCTGCCCATCAATAATTAATGTTACCTTCATTCATTGACCACTAATGGCAACTTTAACATTCTCTTTCTGGGTATCCAGATAACAGGCATTGACTAGTGACCACCAGGAAGGTTGTAATGGAGCTTGGCATTGATAAATATACTAGAATTCCATGCTTGACTGCTCCCCTGGGTTGGCTATGGTGCACTTTCTTCTGTCACTTAACCACTGATAAAATGGTGTCTCATCCACATAAGCCAGCTCTCTTCACCCTTAACCCGAGGTCACATTTACAATTGTACACATCTGAAAATCAGTATATAGTGAAGATGAGGACATACATATCTGATGTTCATCTGGAGTTGATTATGTGACAAAGCTAGATGTTCAGAATAAGTCTACAGCCCAGAGAGCTTAGTTCAGTCATCAGTAACAGGGCTGGAAGTTAACTAAAATGGCCACCCGTCCTGACCTGTCCTGGTGACGAGTGGCCTTTTTAGATGTTAACTGGCCTCAAGAAATACTACCCCTCCAAACAAAAAAGATGCCATGTTAGGAGAACCCCAGGTCAGTGACATACTTGGCTGGTGACAAGAACCCCAGGTCAGTGTAACGACTGGCTGGTAATAAAAAGAACCCCAGGCTGGGCTGGCGATGAGGAGGTGATATGAATTGCAGATAAATACAGAGCAGATTAAGTGTTCAACAATGAGACACTATACACAGGTGCATACATCATAACTGCAAGACCATCAATCAGGACCAGGTGGAGCTTAACAGTCATACTGGGTAAACAGAACTTGTGATAAAAAACTTGTACTTAAACAGACTGTTGAAGCCATACTCACACACAACAAAAACAGATAATACTCATTGTTTCTGTCATTTTGGTCATTCTGATGGTTTTAACAAAAAAATACATTTAGACATAACATGTCTTTTTAAGCCCCAGTGATTGATATATCTCAACGGAATATGATAAACAAGAGAAGCCAAAACATTGATGAAGCTACAACATTGATGAAGCCGCAACATTGACGAAGTCACAAAATTGGTGAAGCCACAGTATTGGTGAAGCCACAATATTGGTGAAGCCACAGTATTGTTGAAGCCGCAATATTGGTGAAGCCACAATATTGATGAAGTTTTAATATTGCTGAAGCCAGTTTACACTGGTAAAGCCACAACATAGGTGAAGCCAAAATATTGGTGAAGCCACTGGTAAAGCCAAAATATAGGTAAAGCCACAACACTGGTGACGCGACAACATTGGTGAAGCCAAAATATTGATGAAACCACAACACTGGTGAAGCCACAACATTGGTGAAGCCAAAATATTGATGAAGTCACATTATTGGCAAAGGAACAGTATTGGTGAAGCCACAATATTGATGAAGTCAAAATACTGATGCAGCCACAACAACTTGTGAAGCCAAATAGTGATGAAGCCACAGTATAGGTAAAGTCCACAATATTGATGAAGCCACAGTATTGTTGAAGCCACAGTATAGGTAAAGGCCACAATATTGATGAAGCCACAGTATTGTTGAAGCCACAATATTGATGAAGCCGCAATATCATCGAATCCACAACACTGGTGAGGCCACAACAATGTTGAAGCCAAAATATTGTTGAAGCCACAACATTGGTTAAAACAAAACACTGGTAGAGCCACAACTTTGTTGATGCCACATAATTTGTGAAGCCACAACATTGGTGAAGTCACAATATATTGACGAAGACACAACACTGGTGATGCCACAGTATTGGTGAAGCCACAATACTGGTGAAGCCACAGTATTTATGAAGCCTCAATATTGGTAAGGCCACAACACTGGTGAAGCCACAACATTGGTGAAGCCAAAATATTGATGAAGCTACAGTATTGGAGAAGCCACAATATTGGTGAAGCCAAAGTATTGGTGAAGCCACAACATTGGTGAAGCCGCAGTATTGGTGAAGCCACAATATTGATGTCACAATATTGATGAAGCCACAATATCATTGAATCCACAAGACTGGTGAAGCCGCAACAATGTTGAAGCCACAACACTGGTGAAGCCACAACACACAATACAACATGTCACATGAATCAATCTCTTGTTATTAAGTAAAGGAAGTAAAAACTAATCCCTCTCATGTGGCAGAAACTGAATCTACATTTGAATATAAACTAATGGAATATTGGTAAAACACATTGTAAGCCTGATCTTATCAATATGCACTGCAATTATATAACCAATTACAAACCGCCTGCCCATCAATAATTAATGTTACCTTCATTCATTGACCACTAATGGCAACTTTAACATTCTCTTTCTGGGTATCCAGATAACAGGCATTGACTAGTGACCACCAGGAAGGTTGTAATGGAGCTTGGCATTGATAAATATACTAGAATTCCATGCTTGACTGCTCCCCTGGGTTGGCTATGGTGCACTTTCTTCTGTCACTTAACCACTGATAAAATGGTGTCTCATCCACATAAGCCAGCTCTCTTCACCCTTAACCCGAGGTCACATTTACAATTGTACACATCTGAAAATCAGTATATAGTGAAGATGAGGACATACATATCTGATGTTCATCTGGAGTTGATTATGTGACAAAGCTAGATGTTCAGAATAAGTCTACAGCCCAGAGAGCTTAGTTCAGTCATCAGTAACAGGGCTGGAAGTTAACTAAAATGGCCACCCGTCCTGACCTGTCCTGGTGACGAGTGGCCTTTTTAGATGTTAACTGGCCTCAAGAAATACTACCCCTCCAAACAAAAAAGATGCCATGTTAGGAGAACCCCAGGTCAGTGACATACTTGGCTGGTGACAAGAACCCCAGGTCAGTGTAACGACTGGCTGGTAATAAAAAGAACCCCAGGCTGGGCTGGCGATGAGGAGGTGATATGAATTGCAGATAAATACAGAGCAGATTAAGTGTTCAACAATGAGACACTATACACAGGTGCATACATCATAACTGCAAGACCATCAATCAGGACCAGGTGGAGCTTAACAGTCATACTGGGTAAACAGAACTTGTGATAAAAAACTTGTACTTAAACAGACTGTTGAAGCCATACTCACACACAACAAAAACAGATAATACTCATTGTTTCTGTCATTTTGGTCATTCTGATGGTTTTAACAAAAAATACATTTAGACATAACATGTCTTTTTAAGCCCCAGTGATTGATATATCTCAACGGAATATGATAAACAAGAGAAGCCAAAACATTGATGAAGCTACAACATTGATGAAGCCGCAACATTGACGAAGTCACAAAATTGGTGAAGCCACAGTATTGGTGAAGCCACAATATTGGTGAAGCCACAGTATTGTTGAAGCCGCAATATTGGTGAAGCCACAATATTGATGAAGTTTTAATATTGCTGAAGCCAGTTTACACTGGTAAAGCCACAACATAGGTGAAGCCAAAATATTGGTGAAGCCACTGGTAAAGCCAAAATATAGGTAAAGCCACAACACTGGTGACGCGACAACATTGGTGAAGCCAAAATATTGATGAAACCACAACACTGGTGAAGCCACAACATTGGTGAAGCCAAAATATTGATGAAGTCACATTATTGGCAAAGGAACAGTATTGGTGAAGCCACAATATTGATGAAGTCAAAATACTGATGCAGCCACAACAACTTGTGAAGCCAAATAGTGATGAAGCCACAGTATAGGTAAAGTCCACAATATTGATGAAGCCACAGTATTGTTGAAGCCACAGTATAGGTAAAGGCCACAATATTGATGAAGCCACAGTATTGTTGAAGCCACAATATTGATGAAGCCGCAATATCATCGAATCCACAACACTGGTGAGGCCACAACAATGTTGAAGCCAAAATATTGTTGAAGCCACAACATTGGTTAAAACAAAACACTGGTAGAGCCACAACTTTGTTGATGCCACATAATTTGTGAAGCCACAACATTGGTGAAGTCACAATATATTGACGAAGACACAACACTGGTGATGCCACAGTATTGGTGAAGCCACAATACTGGTGAAGCCACAGTATTTATGAAGCCTCAATATTGGTAAGGCCACAACACTGGTGAAGCCACAACATTGGTGAAGCCAAAATATTGATGAAGCTACAGTATTGGAGAAGCCACAATATTGGTGAAGCCAAAGTATTGGTGAAGCCACAACATTGGTGAAGCCGCAGTATTGGTGAAGCCACAATATTGATGTCACAATATTGATGAAGCCACAATATCATTGAATCCACAAGACTGGTGAAGCCGCAACAATGTTGAAGCCACAACACTGGTGAAGCCACAACACACAATACAACATGTCACATGAATCAATCTCTTGTTATTAAGTAAAGGAAGTAAAAACTAATCCCTCTCATGTGGCAGAAACTGAATCTACATTTGAATATAAACTAATGGAATATTGGTAAAACACATTGTAAGCCTGATCTTATCAATATGCACTGCAATTATATAACCAATTACAAACCGCCTGCCCATCAATAATTAATGTTACCTTCATTCATTGACCACTAATGGCAACTTTAACATTCTCTTTCTGGGTATCCAGATAACAGGCATTGACTAGTGACCACCAGGAAGGTTGTAATGGAGCTTGGCATTGATAAATATACTAGAATTCCATGCTTGACTGCTCCCCTGGGTTGGCTATGGTGCACTTTCTTCTGTCACTTAACCACTGATAAAATGGTGTCTCATCCACATAAGCCAGCTCTCTTCACCCTTAACCCGAGGTCACATTTACAATTGTACACATCTGAAAATCAGTATATAGTGAAGATGAGGACATACATATCTGATGTTCATCTGGAGTTGATTATGTGACAAAGCTAGATGTTCAGAATAAGTCTACAGCCCAGAGAGCTTAGTTCAGTCATCAGTAACAGGGCTGGAAGTTAACTAAAATGGCCACCCGTCCTGACCTGTCCTGGTGACGAGTGGCCTTTTTAGATGTTAACTGGCCTCAAGAAATACTACCCCTCCAAACAAAAAAAAATGCCATGTTAGGAGAACCCCAGGTCAGTGACATACTTGGCTGGTGACAAGAACCCCAGGTCAGTGTAACGACTGGCTGGTAATAAAAAGAACCCCAGGCTGGGCTGGCGATGAGGAGGTGATATGAATTGCAGATAAATACAGAGCAGATTAAGTGTTCAACAATGAGACACTATACACAGGTGCATACATCATAACTGCAAGACCATCAATCAGGACCAGGTGGAGCTTAACAGTCATACTGGGTAAACAGAACTTGTGATAAAAAACTTGTACTTAAACAGACTGTTGAAGCCATACTCACACACAACAAAAACAGATAATACTCATTGTTTCTGTCATTTTGGTCATTCTGATGGTTTTAACAAAAAAAATACATTTAGACATAACATGTCTTTTTAAGCCCCAGTGATTGATATATCTCAACGGAATATGATAAACAAGAGAAGCCAAAACATTGATGAAGCTACAACATTGATGAAGCCGCAACATTGACGAAGTCACAAAATTGGTGAAGCCACAGTATTGGTGAAGCCACAATATTGGTGAAGCCACAGTATTGTTGAAGCCGCAATATTGGTGAAGCCACAATATTGATGAAGTTTTAATATTGCTGAAGCCAGTTTACACTGGTAAAGCCACAACATAGGTGAAGCCAAAATATTGGTGAAGCCACTGGTAAAGCCAAAATATAGGTAAAGCCACAACACTGGTGACGCGACAACATTGGTGAAGCCAAAATATTGATGAAACCACAACACTGGTGAAGCCACAACATTGGTGAAGCCAAAATATTGATGAAGTCACATTATTGGCAAAGGAACAGTATTGGTGAAGCCACAATATTGATGAAGTCAAAATACTGATGCAGCCACAACAACTTGTGAAGCCAAATAGTGATGAAGCCACAGTATAGGTAAAGTCCACAATATTGATGAAGCCACAGTATTGTTGAAGCCACAGTATAGGTAAAGGCCACAATATTGATGAAGCCACAGTATTGTTGAAGCCACAATATTGATGATGAAGCCGCAATATCATCGAATCCACAACACTGGTGAGGCCACAACAATGTTGAAGCCAAAATATTGTTGAAGCCACAACATTGGTTAAAACAAAAAACACTGGTAGAGCCACAACTTTGTTGATGCCACATAATTTGTGAAGCCACAACATTGGTGAAGTCACAATATATTGACGAAGACACAACACTGGTGATGCCACAGTATTGGTGAAGCCACAATACTGGTGAAGCCACAGTATTTATGAAGCCTCAATATTGGTAAGGCCACAACACTGGTGAAGCCACAACATTGGTGAAGCCAAAAATATTGATGAAGCTACAGTATTGGAGAAGCCACAATATTGGTGAAGCCAAAGTATTGGTGAAGCCACAACATTGGTGAAGCCGCAGTATTGGTGAAGCCACAATATTGATGTCACAATATTGATGAAGCCACAATATCATTGAATCCACAAGACTGGTGAAGCCGCAACAATGTTGAAGCCACAACACTGGTGAAGCCACACACACAATACAACATGTCACATGAATCAATCTCTTGTTATTAAGTAAAGGAAGTAAAAACTAATCCCTCTCATGTGGCAGAAACTGAATCTACATTTGAATATAAACTAATGGAATATTGGTAAAACACATTGTAAGCCTGATCTTATCAATATGCACTGCAATTATATAACCAATTACAAACCGCCTGCCCATCAATAATTAATGTTACCTTCATTCATTGACCACTAATGGCAACTTTAACATTCTCTTTCTGGGTATCCAGATAACAGGCATTGACTAGTGACCACCAGGAAGGTTGTAATGGAGCTTGGCATTGATAAATATACTAGAATTCCATGCTTGACTGCTCCCCTGGGTTGGCTATGGTGCACTTTCTTCTGTCACTTAACCACTGATAAAATGGTGTCTCATCCACATAAGCCAGCTCTCTTCACCCTTAACCCGAGGTCACATTTACAATTGTACACATCTGAAAATCAGTATATAGTGAAGATGAGGACATACATATCTGATGTTCATCTGGAGTTGATTATGTGACAAAGCTAGATGTTCAGAATAAGTCTACAGCCCAGAGAGCTTAGTTCAGTCATCAGTAACAGGGCTGGAAGTTAACTAAAATGGCCACCCGTCCTGACCTGTCCTGGTGACGAGTGGCCTTTTTAGATGTTAACTGGCCTCAAGAAATACTACCCCTCCAAACAAAAAAGATGCCATGTTAGGAGAACCCCAGGTCAGTGACATACTTGGCTGGTGACAAGAACCCCAGGTCAGTGTAACGACTGGCTGGTAATAAAAAGAACCCAGGCTGGGCTGGGCTGGCGATGAGGAGGTGATATGAATTGCAGATAAATACAGAGCAGATTAAGTGTTCAACAATGAGACACTATACACAGGTGCATACATCATAACTGCAAGACCATCAATCAGGACCAGGTGGAGCTTAACAGTCATACTGGGTAAACAGAACTTGTGATAAAAAACTTGTACTTAAACAGACTGTTGAAGCCATACTCACACACAACAAAAACAGATAATACTCATTGTTTCTGTCATTTTGGTCATTCTGATGGTTTTAACAAAAAAAAAACACATTTAGACATAACATGTCTTTTTAAGCCCCAGTGATTGATATATCTCAACGGAATATGATAAACAAGAGAAGCCAAAACATTGATGAAGCTACAACATTGATGAAGCCGCAACATTGACGAAGTCACAAAATTGGTGAAGCCACAGTATTGGTGAAGCCACAATATTGGTGAAGCCACAGTATTGTTGAAGCCGCAATATTGGTGAAGCCACAATATTGATGAAGTTTTAATATTGCTGAAGCCAGTTTACACTGGTAAAGCCACAACATAGGTGAAGCCAAAATATTGGTGAAGCCACTGGTAAAGCCAAAATATAGGTAAAGCCACAACACTGGTGACGCGACAACATTGGTGAAGCCAAAATATTGATGAAACCACAACACTGGTGAAGCCACAACATTGGTGAAGCCAAAAATATTGATGAAGTCACATTATTGGCAAAGGAACAGTATTGGTGAAGCCACAATATTGATGAAGTCAAAATACTGATGCAGCCACAACAACTTGTGAAGCCAAATAGTGATGAAGCCACAGTATAGGTAAAGTCCACAATATTGATGAAGCCACAGTATTGTTGAAGCCACAGTATAGGTAAAGGCCACAATATTGATGAAGCCACAGTATTGTTGAAGCCACAATATTGATGAAGCCGCAATATCATCGAATCCACAACACTGGTGAGGCCACAACAATGTTGAAGCCAAAATATTGTTGAAGCCACAACATTGGTTAAAACAAAACACTGGTAGAGCCACAACTTTGTTGATGCCACATAATTTGTGAAGCCACAACATTGGTGAAGTCACAATATATTGACGAAGACACAACACTGGTGATGCCACAGTATTGGTGAAGCCACAATACTGGTGAAGCCACAGTATTTATGAAGCCTCAATATTGGTAAGGCCACAACACTGGTTTGAAGCCACAACATTGGTGAAGCCAAAATATTGATGAAGCTACAGTATTGGAGAAGCCACAATATTGGTGAAGCCAAAGTATTGGTGAAGCCACAACATTGGTGAAGCCGCAGTATTGGTGAAGCCACAATATTGATGTCACAATATTGATGAAGCCACAATATCATTGAATCCACAAGACTGGTGAAGCCGCAACAATGTTGAAGCCACAACACTGGTGAAGCCACAACACACAATACAACATGTCACATGAATCAATCTCTTGTTATTAAGTAAAGGAAGTAAAAAACTAATCCCTCTCATGTGGCAGAAACTGAATCTACATTTGAATATAAACTAATGGAATATTGGTAAAACACATTGTAAGCCTGATCTTATCAATATGCACTGCAATTATATAACCAATTACAAACCGCCTGCCCATCAATAATTAATGTTACCTTCATTCATTGACCACTAATGGCAACTTTAACATTCTCTTTCTGGGTATCCAGATAACAGGGCATTGACTAGTGACCACCAGGAAGGTTGTAATGGAGCTTGGCATTGATAAATATACTAGAATTCCATGCTTGACTGCTCCCCTGGGTTGGCTATGGTGCACTTTCTTCTGTCACTTAACCACTGATAAAATGGTGTCTCATCCACATAAGCCAGCTCTCTTCACCCTTAACCCGAGGTCACATTTACAATTGTACACATCTGAAAATCAGTATATAGTGAAGATGAGGACATACATATCTGATGTTCATCTGGAGTTGATTATGTGACAAAGCTAGATGTTCAGAATAAGTCTACAGCCCAGAGAGCTTAGTTCAGTCATCAGTAACAGGGCTGGAAGTTAACTAAAATGGCCACCCGTCCTGACCTGTCCTGGTGACGAGTGGCCTTTTTAGATGTTAACTGGCCTCAAGAAATACTACCCCTCCAAACAAAAAAGATGCCATGTTAGGAGAACCCCAGGTCAGTGACATACTTGGCTGGTGACAAGAACCCCAGGTCAGTGTAACGACTGGCTGGTAATAAAAAGAACCCCAGGCTGGGCTGGCGATGAGGAGGTGATATGAATTGCAGATAAATACAGAGCAGATTAAGTGTTCAACAATGAGACACTATACACAGGTGCATACATCATAACTGCAAGACCATCAATCAGGACCAGGTGGAGCTTAACAGTCATACTGGGTAAACAGAACTTGTGATAAAAAACTTGTACTTAAACAGACTGTTGAAGCCATACTCACACACAACAAAAACAGATAATACTCATTGTTTCTGTCATTTTGGTCATTCTGATGGTTTTAACAAAAAATACATTTAGACATAACATGTCTTTTTAAGCCCCAGTGATTGATATATCTCAACGGAATATGATAAACAAGAGAAGCCAAAACATTGATGAAGCTACAACATTGATGAAGCCGCAACACATTGACGAAGTCACAAAATTGGTGAAGCCACAGTATTGGTGAAGCCACAATATTGGTGAAGCCACAGTATTGTTGAAGCCGCAATATTGGTGAAGCCACAATATTGATGAAGTTTTAATATTGCTGAAGCCAGTTTACACTGGTAAAGCCACAACATAGGTGAAGCCAAAATATTGGTGAAGCCACTGGTAAAGCCAAAATATAGGTAAAGCCACAACACTGGTGACGCGACAACATTGGTGAAGCCAAAATATTGATGAAACCACAACACTGGTGAAGCCACAACATTGGTGAAGCCAAAATATTGATGAAGTCACATTATTGGCAAAGGAACAGTATTGGTGAAGCCACAATATTGATGAAGTCAAAATACTGATGCAGCCACAACAACTTGTGAAGCCAAATAGTGATGAAGCCACAGTATAGGTAAAGTCCACAATATTGATGAAGCCACAGTATTGTTGAAGCCACAGTATAGGTAAAGGCCACAATATTGATGAAGCCACAGTATTGTTGAAGCCACAATATTGATGAAGCCGCAATATCATCGAATCCACAACACTGGTGAGGCCACAACAATGTTGAAGCCAAAATATTGTTGAAGCCACAACATTGGTTAAAACAAAACACTGGTAGAGCCACAACTTTGTTGATGCCACATAATTTGTGAAGCCACAACATTGGTGAAGTCACAATATATTGACGAAGACACAACACTGGTGATGCCACAGTATTGGTGAAGCCACAATACTGGTGAAGCCACAGTATTTATGAAGCCTCAATATTGGTAAGGCCACAACACTGGTGAAGCCACAACATTGGTGAAGCCAAAATATTGATGAAGCTACAGTATTGGAGAAGCCACAATATTGGTGAAGCCAAAGTATTGGTGAAGCCACAACATTGGTGAAGCCGCAGTATTGGTGAAGCCACAATATTGATGTCACAATATTGATGAAGCCACAATATCATTGAATCCACAAGACTGGTGAAGCCGCAACAATGTTGAAGCCACAACACTGGTGAAGCCACAACACACAATACAACATGTCACATGAATCAATCTCTTGTTATTAAGTAAAGGAAGTAAAAACTAATCCCTCTCATGTGGCAGAAACTGAATCTACATTTGAATATAAACTAATGGAATATTGGTAAAACACATTGTAAGCCTGATCTTATCAATATGCACTGCAATTATATAACCAATTACAAACCGCCTGCCCATCAATAATTAATGTTACCTTCATTCATTGACCACTAATGGCAACTTTAACATTCTCTTTCTGGGTATCCAGATAACAGGCATTGACTAGTGACCACCAGGAAGGTTGTAATGGAGCTTGGCATTGATAAATATACTAGAATTCCATGCTTGACTGCTCCCCTGGGTTGGCTATGGTGCACTTTCTTCTGTCACTTAACCACTGATAAAATGGTGTCTCATCCACATAAGCCAGCTCTCTTCACCCTTAACCCGAGGTCACATTTACAATTGTACACATCTGAAAATCAGTATATAGTGAAGATGAGGACATACATATCTGATGTTCATCTGGAGTTGATTATGTGACAAAGCTAGATGTTCAGAATAAGTCTACAGCCCAGAGAGCTTAGTTCAGTCATCAGTAACAGGGCTGGAAGTTAACTAAAATGGCCACCCGTCCTGACCTGTCCTGGTGACGAGTGGCCTTTTTAGATGTTAACTGGCCTCAAGAAATACTACCCCTCCAAACAAAAAAGATGCCATGTTAGGAGAACCCCAGGTCAGTGACATACTTGGCTGGTGACAAGAACCCCAGGTCAGTGTAACGACTGGCTGGTAATAAAAAGAACCCCAGGCTGGGCTGGCGATGAGGAGGTGATATGAATTGCAGATAAATACAGAGCAGATTAAGTGTTCAACAATGAGACACTATACACAGGTGCATACATCATAACTGCAAGACCATCAATCAGGACCAGGTGGAGCTTAACAGTCATACTGGGTAAACAGAACTTGTGATAAAAAACTTGTACTTAAACAGACTGTTGAAGCCATACTCACACACAACAAAAACAGATAATACTCATTGTTTCTGTCATTTTGGTCATTCTGATGGTTTTAACAAAAAATACATTTAGACATAACATGTCTTTTTAAGCCCCAGTGATTGATATATCTCAACGGAATATGATAAACAAGAGAAGCCAAAACATTGATGAAGCTACAACATTGATGAAGCCGCAACATTGACGAAGTCACAAAATTGGTGAAGCCACAGTATTGGTGAAGCCACAATATTGGTGAAGCCACAGTATTGTTGAAGCCGCAATATTGGTGAAGCCACAATATTGATGAAGTTTTAATATTGCTGAAGCCAGTTTACACTGGTAAAGCCACAACATAGGTGAAGCCAAAATATTGGTGAAGCCACTGGTAAAGCCAAAATATAGGTAAAGCCACAACACTGGTGACGCGACAACATTGGTGAAGCCAAAATATTGATGAAACCACAACACTGGTGAAGCCACA
This sequence comes from Urechis unicinctus, assembly GCA_034190875.2. NCBI lineage: Eukaryota > Metazoa > Annelida > Polychaeta > Xenopneusta > Urechidae > Urechis > Urechis unicinctus. The sequence continues at coordinate 53,436,175 of CM067353.1, read as the reverse complement.
ACATTGGTGAAGCCAAAATATTGATGAAGTCACATTATTGGCAAAGGAACAGTATTGGTGAAGCCACAATATTGATGAAGTCAAAATACTGATGCAGCCACAACAACTTGTGAAGCCAAATAGTGATGAAGCCACAGTATAGGTAAAGTCCACAATATTGATGAAGCCACAGTATTGTTGAAGCCACAGTATAGGTAAAGGCCACAATATTGATGAAGCCACAGTATTGTTGAAGCCACAATATTGATGAAGCCGCAATATCATCGAATCCACAACACTGGTGAGGCCACAACAATGTTGAAGCCAAAATATTGTTGAAGCCACAACATTGGTTAAAACAAAACACTGGTAGAGCCACAACTTTGTTGATGCCACATAATTTGTGAAGCCACAACATTGGTGAAGTCACAATATATTGACGAAGACACAACACTGGTGATGCCACAGTATTGGTGAAGCCACAATACTGGTGAAGCCACAGTATTTATGAAGCCTCAATATTGGTAAGGCCACAACACTGGTGAAGCCACAACATTGGTGAAGCCAAAATATTGATGAAGCTACAGTATTGGAGAAGCCACAATATTGGTGAAGCCAAAGTATTGGTGAAGCCACAACATTGGTGAAGCCGCAGTATTGGTGAAGCCACAATATTGATGTCACAATATTGATGAAGCCACAATATCATTGAATCCACAAGACTGGTGAAGCCGCAACAATGTTGAAGCCACAACACTGGTGAAGCCACAACACACAATACAACATGTCACATGAATCAATCTCTTGTTATTAAGTAAAGGAAGTAAAAACTAATCCCTCTCATGTGGCAGAAACTGAATCTACATTTGAATATAAACTAATGGAATATTGGTAAAACACATTGTAAGCCTGATCTTATCAATATGCACTGCAATTATATAACCAATTACAAACCGCCTGCCCATCAATAATTAATGTTACCTTCATTCATTGACCACTAATGGCAACTTTAACATTCTCTTTCTGGGTATCCAGATAACAGGCATTGACTAGTGACCACCAGGAAGGTTGTAATGGAGCTTGGCATTGATAAATATACTAGAATTCCATGCTTGACTGCTCCCCTGGGTTGGCTATGGTGCACTTTCTTCTGTCACTTAACCACTGATAAAATGGTGTCTCATCCACATAAGCCAGCTCTCTTCACCCTTAACCCGAGGTCACATTTACAATTGTACACATCTGAAAATCAGTATATAGTGAAGATGAGGACATACATATCTGATGTTCATCTGGAGTTGATTATGTGACAAAGCTAGATGTTCAGAATAAGTCTACAGCCCAGAGAGCTTAGTTCAGTCATCAGTAACAGGGCTGGAAGTTAACTAAAATGGCCACCCGTCCTGACCTGTCCTGGTGACGAGTGGCCTTTTTAGATGTTAACTGGCCTCAAGAAATACTACCCCTCCAAACAAAAAAGATGCCATGTTAGGAGAACCCCAGGTCAGTGACATACTTGGCTGGTGACAAGAACCCCAGGTCAGTGTAACGACTGGCTGGTAATAAAAAGAACCCCAGGCTGGGCTGGCGATGAGGAGGTGATATGAATTGCAGATAAATACAGAGCAGATTAAGTGTTCAACAATGAGACACTATACACAGGTGCATACATCATAACTGCAAGACCATCAATCAGGACCAGGTGGAGCTTAACAGTCATACTGGGTAAACAGAACTTGTGATAAAAAACTTGTACTTAAACAGACTGTTGAAGCCATACTCACACACAACAAAAACAGATAATACTCATTGTTTCTGTCATTTTGGTCATTCTGATGGTTTTAACAAAAAATACATTTAGACATAACATGTCTTTTTAAGCCCCAGTGATTGATATATCTCAACGGAATATGATAAACAAGAGAAGCCAAAACATTGATGAAGCTACAACATTGATGAAGCCGCAACATTGACGAAGTCACAAAATTGGTGAAGCCACAGTATTGGTGAAGCCACAATATTGGTGAAGCCACAGTATTGTTGAAGCCGCAATATTGGTGAAGCCACAATATTGATGAAGTTTAATATTGCTGAAGCCAGTTTACACTGGTAAAGCCACAACATAGGTGAAGCCAAAATATTGGTGAAGCCACTGGTAAAGCCAATATTGGTAGGTAAAGCCACAACACTGGTGACGCGACAACATTGATGGATGAAGCCAAAATATTGATGAAACCAACAACCACAACACTGGTGAAGCCACAACATTGGTGAAGCCAAAATATTGATGAAGTCACATTATTGGCAAGCCACAGTATTGGTGAAGCCACAATATTGATGAAGTCAAAATACTGATGCAGCCACAACAACTTGTGAAGCCAAATAGTGATGAAGCCACAGTATAGGTAAAGTCCACAATATTGATGAAAGCCACAGTATTGTTGAAGCCACAGTATAGGTAAAGGCCACAATATTGATGAAGCCACAACATTGTTGAAAACACAATATTGATGAAGCCGCAAATCATCGAATCCACAACACTGGTGAGGCCACAACAATGTTGAAGCCAAAATTGTTGAAGCCACAACATTGGTTAAAACAACAAAACTGGTGAAGCCAAAAATGTAGAGCCACAACAGTTTGTTGAAGCCACATAACATTGATGAAGCCACAACATTGGTGAGGTCACAATATCTATGAAGCCACAATAATTATAAAGCCGCAATATTGGTGAAGCCACAACATTGGTGAAGCCAAAATATTGGTGTAGCAACAGTATTTGTGAAGCCTCAATATTGGTTAAGCCACAACACCGGTGAAGCAAAAAATTAGATGAAGCCATAACATTGATGAAGCCACAACACTGGTGAGGTCACAATATTTATGAAGCCACAATATTTATGAAGCCAGTGAGGAGGTCATGTGGCTTCATCTACATTACTGTCAGTAATGTAGACGAAGCAACATGACCTCCTCACTATTCTTATCTTTAACCCAGAACTGGGGGTAAAAGAGTTAATCACTACCAGATTGTGAGTGCTGCTGAGCAAAATGTCATCACAAACACCTAGTCAATCTCACTGCCTAACAATAAAGACAGAAGACCTATGGCTATTGAACTCTGCTGCTTTTGACATTAACAAAGTATGACAGCATTTAATCATAGCTTTTATAGTATATCGTTGTATTCAATGACACACCGTATATCGTTGTATTCAACTTCCAAACCCACTTGTCTAGCAACAATAGTCCATCCACAAGTATGCAAAAAGTTTTAGCATTTAAGCCTAATTATTTAAGTTATTAAGAAATGATTCACCCTAACACCCATGAGCTAATAATAGCTTAGCTACATTTTTCCTGGAACAAGCAATTTTAATTTGCTTTTATTTAGCAAGTCAGAGGTCAAGAGCCATAAAGGTATGAGTTAAAGTTTGCAAGATTTGGTCAATATGAAGTTGGAAGCTTGCATTATAAGAAAACGTGCCATCAAGAATTATTCCCCATTGAGTAAATCACTCAGGAACAAAAGGTCATGCAGCGCTGATATTTACTTTGTAAGTGATCATCAATATAAGAGTGGTTCATGTTTAATTTGAAACAGGTATTCTCTATTTGGTTAACATAGCTAAGAAATATTTTTTCAATAATGTCACAATCAATATATGAGTCACAATATTGATGAAGCCACAATATCATTGAATCCACAAGACTGGTGAAGCCGCAACAATGTTGAAGCCACAACACTGGTGAAGCCACAACACTGTTGAAGCCAAGATATTGATGAAGCCACAGTATTGGTGAAGCCACAGAATTGGTAAAGCTACAATATTGATGAAGCCACAATATTGGTGAAGCCACAGTATTAGTGAAGCCACAACATTGGTGAAGCCAAAGTGTTGGTGAAGCCACAATATTGATGTCACAATATTAATGAAGCCACAATATCATTGAATCCATAACACTGGTGAAGCCGCAACAATGTTGAAGCCGCAAAATATTAATGAAGCCACAGTATTGGTGAAGCCACAACACTGGTGAAAACACAACACTGGTGAAGCCTCAAAATTTTGATGAAGC
>CM067353.1:53404336-53415432 GCA_034190875.2 Urechis unicinctus | reverse complement strand
GCTTTTCATACCGCGGCATGTTCAACACCTCATCACTTCCTTTCAGCTATTTATTCAAATGCTTGTCTGCTTTTGTAGGGACGCGACTATTCTCTACATCTAAGTTAGCATACCTCACTATGGGTATTTACTATCAATTGCCAGTACAGCATTGATGGCTCACCATAATCGCACATATTTTGCTGCAACCAGAGACAGTTTATGGAACCGTGAGCATTAACAAATATGATGCTATTTGCATGTTAATGATCATTCGGTACTCCTTAATATTGATTGGATATGAGCGTTATACATAAAACTAGTATGCAATGTGCGTTATGTTAGCTTGGTCTTTTCTGATGACGATCACATCCTGTAACTTAACAGCAGCTATACACCTGTCAGACTTCTTTACATGCAGGTGGTAGTGGAAGCTCGGGATAACCGGCAATGACAAGATGTCCCAAAGTGGCGGTATGTCATATATTCATGGTGGTCATGACTCTTGAAGCATTTCTGTCACCCTTTGTAACATGAGCACTGCATGAGCGGTCCTTAAGATTGCAGCTTTATCATCGCTCTCCAAGCCATCATCTGACACATCGACACACATCGCGAATGTTCGGTTATGTCATCACTGCATATGGTTCTATTTACTTCACAATAGTGAAATATCGCCGCTGTGATCCAGTTCGGTGTCGAGAGCTGATTGCTATTGTTGGATCAGCTAGGGTCAGCTGTTCTGTTATGACATGTGTGCTGGTGTTTGTTGCTGAATGCTTGTGTCATCGACTAGAAAAGCAACCAGTTGTATGGAGAACGAAATTACCTGTAGCTCCATCTATTTGTTTATATGGGAATTATACCAGAATTGCGATGGACAACAACAGCTGCTGAGAACAATCCTCACCAGCCTGAGGAAAAACTGACCAAATAAACGATACTTGTTTGTGATAGCCCATTCCAAAAATACTAATTTAGTAGAAGATTGATTAGGATACTATAAAATGACGCCATATATGCCAAGAAGGTATGCAAAAAGCCTCATGGCGCAGAAATGCGATAACCCATCGGGTACTAGCAATTGCCTGTCAGTTGGAAGCGCTTGGTGCCTGATGTTGGAGAAATACCAAGCAATCGGACAACCAACCGTGCATTATGTAGTAACCAAAGATCAGCAATCAAGATAGAAGAAGATTTTTACTTTCATTGCTCGCTCCAAATGGATACCGATTATATTGATTTTGTATTTGGCCAATTTGACAAGCAGCAATCTATCAGTTATCCTGCAGAAATCTTATTTCATGCTGCCACGAGAAAATGACCGCGTGTAATAGTCTTTCCAGTCAATATTCAATGATGTACAATGTGTCTGGTTGATGTGCAAAACACATTATCTAAATGTCAGTACTTGCCATATCTCGACTGTTCTATACCATGTCTTGATTGATTTCAGTAGGATCGTTATAATTCTGCCCATGTTTTCTATCCACTGATGATGTACAACGGTTCTCGTGACAACCACCATTCTGTACTTCTAAATGCGAACATGCAGATCGACATTCACTGAAGTTATTACTACAAAAGCGATTGCATAGGTTTTGTCATATCACCTATCGCATTGTTAACTGTTTCTCCAGTTATAATTACATCCTATCATTCACGAACACTCCATTTATTTGTAATGTCGTGTTATATGCACGACCAAGTCTAATGCTATGCATTGCGAGGGTCCCGGTAAATCTACGTCGTGAATGCAACACTATGCCCACATTGTTTAATGGTTTACATTCGAGTATTTAGGGAACATATTGATTGTACATTATATTAACACATGACGTCACAACTGGATCAGAGTGGAACGATTACCATATGGATTTAGGCCAAGGATGTTTTTACATTGCAGTTGGATCGGATATCACAGTATTATTTTGATTATTGCAACACCATTGCAGACTGCCACGTTAAGCCCGTGTGTAGTGATCTGCTCTATGAGAGTAAATAGCCCGAGGATACGATTGTTGGCTTCATTTGATTATCATTGTAAGAGTTGGTAGCAAAGCGTAAAATTAGACAAGTTAACTCGTTTGGAGAACCTCCACGTGCGGCCCAAGTGGTAATGATACGCTCGGGTTACATTCTTGGGCTGATAAAATTCCTTTCAAATCAAGGAACACAATCTCAGCTAGCTCGGTAATACACATTTATCCAAATTATTACAATATCCACGCAATATACGCTATAGTATAGATCATGCCGTATGCTTTTGAATTTAGGGTACGGTAATTTAAGGGTTAACTGCACACCAATTCGAGTGTAATATATGGTTTTAACATTTAGATCAAACATTGACTCATGTCATTTGTCAGGTGATGTAATCTGTCATTAATCCCGGTTATCCAAGACTGCTTCTAACAAAACAACACAATATTTTAATTGAGCTGAAAAACACCAACGGCTCTCCATCAGAAGCCTCTTATCACCTTGTCTTCTCGTGTTTGCACCTGTCATCAAAGCTTAATTAGGCAAGAAGAAGGTACACATTCACCCTGCATAGCTGACATCCTCTGTTTATGAGGACATTTCACAAAATTGAGTGGTATTTGTTTAACATATAATACAAACAGCCAAGACCTAGTGAAAAGTAGTTACATATAGTTCCAGAAAACCAACGGCGATGAGTGTGTTAAGTAAACCGACGGCGCCAGCTGGCCCAGCTAGTAACTTGTTCACAAAAACCTGGGTCTATGCTTGATTACACAAACTTCAACTTCAATATTGGATCCCCATCAACTCAGTAGTGGCCTGTCAAGCGAAAATATCAGTTACAGCATCAGTAGACACCCGTAATAAGTGCTTATTGGTAAGCAAATGGGTTTGACAGTAACTAAAACACAGGAAAGTGGAAGCTTGTACCCGTTCAGCTAAGCACAGCTCAAACAATATCCATAGTGGTCAGACATTATGGGTGGTACTAGTTTATTTTAAGAACGCTGCTATAGCACTGTATGGATTCTCATACTGGATAATTAACTACTCGTTCATTAATTGTTCAGTCATACACAGGCACGATATATTTCATGTAATGTGCTCTACCAGAACAAATGTACTGGATATTGAATGCATTGGGTGAATCACAACCGGATCGTGTGTAATACCACGATGTTATTTGTACTGGCTTCTCGTGGTAAAGAAAGGATTGCTAAAATTTGCTCGATGGCATTCTTGATATTTCCAAATTTGAAGAGATCAAGTATAGGAAGGAGCAGCAGAGTTAATGGAAAGTTAGGCAATCCGTGCGCAATCTCATCCTAGCTTTGCAGGATCGTATTGACCTTAGGCAGTGATATATTCGTCATCTCAACAAGCTGCCCAAAATGATACTAATGCTTGTAAATTTGATACTCCAAACAAATACTTCATATGCCTGGATTAGATTGGCATGCACTCTTTCACTCGTTCCATACGTCAACGCTGGAGAAGAGATTACCACACAATAAAGCTACAATGACGTCATTTATGCCCATTTAGTTGTCATTTAATTCTCCTTCGATTCCGTATTAGGTGGAGTTTATGCTCTTATTAGATGAATGGGTCAACACCGGTTGATGTGAAGAGATTGTTGACAAAATCTATCATAAAGTATGTCGTGGAATAATGTAGATCAAGTCAAATGGGAACGATACTATTGATATCGCCCGTGCTGCGTTTGGATCATTCATCTGACGTTATTACTCCGTGTGTAGATTGTCAATGCAGATATCTCTTAAAAGAAACATCACGTGTCAACTTGCTACTTTTCTAAAAGTTGAATATTAGGTTATATTTCGCCGGTAACTATTCATTGCGAATTACAGATGCTGAGCATAACTCCTTATGAAGATTTTCAATGCATAGCATGGTGGCAGGGTCATAATGATTTAAGATCATGATGGGCTGGTCCAAGCGTCTGTGCTGCGCTCCGTATAATGCGCGCTGGTCAAAGTGAAAGAGCGGGAATCAAATAAAGACAATTTGGTGTTGACTATAATCTTATGCGTTTGGAATGCATCATGTTCAGTTATGAATTAGGAGTCATATTTTATCTTAGGAAAGTATGAGGTCAATATGTGGCGAAAACGATGAACGTGTTTAACTAAACGATCGACAGCAAGTACGTGGGATATCTCCCCATTCATCATGTTAGTCCCCGGATATCTAGGGATCTGTACGATGTAAGATTCAAGCTATTCGTGGCGTAATGGAGTCATCTTCGGTTTTGGCTCCTCGTATTATTAATTTTAGATGGTTGATGTGGTATAGAAATTCCTTTCAAAGTCAACTGAATGAACTACCAATATATGCTGCACATCAACATGCGAATTGTTTCAGTGCCATAAAATGATACTCGTATTAATGATGATAATGTTAAGTACGATGGGAAAGTAATAAAAAAGACAACACGACCAAGTAACGGGCACAGAAGTATATGCGATTGTAATCTTTGGCGAGGGCAATTTATAATGCTGTTGTTATAATCAAAATAATACGTACTGTGGTATCTGATTCAACTGCGTTATACAATCGTCCATTGCATTAATCAATATGGTAATCTTTATACCCTTATCCATCCTTATCATTTGCCGACATAATGTTCGATAGATATGTTCCCTAAACACTTGAATGAAAAGCATGTGGGCGTAGCGAAACCTACCATTGTGTGGCATTCACCTGCATTCATCATGCATCATGGGCACGGCTCCTAATAGCATTATTTCTACGACATGGATTATTCAGGACCCTTGCAATGCATGATATTGGACTTAATAGTGCGTGTGATACGACATGACAAATAAATAGAGTGTTCATGAACGATTAGATGTAATCATAACTGGACCGAGAGCTGGATGAAAACAGGATGTCAGTCGTCAAAGCAAACCATGTGATTGGTGATTTGACAAATCCTACACGATCGCTCTTGAAGTAATAATTTTAATAAATGTCGATCTACTTGGACGAATTGGGTAATACAAAATGGTGGTTGTGAAGCAAACCATAGTACAAAAACCTCGCTGGCCTTACCACCTGCGGATAAAATAAATGGGCCTTATAACGATCATATTTAAATCATACAAGAGTAGGTATGACAAGTACCAGGCTATAGAGTGTACAGCATCAAAGATCTAAAGACAGGTTACCACTACACGGCCAATCATCTTCTCGTGGCAGCGTACAATAAGCTGTCTACTGGATAACTGAGAGTTGTATGCTTGTCAAATTGCCTTCTTGGAATTGATCGCGTCATTTCTCAATACTTGAATAACCAAATTTTCTGCATCTTTATAAGAAGCATGGGCTAACCAAAGCAGGCGTCGTTTATTGTTGCTATGGGCTAACCCAAATAGGCATCATTTATTGTTGGTATGGGCGAACCAAAGCAAGGGATCGTTTATTGTCGGTATGAGCAAACTCAAGCAGATATAGGTTATTAATTGTATGAGCCATCTCAAGCAGGCATCGTTTATTGCTTGTGTGATTCAACCTAAGCAGGCATCGTGTATTGTTGGTATGAGCCAACCCAAGCAGATATGGTTTATTGTTAGTATGGGTTTCGTCTATTGTTGGTTTTGGCCTACCCAAGCTGATATGATTTATTGTTGGTATGGGCCAACCCCGGCAGGTATCGTGTATTGTTGGTTTTGGCCAACCCAGCAGATATGGTTAATTCTTGGTATGGGTGAACCCAAGTAGGCATCGTTTATTGCTGGTATGGGCCAACACAAGCAGGTTTCGTTTATTGTTAGTACGGGTGAACCAAAGCAGGCGTCGTTTATTGCTGATATAGGCCAACACAAGCAGGTTTCGTTTATCGATAGTACGGGCGAACCAAAGCAGGTGCCGTTTATTGTAAGTATAGTAATTTTTATGTATGATTCATGCAGCAATACAATGCACATGTTAGCTGATGTGAATTGTTCTCACAAACCATATAATTAACCTTTGACCTAGAAGACATACTACACATAAATCAGGCCATAATAAGACCAGAAGGCAATTATGCCTAGATATGTTTGATTTATATCACTGTTATAGGTACAACAGGATAGTGATAATGACCGTACAAAGTTCAATGACCTGGCAAAGATGCAATGGCTGATTTCAACAATATCAACATCTATGGCAGTTATCATAGAAGATCATTATCATTCGATGTTATTAAGCTGCGTAAAGGTGGTTTGTAACAGCCATTTATCATCTGTCAAGCCGCACAAGGCTAAATATTTCCACTAGTCTTTATGCATCAAATAATGTTTGTAGAACCGAAATAACCAACATTGTTCTGTCTGTACTTAAGTTAATATACAGACGGCTTTACTGGGAGCAAAGTTATCTAAATTCATAAATCACGAATGAGATTACTGTCTTCAAATGCATTACGGGCGAATCAACGTATTTACCACTGTTAAATAACGTCTTTATGAGAGGTACATTTAAAAAAGATATCACCCAGAGAATTCGGTTTTGACAAAATAAAGCAAAACCTTTTAATATCACTTACCAAGCTTCATTGCGTTACTTCACGGTGTTTTGACGTCACTCCTTACACCACTCCTAGATGGTTCCGACATCACACCCCAAGGTTCTCGATTGCATTCCTTGAGGTTTATTGCAATATTCCTCAAGGCTTTGGCATCAATCCATGATGTTCATTTTATCCTCGTCAATGTTCATGACATCACTCCATGAGGTTGCGGACAACTTTGCTAGTCTTGTCTTCTTAGATGTTAGTGTCTGCGCCTGAGGACAATAAGAACTTGCTAACACCCGAGGAAGCGTTCGTCTCGTCCTCACTGTCTTTCGCCAAAGCCAGCCTGAGTGGCGTAATTTCGTGGTCATTCGTAGTGTTAATTTTTATGCCAGCATTCACCAGGAGGCGCACCATGTCAAGGTCATTCAGCGAGACCGCCAAATGTAGAGCAGAGTCACCGTCCTTCACCTTCTTGTTGAGGGATAGTCTGGAAGCTTTGTTTTCCAGAATGATGCGCGCGCACGCGTGATGCTGTCCCAGCACTGCTAAATGGATCGGAGCAAACAAGTCAGAGTTAACCAAGTTAGGATTCGCTCCTGCTTGTAAGAGCACCCATACTACTTCATCATAACCGTTCTTTGTCGCCAGATGGAGAGCTGTGTCTCGGCTGAGTGATGCCTTTTGTACATTAGCCCCTAATCTCAACAGAGCTTCCACGGCATCCATGTGTCCCCGTAGACATGCCACGTGGAGAGCTGTCCATCCGTCCTCATTGGTGACATTAGTCTTAGGAGACTTCTTGTGTCGCAGTATCATCGCGGCTATGTTACCATGACCATTCTGAGCTGCCACGTACAGTGGAGTAGAACCATCTGGTAACGTCAGGTCCTCATCTGCCCCGTCATCCATCAGACACGAAGCCAGCTCGTAGTTACCATTCTGACTGGCAATATGAAGGGCACTCCATCCGGACGCATCCTTGAGATTCACGGCACATCCATTCTGGACCAGGAAGCTGGCCATGGCTGTGTTGTTGGACAGAGCTGCCAAATGGAGAGCGCTGGAGCCGTCCTGGTTAAGCACGTCTTGTCGGGCGCCAGCTTTAATGAGCGACTGTGTCAGCTCTGCGGATGCGGAGAAGGCGGCGTAGTGTAATGCTAGATTCCCGCCAGGGCCTTCCTGATTAACGTCTGCTTTGTTCTCGATAAGAAGCTCCACCGTGGACTGATGCGAGCCAAGAGCCGCTAGATGGATGGGCGCGTATTGCTTCTCATTCATCAATCGCACTGACGCTCCACGCTGAATGAGATAAACAGCACACTCTTTGGCACCGCACTGCGCGGCCACGTGCAGGGCAGAGTTGCCATCCTTATCGACGGCGTTTAAATTCACCTTGGCCCCGATCAGTGCTTGTACCGCCCTTTTGTTGTTGTGCCTCACAGCGTAGTGGAGCGGGGTAGCTTTGTGGACGTCACCGGCGTCCACATTGGGGTTTCCTTCTAGTAGCACGTCCACACGATGTCGCCCCATCTCCAAGCAGGCCATGTGTAACGGCGTTACTCCGCCTACACCGCGTACTCCCATCTGGATTCCTTTATTGATGAGGTATTTGACTACGTCCATATTTTCTGACCCCATAGCTATATGTAAACAAGTATGTCCTCTTCTCGTCTTGGCATTGATGTCTGCGCCAGCTTCCACAAGCTGCTTCACCATCTCCAACTTACCTACATCCACCGCTACATGCAATGGCGTCCATCCCAGCTTTGATGCCAAATTGATATTAGCTCCTTTCTCGATTAGTCGTTTCATGATGTCTTTTTGGCTTTCCTGTGTTGCTAAGTACAACCCAGAGCATCCCTCGTTATTGGTCAAATCAATAAAGGCCTGAGAATTAAGTAGGGTTTCAATGACCTCCACGTGACCTTGGACGCATGCAATATGGAGTGGTGCCCATCCGTCAAACTTCCTCCTGCTTAGGGGACCACCCAGATCAGCTTCCATTGAAACGAGCTTTGAATAGCCATTTTGCGCAGCCAGGTAGAGTGGCGTCGCACCGGAAGTAGTGAAAACCTCTTGCTTGGCTCCGTTCGCTACCAAAAGCTCAACCTGATCGCGTCGTCCTAGGTACGAGGCGAGATGTAGAGCAGTCCAGCCGGCTGGTCCTTGCTGGTCCATATCCGATCCGTTCTGCGCCAAATAAGCCACGGACTGTGAGGGCCCTTTCAACAGAGCCACATGCAGTGGTGACCATCCACCCAAGGCTTTCATGTTTATATCAAATCCAGCCTTTACTATAAGCTCCATAATGTCTAAAGCCCCGCGACGGGCAGCTGTGTGTAGGGGCGTCCAACCATTACCATCCGCTCTGTCCATCGGTATACCGTAGTCGATGAAGAAGGCGATGACCTTGGTGAACTTCAGGTCGACGGCGGAAGTGACAGCCGTCCATTTGAGTGGGGGTAGGGGTGTGTTACAGTACTCGCGCATCTTCTCGCCGTATCGCATCATGAGGCGACGGAGGTTGCGGAGGTCCTCACGCCGGAGGTACTCGATGATCTTCATAAGAGCCTGCTGTACCGTCTCTTTACCCTCTCTGACAACACACAGAAGAATCATGAACTTTTATTACCTCTTTGAATGCTGATAATAGTATTCGCAGATTAGCTCAACTCAAAGTTTAACAAGCATCTCCCGCAGGTCGTTACTTAGCACGGATCAAATAAAGTTTAATAATGCTATATATAGAATTATCCAACAACAGATGGATATCCAACAATGAACTCACTCTCATCCTCACCGTCACATTCACCCAGTATTGACACCCATCCTCATTAAAAAACTCATACCCCTCCTCACATTAAACTCGCACCCGTTCCACAATTAACTCCCCCTATCCCTACAAAACACTCACGGCGAAACTCGTTATTACCTCTCATCCACAATATTAACTCGCAGCCATCCTCACTCACTCACACCCATCCAAATGAACTTTCATCCATCCAAATAATTACTCAATCCAAATAACTAACTCCACCCATCCAAATGAACTTTCATCCATCCAAATAATTAGCTCACACCCATCCAAATGAACTTTCATCCATCCAAATGAACTTTGAACTTTCATCCATCCAAATAATTAGCTCCCCATCCAAATGAACCACACCCATCCAAATGAACTTTCATCCATCCAATAATTAGCTCACACCCATCCAAATGAAGTTTCATCCATCCAAATAATTAGCTCACACCCATCCAAATGAACTTTCATCCATCCAAATAATTAGCTCACACCCATCCAAATGAACTTTCATCCATCCAAATAATTAGCTCACACCCATCCAAATGAACTTTCATCATAACTCACACCCATCCAAATGAACTTTCATCCATCCAAATAACTAACTCACACCCATCCAAATGAACATTCATCCATCCAAATAATTAGCTCACACCCATCCAAATGAACTTTCATCCATCCAAATAATTAGCTCACACCCATCCAAATGAACTTTCATCCATCCAAATAATTAACTCACACCCATCAAAATGAACTTTCATCCATCCAAATAATTAGCTCACTCCCATCTAAATGAACTTTCATCCATCCAAATAATTAGCTTACACCCATCCAAACGAGCTTTCATCCATCCTAATAATAAACTCACACTCATCCAAATTAACTTTCATCCATCCTTATAATAAACTCACACCCATCCAAATGAACTTTCATCCATCATTATAATAAACTCACACCCGTCCTCACACTGAACACACACCCATCCAAAAGAACATCATCCTAATAATAAACTCACACCCATCCAAATGAACTTTCATCCATCCTTATAATAAACTCGCACCCATCCAAATGAACCATCCTTATAATAAACTCACACCCATCTTCACGCTGAACTCACACCCATCCAAATTAACTTTCATCCATCCTAATAATAAACTCACACCCATCCTCACGCTGAACTCACACCCATCCAAATTAACTTTCATCCATCCTAATAATAAACTCACACCCATCCTCATGCTGAACTCACACCCATCCAAATAAACTTTCATCCATCCTAATAATAAACTCGCACCCATCCAAATGAACCAACCTAATTATAAACTCACACCCGTCCTCACAATGAACTCACACCCATCCAAAAGAACACCATCCTAATAATAAACTCAAACCCATCCAAATTAACTTTCATCCATCCTAATGATAAACTCACACCCATCCTCACAATGAACTCACATCCATCCTCAAAATGAATTCACACCGATCCTCAAAATGAATTCACATATATCCTCAAAATGAACGCACACTTACCCTCACAATGAACTCACGCGTTCTCACAATAAACTAACACCAATCCTTATGAACACTCAACCATCCTTTAAAAAAATTCTCACCCATCCTCAGAATAAACTCACACTCATCCTCGCAATCAACTCACCCACAACCCCACAATCAGCTTGCTCATGTTGGTGCACAATCATGAACCCAGTAGATCGAATCAATTACTGTTCATGTCAAGTTACCTCTCTGGACGGGCAGATTTGGCGACCAGCTTAGCAGTAGAACTATCATTCCTCCACTTGCGACCAA
>CM067353.1:53376836-53401836 GCA_034190875.2 Urechis unicinctus | reverse complement strand
CTGTGCCTTGTTGTTCTGCGGCTTGGTGTAGAAACGACGAGAGGTCGGGTAAGAGTTTCTTTCGGTTCCCGAAAGACCGAAACATGCATAAGAATTGGATTGTAAAGATGAAGAGGAAGGATTGGAAGCCGACCAAAACTACTTGCTCCGAACACTTTGAGAGGGACGCATATGAAACAGACCCCGAGCTGCTCAGAAGTCTGGCCTTTTCAAAGCAACCTAGGCTTCGCCAGATGCCCAATGCTCTCACTTCTGTGAATAATTCCGGTGCCCATTTTTCCACCTCTGGGTTTAATGCCGATGTAGAATACTCCCACTTCTGTGTTAAATGCTTATGTACAATTCTCCCATTTCTGCGTTTAATGCCGATACCCAAGGCTACCATTTCGTATTTGATAACGATGTCCGAACAATAATTGTTTTAATTTCTGGGAGTGTGTGTGTGTGTGTGGGGGGGGGGGGGGGGGGGTTGAGGGGTATTTATACAAGTGGGGCATCGTCAGCTAGTGTGGAGGTTATTGATTGGGCATCTGCAATTACAAAGGGGCTAGTCTGCAAGTTTGGGCAAGTGATCAATTGCCAGAGGGGACTAACCGAGAGAATATTTCGGTAATAATAACAATGTCAGTACAAGTGACAAGACTTCGGAAATCGCTGTTAGGTTTTTGTGGGGAGGGGGGTTATCGCTCCATACTGGTTGACAACTCTTATTACGATATGAATTACATTAGATAAAATATGAGTATACATATGGATGATTACGGTTGTAACTTCACAATACATACATTCTTATCAATAAGGACGGTCACATTTCCAATAAGATGAAAAATGATATTGCTCAACGTTGTGAAATTAGTAAAGATTTATTTTTTTCCTCAAAAACCACCATTTCAGCGTATATAACTACCACATATGCTAAAATTACCAAAACATAGCACCGACTTGATTTATCTACAGCTACTTTATTATACCAAAACAATTTTTATATTCTAGAATCTATGAAAGTATGGAACCTTGAGAATTACTCAGAACCCAAGGATAATTTGGGTAGTAAAGCAGTATGCACTGTAAAGCAGACATACAACAGAGGGGATAAAAGTCATGGCAAACCCATAAGCCCTGTTAATGTGTCCATCGGAGGGATTCATGTAACCGATATAAAACAGAATCCTGCCCAGTACAAACAAAACAGACAAAGCAGGTATTATCTTCATTTGACTCTCAACTAAATAGGTTGAAAGCATAAGCTGACCAATGAAGCTGATCATGAGCTGTTCCATGGTATTGCTGAGGCATCGAAGAGGGATCTCCAGTTTGTCTTTGTCTCGGGTGTCGAGGGGATTGTGGGCATGGCCACTGAAGCGGGTGTTTCCAACCAAATTCAGAAAATAGAATAGCGTGAATACACTTGGGAGCTGCCACTTCAGAGTGTAGACAACACGGTCAGTAGCAGTGGGCAGTGATGGAATGGGTATTGGCAAGTAGTTGTAGGTGATGAATATGATAATAATGGAAATCAAAAGACTTGTGGCTACTCTTCGTTTTATCTTCGTCTGAGTAGACTTAATTTCATCTTTTTCGGCTGTCTCAGAGGTCATGTTGAGATATGCTTGAAGGGTCCTTTAGGAAGCAACTGAAAGCACAAACAGGTTCTTCAATAACCCCGAAGGCCCACAAATCAAATGAAAACAATGTAATGACACGTCTACTTAAGGCAAGCAGTTAGTTAACCTGTATGTATGACTGTCATGTGACCTATCGGTTCATAACAGTCGACAAGTGGGACAAGCAAAGAGCTTACAGCTACCCTAACAGGTGTAACATTGACAGGAGGAAAAATTCTGCAGAGAAGCTTGCAAAACCAATTTCGAATTTCGGACCGCCCTTTTTGCAATCACCTAAATCATAAACGATCAGCTGTTCTCAAAGATACAAGACAGGTTAGTATACAGTAAAACTTCCGTGACTGTAATTAACTCGTATCTGTAGATCGATGGAGGGAATTAG
The DNA here is from genome assembly GCA_034190875.2 of Urechis unicinctus. NCBI lineage: Eukaryota > Metazoa > Annelida > Polychaeta > Xenopneusta > Urechidae > Urechis > Urechis unicinctus. The sequence continues at coordinate 53,399,829 of CM067353.1, read as the reverse complement.
GTCCCTAAGGGGCGACGTATTATGCATACACACACACACACACACACACACACACACATATATATATATATATATAGATATATAGAGATATATATATAGATATATATATATATATAGATATATATAGATAGAGATATATATATATATATATATAGATACATACATTCAAACATACATACATTCATACATACATTACTTAGATACATACATCCATACATATATATACATATAAATATACATATATATATGTTCACACATATATATACATATATAATATATCCATACACACACACACATATATGTATATATATAAACATATATATACATATATGTATACATAGATATATATACATAAATATATATAAACATATATATATATATATATATATATATAGAATAAACATATATATATATATATATATATATTATATATGTTTATATATTTACATAGATATGTATATAAATACATTTATATATATATATTATATATATATATATATGTATACATACATTCAAATATACATTCATTCATACATACATACTTAGATACATACATCCATACATATATGTACATATAAAATATACATACAGATATATATGTTCACATATATATACATATATAAATATATCCATACACACACACACATATATGTATATATAAAAAGATATATATACATATATGTATACATATATATACATAAATAAATATATAAACATATATATATATATATAGATATAAACATATAGATATATATGTATATATATATATATATATGTTTATATATATACATAGAGAGGTATATAAATACATTTATATATATATAGAGATATATATATATATCATACATATACATACTTATATACACCATAGAGATATATATACATACATACATATATATACAGAGAGATATATATATATATATATATAACATATATATACATATATGTATACATATATATCTATATAACATAGATATATATACATATATATACATATATATATCATACCATACACACACATACTTAGATACATACATCCATACTATATATGTACATATAAATATACATATATATATGTTCACATATATATACATATATAAATATATATACATACACACACACATATATGTATATATATAAACATATATATACATATATGTATACATATATATATATACATATATATATACATATATATATATATAAACATATATATATATATATATATATATATATATATATGTATATATGTATTCATACATATATATATGCATATATATAAACATATATATATATATTTATATATATGTATTCCCATATCTCTCATATGTGGATCTGTCCATAGGCGCCCCCGATGCTAAGCTTCCGAGCCCCGAGCCGCTTCCGGTCTTTTTAAAATTCCGGTGTAATTGTGGCGTTTGTCCACAAACATACTCAAGTTTTGACCTGATAAGGTACATGTACGAATATGTACGAATACATGTACGAATGGATACTCAATGACTATACCAAACACATACAAATGACCTTCGAGCGTAAAGCGATATCACCGGAACAGCCTAATTTACTCTTTCGCGTTTTATTCCTATTCATTTTCGTTTTAGTCATACGAATAAAATCAGTGAAAACATATCCACCAATACTTGCTAAGACACGTCCGCGCTGTCTATCCGTCTACCACCTCCGATCTCCGCGCTGTAGCTGATATGGGGTATCAGATCGTCAACTATCAGGAGCAAAGTAACTTCCTGGGCCTATGCAATGTCTCTACCAAACAACGTGAGGCTATTGTTTGTGTTTGCCCGGTATTTGTTTCGCGAAACTTGGTTCACTCCTCGGGAGGGGGCACTTGGCCGTGTTCTGAGAAGGGGTGTGCCGCGGGTCCCCGAAAACCCGTAATCGTCGTACAAGGTGAAAATAGCAAAAAGCATACCCAGACGTGCAAGTACGAAGCTCCAACAAAACCCGTCGTACAAGCCGATAGGCCGAAAAAACACACCCCGTCAAGCGCATATGTATACTATCCCTATACACTGAAGTGCCCCCCCCCCCCGGAGAATCACTGCTGGCAGCCAGAGGAGTTTCCACGGCCGTGCAAATAGCTTTTGTTACCCTGTGGACAAGCTCACTCCGCCTCAGTTATCTCACGTCGCTTCACCGCGTTCACTCACTGCTTCTGTGCTTCACTGGTTAAAGTAAATATGCCGGAGTGGGGTTCAGACCCCGGGGGGGGGGGGGGGGGGGGGTGGGCACTTAAGTGTATAGAGGTAGTATATATGTGCCGCGCGACGGGGTATGCTTTTTCGGCCTCTCGACTTGTACGACGGGTTTTTTGACCTGATACTTGTACGACGGGGTATGTTTTTCAGCTTAAGTCTGTACGACGGGTTATACATTTGCATAATACCTTGTACGACGGGGTATGCTTTTGGCCATTTTGACATTGTACGACGGGTACGGGTTTTCGAGGTCCCGCGGCACATCCCTATCCAGAATAAGGCCAAGTCCCCCCCCCCCCCCGGGGTTCAGACACAAGCTTCCAAGTATCGCTGTTCACCTTAATCATGCATATATTCATTTACATTTTGGGGGGTCAGAAGACAGACTTGAGCAATATTTGATTTGGCCCGATGTAAATGCAATGGATAATATTTTTAGTAGTGTAGAAAGTGGCGGTTCTGGTTCATATTACTTGTCTATACTACAAGTTAAATTATGGCTTATACAGGATTTAGATTTTTTGCTCTATGCTCACTTTTGGTGAGGTCTGTGTTAATGCGAATGAAGGGCTCCATCCAGGGGGCTGACAAAATACAAGTGCAGGTGTACCTTAATAAGCCGCATTCCTAGCGATAGATAGAGCTTGAGATTCCTGCAGGGTATCACATACTTCTCTTTGTTGCGCAGGTGAGGCACCAGTTTCTCAACCTCGGAAGCTCTGCTTCCAGTTCTCCCCAATGCACCTAGGAGATTCTTCTGGCGTTCGTACAACCATTCATTCTAATTGTTGTGATCAGAATGTAACTATGTAGGGTATTGCAGATCAACTGCGAGTATATATCCGGTTAAGGCATTGTCAGGATGGTCCTGTATCTGCATGGTAGCGAGCCATGGCTGATCCACCCACTCTATCACCCAAGTGTGTAGGGGCTGGCTCCATGTCCACCCATGCAGGTTGTTGGTGTCAATGTTCTGGATGTAGCTATCGGGTTATCTTTCTCCAAGCCTTCCTCGTATGGGTTGTTGGCCTTAGCGTGGCGATGCAACACCATGCTTATCCCACCGCGCAGACCCTTCTCAATGAACGGGTGTTTTTCATAGTCTCCAGCGTGTTCCATGACAGACTGGGGTTAGGTAAAGTAGTTGGCTGGGTCCAGCCTGTACTGCTTCAGGCAGGTCTTGTGATATATCTCAAACACAGCACGTCTGCGCGCAAGTACATGACAAGGTAATCGCCCATGTTTCTGCACCTGAACATGTCTCAGTCCACCTGTGCATTTTTACTGTCTTGAGCATTAAATATCTTGCTCAGACAGCGTGCTTTAAAACACCTGGATCGGCGACAGCGAGACATTGAAATTATCCCAGTATAAATTGTTGTCTTATGGTCATGTGCGCCCGAGTATAACCTTGTGATTGAACTTAGAAGTCTTTATTATTCCACTGATGCTTTTATTTCCTTTATCTCACATCCGACATCTATGCATGATAAATCGCAGCACCGTGAATCTAGAATACAACCAAAATTACACAATGAATGCGCTTACAAATCCAAACCTTGAATTTACATCGAAGACATTTATATCATCAAAACTTACTGATTACAAATCCAAACATCAAAATTTACAGCACTGACTCCTGTCCTTCCAATTGTATGCACACGACTCCATATTCGTAAACATCCATGTCATATATATTAAAAATACAAAAAGGGCCTTGTTTACTTTTCTCTCTTTTCGCGGGCACTGCATGGTGCCGTCCATGAGGTTGCATCATTATCATCGCTGTCCAAACCATCATCTGACACATCACGAATGTCTGAAAATGTCATCACTATATAAGGTTTTATTGAGTTGACGCTGGTAAAATACCGAAGCTGTGATCTCGAGAGTGGATTGTTATATTTTGGATAAGCTTGGGCCAGCTGTGCCGACATAACAGGTGTGCTTGTGTTAACGCTGTGTGGTTGCGTAACCGACCAGAAAAGTTTTAAAAAGTTCGTCTTAAATAAGTTGATCGCCACACTCATCTGGCATACGCGGTGTACTGAACACACGCATCGCAGTGTGTACATAAATCTATGTATAAATTGAGCGGGGCTTGTGCAGCACCTGCGTCATTCTAACTCAGATGACACATACAATCCTCGTTCAAATGAGGACGATCGACCGCCGATATAAATCTTCAAGATAATGAGAAACTAAATGTAACCATTTATTTATTTGGTGATGGTACCAGATTTGCATTGGACAGCAACCGATAGGGAGAACAAGTGTCTCCAGCCTGAAGAAAATCAGTCAAAGTAAACGGTGCCTGATAAGTTTAGCACATACCAAGAATAAAGATGCTACTATAGAATGAAGTAATCAATACTAAGAAGGTGAGCTAAAAACCTCATGGCGCAGAAATCTTATAACATATTGGGTACCAACAGCTGCCTGTCAGTTTGATGCGCTTGGTGCCTGATGTTGGGAGAAATATCAACCAATCGGACCTCGAACGTTGGATTACTTACAGAGCAAACAGCAGCAATATCGATTAAGATGATTGTACTGCCATTGCAAGCTAAAAGGCGACACCGCCTATATTGGTTTCGTAGCTGGACAATTGACGCAGAGCAAACATTCAGTTATCCCATAGAAAGCTCGTTGTATGCAGTCCCAAGAAAACGACTAACCGCGTGTAATAGTGAAGTGTTTACCTGTCTTTACAGTAAGCATAATTTTCAATGCTGAACACTATGTCTAGTCGATGTGAAAAACACATAATTTACCACACCTGATCTATACATGTCTTAAATGAAATATGATTTTTCAATACTGCCCATTTATTATATCCATACGGCGAGTGAAATTGTTGTTAAATGCTTTTTTCTGTTTGTTGCACGACCACCATGTTGGACTTCCAAATGCTCTTATGCAGATCGACATTCACTAAAGTTATTACTTCAAATCACCCATCACTTGGTTTGCATTGAAGACTGTTATCCTGTTTTCACCCAGCTCTCGCTTCAGTTATAAAAACATCTAATTATGCATGAACTATCCATTTATTTGTCATGTCGTGTGATACGCACCACAAAGTCCAATGTCGTGCATTGCTTAAGGTCCCAGTAGATGTACGGCGTAGAAATAATGCAATTAGCAAATGACATGACGTATTCAGGATGCATGGTGAATGCAGGTGCATGTTATACTGTGGCAGGTTTTGCTATGCCAAAATTGCTTTACATTTAAGTGTTTAGGGAACATATCTTTCGAACATTATGTCGATACAACTGGATAAGGGTATAACGCTTACCAGATGGATTTATGCCATGGACGTTTGTATAACGCAGTTGAATCAGATACCACAGTACGTATTATTTTGATTATCACAACAGCATTATAGATTGCCCTCGCCAAAGATTGCAATTGCATATACTTCTGTGCCCGTGTAGTCGTTTTTAATTCCCTTCCTATCCTACTGGGCATTATCATCATTATCTGAGTATTATTAAATAGAACTCAAACAATTTAAATATTTGATGTTCATTATTTATTGGTAGTTCATACAATTAGCTTTGAAAGGAGTATCTATACCACATTAAACTGCGATGTATTTTAGCATCAAAAAACAAATATACCTGCATTTCAAGGAGTTGAGATTGATAATCAAGGTGGAGTTTTCCCAGAATGCATTTCATGTTATAAGAGAAGCAGAAGCTGAAGATGACATTATTTGGAGCCTGAGCAATGGGGCTGTGGTAATTGTTATAGTGTTACTGACGTTTAAAAGGGATCGTTCTTTCTAGATTGGCCATATACTCCGTATCTTCAAGTAGCTTCATCTCCATAACGCCGGGTATAGCTTGAATCTTACATCGTGCAGTTCTCTAGATATCCGGCGACTAACATGATGAATGGGGAGATATCCCATGGGTCGATTAGTTGAATACCTTCGCCTTTTTCACCCACATATCGAGCTCTCCCGTTCCTAAGACAGCATACTACTCCTAATTCATTGCTGAATAGCGCTCAGATACTACCTTTGGGATGCATCCGCAGCGTATTTGATTATAATCAATACCATAATGTATATATTTGATGCCGCGCTCTTTTTCATTGACCAGCACGCATTATACGGTGCGCAGCACATGCGCTTGAACCAGGACGTTATGATCCTAGGTCATTATGATCCAAGCTCCCATGCAGTAGTATCCCACTTTGTCTTCTAATTTTATTGCGTGCGTGCTGCAGGTGCGTTCTTATATTATAATAAGTAGTCTATTACTCATTTGTTAAACTGATTTTATTCATCTCCGCGAAAGAAAGCATATCGAAATAAACAAAAGAGGTTCGTGAGAGGAATAGTATCAAGTAAAACATTCGATATCACTCAATCACCCCAAAGACAATGTTCAGCCCCACATATGAAAAATATAATATCTAGAAATGCCACCAAAAGCCATTTGAAATGTCAATTTGTATCCTACAACTTTCTTTCTTATATGATGTAAAATTTGAACACCACGCAGCATGCTTAGTAGTAAATGTATTGTCAATTAACGCTGATACATGCAGAAATGCAATGGTGATGGATCCCACCAACCATTTGATTAAACTTTGACAAAAGAGGCACAATTTACATAAATCAAGCGTTAGAATGTTCAGAAGGCAATTGTGCCTGGATATGTTCGATTTAGTAATAAATAGCGTTGCTCAATATATTGTGGGTACAACAGCATATCCGGATGGATAACGACCGTACAAAGTTCAATGTACTGGCAAAGATGCAATGGCTGATTTCGACAATATCAACATCAATTGCATTTATCGCAGAAGAGGATTATTACCTGATTTTATTAAGCTGCTTAAAGGTAGATATTGGGTGGTTTGTAACAGCCATTAATCACTCTGACAAGCCACACAAGGCTAAATCTTTGCAAATAGAGTGCTTGAAGAGCCGAAAGGACCAACATTGTTCATTCTGTATTTGAGTAAATATACAGACGGCTATATTAGGAGCGAGATATTCAAAACTCATAAATCTCGAATGAGGTCACTGTCATCAAATACATTACGGGCGAATCAGCGTGTTTACCACATCCTCTGAAGTGTTTAAGCATCCATGGTATTTGCGGTTTTTTTTGCTCACTAGATCCCACACATAATAGCAACAGTTGAGCTAGTCATAGTGAGGGCTTATTTTGGTTCCTCCTTGATTGGTGTCAATGACAGGTGTAAGCAAGAGAAGACAATGGCTTCTCATGGATAACAGTTGGTGTTATTCAGTTCAAACCACAGCGTGTGTTATTATGTATGAAGCAGTCTTGGATAACCAGGAATATTGACAGATTACATCATCTGACAAGTGACATCAGTCAATGTTTGATTTAAATGTGACAATCGGTGTACCATATATTACATTCGCATTGGTGTGCATTAAATCCTTCAGCTACCGTACACTTAATTCCCAAGCATAAGCTTTATCATCCCAGGAACGTAACCCGAGAGAAACACTTCCACTTTGGCTTCACTAAGAGATCCCAAAAACTATTACAAACTGTCCCAATAATATCCAAGAGAAGCCAGCCATCTTATTCCCTGGCTCTCGTATTGCAGATCACTAGCACTCGGGCTTCATGTAGCCCTTTTTGAGATTACCTGAGAAAGTGAGGCTGTGCAATAATTTGAAATGCTACCAATTGTTACAACAATAATAAAGTGAAGCCAACTATCTTATTATCTGGCTATACAGTCACTCATTAAACGCAATGCTATATTTACCGCAAAGCTCGCCAGCTTTCTGCTTATCTAGGCCGGGGGTTTGATCTGTGTAAATAAACTGGAGCACGGCGGCGTCCTACGTACACAAACGACAGAGGATTGGGGAAAGCCTGCAGGGGAGCAGGGGAAAGAGCGTTAGCAGCGGTATGACGTGTTAGGGATTGAGAGGCTATGATGATGTTACGAGGAGCTGTAATTCTAACTCTTACACAACCGGAATACTGAGTTTGATAAGTGATGAATAGGGAATTCTATTGCCTCACCACCAGCGCTTGAGAATTATCACAACCTAAATCAACACGTAGGCTATTTGCAATACGCCCATATCGATTTATTATCGAGTATTGGGCTTTCCCAATAGAAAAAAAATGGTCGCGAGCGAGTCATTGAAGCTACGTCACACAAATGGAAGCAATATAAAAATTGCACCCAATCGCTGACTTACAACTTTAACATTACCCTGGATAAGAACTCCAGCGCAAGAGAGTAATGATATCTAGTGTTAAAATCAAGCTTTGAACGATTTTTGCAGATTCTGACGCATAAAATCATTCGAATGATATACAAAGCGTAACAAGCTAACAACAGTTGCCTATCAAAGCACGATATTTCAACAATTGAGAGTCTTCTACTTTTCCCTGTTAGCCACATGCGCTCGGATCAGGTCGATCCGACTCGGAAGATGTGCTTTGATTGAGACACATTCAAGGCTGCGTTTAATACACTACTAGTTCCAATATTGTTAGTGAAAACAAGCAACTGGCTTTAGTTTATTTGTCGCATTAGCAATATCTCAGAGAACAGCGGTATAGCAATATTTAACAATTCATCGAATCGACATACTCTCAACTAGTTTCAGTGACTGACTTTTAACGCGAATAAGAATAAATGCTTCGTACAGGATTATATATTCTTTATTATGTGCTGTGTTGTCAGAGTGAGTGACAAATTGAGATTTCGAACCACTAAATAAGCAGTCTTTGTTATTGATAAATTTTGCCCATGCTCTGCTAATTCAAATCACTGTTCCGTCACGAAAAAGCCTTCATCCATTAACATATCATTCAGGCAGGTGTTTGTTGATAAATATTTAATAAATATACTGCTGTCAAGCCTGGTGGATGCGGTCAATATATGAGAACATTACGTGGAGCTGTTTGATTGATCGATCTGATTGTACACTACATCTGATACTTCATACTCCCACAACAAGAACTTCACACCGTACCCTGGGTGATCAGAATACCCTTAATAGGTGAATATAAATTGTCTGCATATATAGCGAATTAGGATAGATGGCTGTGTTTAATGCCGAAGCCCGATACTCCCACTTCTGTGTTTAATGCCAAAGTACAATGCTCTCACATCTGTGTTTAATACCGATGCCCTATGCTACCACTTCTGTGTTTAATGCCAATGCCCTCTGCTCCCATCTCGATGTTTAATACCGACGCTCAATAATCCTACCTCTGAGTTTAATACCGATGCATATATAGTGAATTAGGATAGATGACTGAGTTTAATGCCGATGCCCAATGCTCTCACATCTGTGTTTAATGCCGATGCCCAGTGCTCCCATTTCTGTGTTTAATACCAAATTACAATGCTCCCACTTGCAGTATAGAGGCAGAGGGCCTGACTTTACGCCAACACCAATCGCGTGTTGTCATTGCCTAGCCTCCAGCTATTTGCACCTGTCATTTTGACCTATCACTTAATGTGTGCACCCACAATCCTGATGGAGTTCTGGATGCTTGATGCCTGAATAGCTACAATGTAGATATTTGCACATTTGAGTGGTCGACCGTCAGTAATTTAGGCACACACAGTGTTGTACTGATTCAATACACGGGGAATGATAATCAACTTATTTCTACATGGGACGGTTTATTGGTTTGTTATCGTAACTGAATCAATTCCTTTCAGCGAGTTAATGCTGTGCTTACGTCTCATTGCATTTCCCTACTGTCATGGAACACTCTCCTCTGACTTTTGTGGTGATGTAAAATCTCCATGCCTCTATCTTTTTGTAATATTACTATCATAGCGCGCACGAATTTATATTATTGTTACATGCAATAGGCAAATTACTTTCTTTGAGGGCGCTTGGATAACAATGATACTTTCCAGATATGCAGATGTCGGCGTCCTGGCTTTGAGAACAAAGTCGTTTATGTCAGCATGCAGTTAATAGAAGCTACTGGTGGATAGAATTAGAGTTAACATATCTTCTTATTAGTCTCAGAGTTAACTTAGATCTTGACATGTATAGAGTTAACATAGGTTTAGAGTTAAATGTATTTTTGCCCTTAGAGGTGTAGAGTTAATATAGCTGGTGCTCTTGATAGGTTTAGTGTTAACATAGCTCTTGAAAGGTTTAGAGTTGACATAGCTCTTGATAGGTTTAGAGTTAACATAGCTCTTGATAGGTTTAGAGTTGACATAGCTCTTGATAGGTTTAGAGTTGACATAGCTCTTGATAGGTTTAGAGTTGACATAGCTCTTGATAGGTTTAGAGTTGACATAGCTCTTGATAGGTTTAGAGTTAACATAGCTCTTGATAGGTTTAGAGTTAACATAGCTCTTGATAGGTTTAGAGTTGACATAGCTCTTGATAGGTGTTGAGTTAACGTATATCTTGATAGGTGTGGAGTTAACACAGCTGTTGTGCCTTCTATTTATATTTATTTTATGATAGCTGCATTTAATTGTAATCCATATCTTCATTATCATATTAATATAACTACCTTTAACTTCAACGCCTTCCCTTTTTGTTAACAAATGATTATCTATAGATATTTGTTTCACATATCTTTGGCATAACATATCACTGCAGGAAATACAACATTCCAACAAAATCATTGTATTTCTTGATATTTGTTCTGGTAGCAGAACTGTATGTGTCGAGGTGAATCAATAGAACCCATGCCTCATGCCCATTACTGTCAGTCGGTGTAATCGAGGCTATGTGACCCCACCATCAGAGCTGGAAAGATAAATGTGGGTAAATGTGCATCTCATTCGTATGGGGGCACCCTTCAGTGGCACCATCATGTTTTGAATAAAATTGGTTTATGACCACATATCCATAGCAGTCAGTCGGTGTAATCGTGGCTAGGTGGCCATGCAAACTTTTAATCAACGCTGGAACAATATATTTGGGTAAATATGCATCTTATTCGTATGAACTTTTGTTTAATGACATCATCATGGAATGACAAGAAACTAGGCATGACGCAGAACTAAGTGGCACTCTGCAAAAAAGTTGTTACATATATATATTTGATTATATTATGCTCTCACTTTCTCAAAACTGTTTGTGTGGCCAATTGATTCATTTGATGACAACGCTACAGCCACTTAATTTCCACCCGACACTACCATGTAATGAATAGAAGTTTCCCTCCGTGATGGAATGTCAACGACAATATTTGTACGCCTAATGCTTTGTATCATGGATTCATCCATCACTGTGCTGTCAATCGTAACCCTATTGCTGCACGCAAGTGGTTCCCCTAGCACTTACTGCCGTAAGGCAAACAAGGTAGTGCTCTCAAATGACTTTTCTCAGAATCCTCTCATGAGTCGTAGGCGGTCCCTCGGCTTACAAACAAACCCACATACTCTTTCACTCATTTCAAAAAACGTCGTTGTGTGACTTTCCAGGGACTATGAGTGCAAGGCGTTTTACTGGGAATGAAAACAACCACTCAGAAGAGATGAATGCATACTGTGGGTTTTATGCGTGCGGAATTCAGAAAAGCTTTCAATTGGATCTCAGGGGCCTGATTTTGTCTGTTTATTGCCGATGCGCACAATTTATACCAGTACATCATGTTTTGTCTCCATTGCTTTATTACATTGCAATTGCCATTGCTAGTGACATTGCTATTGACATTGCTATTGACATTGCAATTGACATTACTTTTGACATTGATATTGACATCGCTAGAGACATTGCTATTACCATTGCTGTTGACTTTTCTTGTGACATTGCTGTTGACATTACATCATTGACATCTGTCCCGTATTCGCAAGATTTATGTAACACAGAAATAACCGGAGATTGAGAAATACCCTCAATACAACACCTGTAACCTTTACGCTTTTACACTTTACGCTTTTTACGTATGCAATCTCAATTTATAGACAATCGTCACATGCTTGATGATCGACTTCAGTTAACTAAAGTGAATTTCAATGTCACAAAACAAGTCAACAACCAGTGTAATTTATGTATGCCCAAAGGTTACCCTATCGAGGTCGTTAGTCTTTCTGCACATCAAAGCCACGACCTGTGTTATTATTGTCACACCTCCGACTGAGCGCACCTGTCAGTTTGACTAATCACCTGTTGACCACGTCTACAATCTGGATTGTGTCCTTGCTGCTTAATACTGAAATATTCACATTTACTCAGAGTGGGTGGCACTCAATAAACGAGGTTAAAGACACATTGCTCTACAGGAGGTCATTTGAGCAATGGGATATAAATAATTGAACGTTTTGGACGAAATATAGGCTTGCAAGCTAGCAAATGTACTGTGTCCCAATTTGAACAAAACCCCATTCACAAAAGATCAGCAGTGCGTTGTGTTATTAACAATTATGACCCTCTCAGCTACGGACAATGCGCTACGTCTGCTGTTTACTCCAACTGCAAATTGAATTGCGCTTTTCTGGGTTTTTAGTTCATACCGCGGCATGTTCAACACCTCATCACCTCCTTTCAGCTATTTATTCTAATGCTTGTCTGCTTTTGTTGTGACGCGACTCTTTCTACATCTACGTTAGCACACCTCACTATAGGTATTTACTATCAAGTGCCAGTACAGCATTGATGGCTCACCATAATCGCACATATTTTGCTGCAACCAGAGACAGTTTATGGAACCGTGAGCATTAACAAATATGATGCTATTTGCATGTTAATGATCATTCGGTACTCTTTAATATTGATTGGATATGAGCGTTATACATAAAACTAGCATACAATGTGCGTTATGTACACAATTTATATGCATATAAGCTACGCCGTTTATTTAATCATAGCATGTTCCTGTAATACATCTCTTGCACGCCTTTATGACACCAAGGCTAGCAACCGCAGGTATTGTGTAGATTACTAAACCTGCTTCGGCGATTCTCCTGGTGCGTTCAGATGATTGCTATCCGGGTGATTGATGTGGCATATATATTAATTGTCATACTGGACTGAGGATGAAAAATGCGTTTTACATAAGGATGTTGAGAATGAAACTACATAACCGATGACTGTACTCAGCAGACCTGACAGCACCAACTATTTACTATGATTAGATATTCCATCTTTGGCACCGTTGATTTCTCTTAGAGCATGCATACTTTGTCATGAGATAACAAAGTATGCTTCGGCATAAAACCGAAGTGTGTGGCCACAAATGTGCTGTTCTTTGTGTTGTAGTTGAAGATGCGACAATATTTCAAAAACTGTATGGACAATGTTTTTTTCTTGGATATCACAATATATCGTATGATGCAATCAATCGAGGATTAATGAAAGCCTAATCTCAACCAGAAGCGATGAGCTTTGACGCATAGCTTGGTCTTTTCTGATGACAATCACATCCTGTAACTTAACAGCAGCTATACACCTGTCAGACTTCTTTACATGCAGGTGGTAGTGGGAGCTCGGGATAACCGGCAATGACAAGATGTCCCAAAGTGGCGGTATGTCTATATTCATGGTGGTCATGAGCACTTCTGTGACCCTTTGTAACATGAGCACTGCATGAGCGGTCCTTAAAATTGCAGCTTTATCATCGCTCTCCAAGCCATCATCTGACACATCGACACACATCGCGAATGTCCGGTTATGTCATCACTGCATATGGTTCTATTTACTTCACAATAGTGACATATCGCCGCTGTGATCCAGTTCAGTGTCGAGAGCTGATTGTTATTGTTGGATCAGCTTGGGCCAGTTGTTCTGATATGACAGGTGTGCTGGTGTTAAGCCTTAATGGTTGTGTCATCGACCAGAAAAGCAACCAGTTGCACCGACAACGAAATTACCTGTAGCTCCATCTATTTGTTTATATGGGAATTATACCAGAGTCTCGATGGACAACAACAGCTGCTGAGAAAAATCTTCACCAGCTTGAGGAAAAACTGACCAAATAAACGATACTTGTTTGTGTTAGCCCATTCCAAAAATACTAATTTAGTAGAAGATTGATTTGGATATTATAAAATGACGCCTTATATGCCAAGAAGGCATGCAAAAAGCCTCATGGCGCAGAAATGTGATAACCCATCGGGTGCCTGCCAGTTGGATGCGCTTGGTGTCTGATGTTGGATGAAAACCAAGCAATCGGGCAACCAACCTTGCATGATGTAGCAACCAAATCGCAGGAATCACGATAGAAGAAGATGATTTGTACTTCCATTGCTCGCTACAAATAGATACCGATTATATTGATTTTGTAGTTGGCCAATTTGACAAGCAGCAAACTATCAGTTATCCTGCGGAAATCTTATTGTATGCTGCAACGTGAAAATGACCGCGTTGTCTTTCCAGTCAATATTCAATGATGTACACTGTGTCTGGTTGATGTGTAAAACACATCATCGAAATATCAATACTTGCCATATCTCGACTGTTCTATACCATGTCTTGATTGATTTCAGTAGGATCGTTATAATTCTGCCCATTTAGTCGTACATTTGTTGTACAACGGTTCTCGTGACACCCACCATGTTGTACTTACAAATACGTTCATGCAGATCAACATTCACAGAAGTTATTACTACAAAAACGATTGCATAGGTTTTGTCAATCATCTATCGCATTGTTAACTGTCGCTCCAGTTTTAACGATATTTTATCATTCACGATCACTTTATTTATTGGTAATGTCGTGTTATATGCACGAGCAAGTCTAATGCTATGCGTTGCGAGGGTCCCGGTAAATCTACGCCGTGAATGCAACACGATGGTAGGTTTTCCGCTATGCCCACATTGTTTAATGCTTCACATTCGAGTATTTAGGAAACATATTGGTTGTAAATTTTATTGACAAATGACGTCACAACTGGATCAGGGTGGAACGATTACCATATGGATTTACGTCATGGATGTTTTTACATTGCAGTTGGATCGGATATCACAGTATGTATTATTTTGATTATTGCAACACCATTGCAGACTGCCCTTGTCAAATATTGCAATCGCAGATACTTTCTGTCCCCGTTTCTTGGCCGTGTAGTCTTGTTGAATCCTCTCCTATCCTGCTGAACATTACCATGATTATCTGAGTACCGTTTAATGGAACTCAAACAATTTGCATATTTTATGTTGAGTATATACTGGTAGAGATGCTAAGATTGTATTTTTCTCATAATTATGCATGTGGACATTCGGAAAAGATATTGTAGTGATGTGTAAGATATATTTTCTATGTCTCCTTCGTGGTATTAAATGACCACAGCATTTGTTTAATATGATGTCAGCTTTTTGCAACACAATAATGCCGCGTTTGCAATATGTAGGCAATGAATGGCTGGTTCAATTCGTAGCATTGGTTTTCGTGCTGTAAAATAGCCCTTGAAACACATCGTTTAATTTGCCTTTTATCTCCGTATTAATTTAGGTAGCTATGATTCTCAAGCACCGGTAGTGAGGCCATAGAATTCCATATTCATCACTTATCACTATGCTTAAAACCAAACACAATATTCTGGTTACGGAAATACAAGGCGACGCCCATGTAAGAGTTAAATTTCCTCGTATCATATTCATAGCCTCTCAATCCATAACACGTTATGCCACTGCTAACGCTCCCTCCCCTGATCCCCTATCGCCTTTCCCCTTCACCATGGTCCAGTGTACTCATCCACATAGAACATCCGCCCAGTTAAACAGAACGGTTGCGAGCTTTGCGGTAAACATAGCAAGATAATGAGATGGTTGGCTTCACTTTATTATTGTTGTAACATCTGGTAGCAATTCAAATTGTTGCACAGGTTCACTCGCTTAGGTAATCTTCGTTAAGCCCGTGTGTAGTGATCTGCTCTATGAGAGTAAATAGCCCGAGGATACGATTGTTGGCTTCATTTGATTATCATTGTAAGAATTGGTTGCAAAGCATAAAATTAAACAAGTTAACTCGTTTGGAGAACCTCCACGTGCGGCCCAAGTGGTAATGATATGCTCGGGTTACATTCTTGGGCTGATAAAATTCCTTTAAAATCAAGGAACACAATCTCAGCTAGCTCGGTAATACACATTTATCCAAATTATCACAATATCCACGCAATATACGCTAGAGTATAGATCATGCCGTATGCTTTTGAATTTAGGGTACGGTAATTTAAGGGTTAACTGCACACCAATTCGAGTGTAATATATGGTTTTAACATTTAGATCAAACATTGACTCATGTCATTTGTCAGGTGATGTAATCTGTCATTAATCCCGGTTATCCAAGACTGCTTCTAACAAAACAACACAATATTTTAATTGAGCTGAACAACACCAACGGCTCTCCATCAGAAGCCTCTTATCACCTTGTCTTCTCGTGTTTGCATCTGTCATCAAAGCTTAATAAGGCAAGATGAAGGTACACATTCACCCTGCATAGCTGACATCCTCTGTTTATGAGGACATTTCACAAAATTGAGTGGTATTTGTTTAACATATAATACAAACAGCCAAGACCTGGTGAAAAGTAGTTACATATAGTTCCAGAAAACCGACGGCGATGAGTGTGTTAAGTAAACCGACGGCGCCAGCTGGCCCAGCTAGTAATTTGTTCACAAAAACCTGGGTCTATGTTTGATTACACAAACTTCAACTTCAATATTGGACCCCCATCAACTCAGTAGTGGCCTGTCAAGCGAAAATATCAGTTACAGCATCAGTAGGCACCCGTCATAAGTGCTTATTGGTAAGCAAATGGGTTTGACAGTAACTAAAACACAGGAAAGTGGAAGCTTGTACCCGTTCAACTAAGCACAGCTCAGACAATATCCATAGTCGTTAGACATTATGGGTGGCTACTAGTTTATTTTAAGAACGCTGCTATAGCACTGTATGGATTCTCATACCGGATAATTAACTACTCGTTCATTAAATGTTCAGTCATTCACAGGCACGATATATTTCGTGTAATGTGCTCTACCAGATCAAATGCACTGGATATTGAATGCATTGGGTGAATCACAACCGGATCGTGTAATACCACAATGTTATTTGTACTGGCTTCTCGTGGTAAAGAAAGGATTGCCAAAATTTGCTCGATGGCATTCTTGATATTTCCAAATTTGAAGAGATTAAGTATAGGAAGGAGCGGCAGAGTTAATGGAAAGTCAGGCAATCCGTGCGCAATCTCATCCTAGCTTTGCAGGATCGCATTGACCTTAGGCAGGGGTATATTCGTCATCTCAACAAGCTGCCCAAAATGATACTAATGCTTGTAAATTTGATACTCCAAACAAATACTTCATATGCCTGGATTAGATTGGCATGCACTCGTTCACTCGTTCCATACGTCAACGCTGGAGAAGAGATTACCACACAATAAAGCTACAATGACGTCATTTATGCCCATTTAGTTGTCATTTAATTCTCCTTCGATTCCCGATGCTCTTATTAGATGAATGGGTCAACACCGGTTGATGTGAAGAGATTGTTGACAAAATCTATCATAAAGTATGTCGTGGAATAATGTAGATCAAGTCAAATGGGAACGATACTATTGATATCGCCCGTGCTGCGTTGGGATCATTCACCTGACGTTATTACTCCGTGTGTAGATTGTCAATGCAGATATCTCTTAAAAGAAACATCACGTGTCAACTTGCTACTTTTCTAAAAGTTGAATATTAGGTTATATTTCGCCGGTAACTATTCATTGCGAATAACAGATGCTGAGCATAACTCCTTATGACGATTTTCAATGCATAGCATGGTGGCAGGGTCATAATGATTTAGGATCATGATGGGCTGGTCCAAGCGTCTGTGCTGCGCTCCGTATAATGCGCGCTGGTCAAAGTGAAAGAGCGGGAATCAAATAAAGACAATTTGGTGTTGACTATAATCTTATGTTTGGAGTCATGTTCAGTTATGAATTAGGAGTCATATTTTATCTTAGGAAAGTATGAGGTCAATATGTGGCGAAAACGGCGTACGCGTTTAACTAAACGATCGACAGCAAGTACGTGGGATATCTCCCCATTCATCATGTTAGTCCCCGGATATCTAGGGATCTGTACGATGTAAGATTCAAGCTATTCGTGGCGTAATGGAGTCATCTTCGGTTTTGGCTCCTCGTATTAATTTTAGATGGTTGATGTGGTATAGAAATTCCTTTCAAAGTCAACTGAATGAACTACCAATATATGCTGTACATCAACATGCGAATTGTTTCAGTGCCATAAAATGATACTCATATTAATGATGATAATGTTAAGTACGATGGGAAAGTAATATAAAAGACAACACGACCAAGTAACGGGCACAGAAGTATATGCGATTGTAATCTTTGGCGAGGGCAATTTATAATGCTGTTGTTATAATCAAAATAATACGTACTGTGGTATCTGATTCAACTGCGTTATACAATCGTCCATTGCATTAATCAATATGGTAATCTTTATACCCTTATCCAGTTGTGACGTCATTTGTCGACATAATGTTTGATAGATATGTTCCCTAAACACTTGAATGAAAAGCATGTGGGCGTAGCGAAACCTACCATTGTGTGGCATTCACCTGCATTCACCATGCATCATGAGCAAGGCTCCTAATAGCATTATTTCTACGACATGGATTATTCAGGACCCTTGCAATGCATGATATTGGACTTAATAGTGCGTGTGACACGACATGACAAATAAATAGAATGTTCATGAACGATTAGATGTAATCATAACGTGACCGAGAGCTGGATGAAAACAGAATGTCAGTCGTCAAAGCAAACCATGTGATTGGTGATTTGACAAATCCTACACGATCGCTCTTGAAGTAATAATTTTAATAAATGTCGATCTGCTTGGACGAATTTGGTAATACAAAATGGTGGTTGTGAAGCAAACCATAGTACAAAAACCTCACTGGCCTTACCACCTGCGGATAAAATAAATGGGCCTTATAACGATCATATTTAAATCATACAAGAGTAGGTATGACAAGTACCAGGCTATACAGTGTACAGCATCAAAGATCTAAAGACAGGTTACCACTTCACGGCCAATCATCTTCTCGTGGCAGCGTACAATAAGAGTTTTATGCTTGTCAAATTGCCTTCTTGGAATTGATCGCGTCATTTTTCAATACTTAAATAACCAAATTGTCTGTATCTTTATAAGAAGCATGGGCTAACCAAAGCAGGCGTCGTTTATTGTTGGTATTGGCTAACCAAATAGGCATCATTTATTGTTGGTATGGGCGAACCAAAGCAAGGGATCGTTTATTGTCGGTATGAGCAAACCCAAGCAGATATAGGTTATTAATTGTATGAGCCATCTCAAGCAGGCATCGTTTATTGTTTGTGTGATTCAACCTAAGCAGGCATCGTGTATTGTTGGTATGAGCCAACCCAAGCAGATATGGTTTATTGTTAGTATGGGTTTCGTGTATTATTGGTTTTGGCCAACCCAAGCTGATATGATTTATTGTTGGTATGGGCCAACGCCGGCAGGTATCGTGTATGGTTGGTTTTGGCCAACCCAGCAGATATGGTTAATTCTTGGTATGGGTGAACCCAAGTAGGCATCGTTTATTGCTGGTATGGGCCAACACAAGCAGGTTTCGTTTATTGTTAGTACGGGTGAACCAAAGCAGGTGTCGTTTATTGCTGATACAGGCCAACACAAGCAGGTTTCGTTTATCGATAGTACGGGTGAACCAAAGCAGGTGCCGTTTATTGTAAGTATAGTAATTTTTATGTATGATTCATGCAGCAATACAATGCACATGTTAGCTGATGTGAATTGTTCTCACAAACCATATAATTAACCTTTGACCTAGAAGACATACTACATATAAATCAGGCCAAAATAATACCAGAAGGCAATTATGCCTGGATATGTTCGATTTATATCACTGTTATAGGTACAACAGGATAGTGACAATGACCGTACAAAGCTCAATGACCTGGCAAAGATGCAATGGCTGATTTCAACAATATCAACATCTATGGCAGTTATCATAGAAGATCATTATCATTCGATGTTATTAAGCTGCGTAAAGGTGGTTTGTAACAGCCATTTATCATCTGTCAAGCCGCACAAGGCTAAATACTTCCACTAGTCTTTATGCATCAAAGAATGTTTGTAAAAACCGAAATAACCAACATTGTTCTGTCTGTACTTAAGTTAATATACAGACGGCTTTACTGGGAGCAAAGTTATCTAAATTCATAAATCACGAATGAGATTACTGTCTTCAAATGCATTACGGGCGAATCAACGTATTTACCACTGTTAAATAACGTCTTTATGAGAGGTACATTTAAAAAAGATATCACCCAGAGAATTCGGTTTTGTCAAAATAAAGCAAAACCTTTTAATATCACTTCCCAAGCTTCATCGCGTTACTTCACGGTGTTTTGACGTCACTCCTTACACCATTCCTCGATGGTTACGACATCACACTCCAAGGTTCTTGATTTCATTCCTCGAGGTTTATTGCAATATTCCTCAAGGCTTTGGCATCAATCCATGATGTTCATTTTATCCTCGTCAATGTTCATGACATCACTCCATGAGGTTGCGGACAACTTTGCTAGTCTTGTCTTCTTAGATGTTAGTGTCTGCGCCTGAGGACAATAAGAACTTGCTAACACCCGAGGAAGCGTTCGTCTCGTTCTCACTGTCTTTCGCCAAAGCCAGCCTGAGTGGCGTAATTTCGTGGTCATTCGTAGTGTTAATTTTTATGCCAGCATTCACCAGGAGGCGCACCATGTCAAGGTCATTCAGCGAGACCGCCAAATGTAGAGCAGAGTCACCGTCCTTCACCTTCTTGTTGAGGGATAGTCTGGAAGCTTTGTTTTCCAGAATGATGCGCGCGCACGCGTGATGCTGTCCCAGCACTGCTAAATGGATCGGAGCAAACAAGTCGGAGTTAACCAAGTTAGGATTCGCTCCTGCTTGTAAGAGCACCCATACTACTTCATCATAACCGTTCTTTGCCGCCAGATGGAGAGCTGTGTCTCCGCTGAGTGATGCCTTTTGTACATTAGCCCCTAATCTCAACAGAGCTTCCACGGCATCCATGTGTCCCCGTAGACATGCCACGTGGAGAGCTGTCCATCCGTCCTCATTGGTGACATTAGTCTTAGGAGACTTCTTGTGTCGCAGTATCATCGCGGCTATGTTACCATGACCATTCTGAGCTGCCACGTACAGTGGAGTAGAACCATCTGGTAACGTCAGGTCCTCATCCGCCCCGTCATCCATCAGACACGAAGCCAGCTCGTAGTTACCATTCTGACTGGCAATATGAAGGGCACTCCATCCGGACGCATCCTGGAGATTCATGGCACATCCGTTCTGGACCAGGAAGCTGGCCATGGCTGTGTTGTTGGACAGAGCTGCCAAATGGAGAGCGCTGGAGCCGTCCTGGTTAAGCACGTCCTGTCGGGCGCCAGCTTTAATGAGCGACTGTGTCAGCTCTGCGGATGCGGAGAAGGCGGCGTAGTGTAATGCTAGATTCCCGCCAGGGCCTTCCTGATTAACGTCTGCTTTGTTCTCGATAAGAAGCTCCACCGTGGACTGATGCGAGCCAAGAGCCGCTAGATGGATGGGCGCGTATTGCTTCTCATTCATCAATCGCACTGACGCTCCACGCTGAATGAGATAAACAGCACACTCTTTGGCACCGCACTGCGCGGCCACGTGCAGGGCAGAGTTGCCATCCTTATCGACGGCGTTTAAATTCACCTTGGCCCCGATCAGTGCTTGTACCGCCCTTTTGTTGTTGTGCCTCACAGCGTAGTGGAGCGGGGTAGCTTTGTGGACGTCACCGGCGTCCACATTGGGGTTGCCTTCTAGTAGCACGTCCACACGATGTCGCCCCATCTCCAAGCAGGCCATGTGTAACGGCGTTACTCCGCCTACACCGCGTACTCCCATCTGGATTCCTTTATTGATGAGGTATTTGACTACGTCCATATTTTCTGACCCCATAGCTATATGTAAACAAGTATGTCCTCTTCTCGTCTTGGCATTGATGTCTGCGCCAGCTTCCACAAGCTGCTTTACCATCTCCAACTTACCTACATCCACCGCTACAATGGCGTCCATCCCAGTTTTGTTGCCAAATTGATATTAGCTCCTTTCTCGATTAGACGTTTCATGATGTCTTTTTGGCTTTCCTGTGTTGCTAAGTACAACCCAGAGCATCCCTCGTTATTGGTCAAATCAATAAAGGCCTGAGCATTAAGTAGGGTTTCAATGACCTCCACGTGACCTTGGACGCATGCAATATGGAGTGGTGCCCATCCGTCAAACTTCCTCCTGCTTAGGGGACCACCCAGATCAGCTTCCATTGAAACGAGCTTTGAATAGCCATTTTGCGCCGCCAGGTAGAGTGGCGTCGCACCGGAAGTAGTGAAAACCTCTTGCTTGGCTCCGTTCGCTACCAAAAGCTCAACCTGATCGCGTCGTCCTAGGTACGAGGCGAGATGTAGAGCAGTCCAGCCGGCTGGTCCTTGCTGGTCCATATCCGATCCGTTCTGCGCCAAATAAGCCACGGACTGTGAGGGCCCTTTCAACAGAGCCACATGCAGTGGTGACCATCCACCCAAGGCTTTCATGTTTATATCAAATCCAGCCTTTACTATAAGCTCCATAATGTCTATAGCCCCGCGACGGGCAGCTGCGTGTAGGGGCGTCCAACCATTACCATCCGCTCTATCCATCGGTATACCGTAGTCGATGAAGAAGGCGATGACCTTAGTGAACTTGAGGTCGACGGCGGAGGTGACAGCCGTCCATTTGAGTGGGGGTAGAGGTGTGTTACAG
>CM067353.1:53289336-53371836 GCA_034190875.2 Urechis unicinctus | reverse complement strand
CCTAGGCTTCGCCAAGATGCCATGCCACGATTTTCAATTACATGGATGTGAATCAGGGTCGAGTGAAACGTCTAGGTGCTCTTTACAAAAGACGCCGTCTACAGGTAAGATAGCTAGGATCATTCAATTTTCATACACAGTCATGCTTGTGCCTTTGTGTTTGATTGACAGCAAAATTTATTTCTTATATGAATAATCATACGACCCAAATGACATGGCCGTGTTAAGGCCCCATGGCTTGCTAACAGGTGTTTCAATATGATCTCAAAATGTTTGCATGATATTGCCTGTTTATTGTTTAGGGATTTGGATACACTAAATACTGTGTTTAATTGGTCCATTTACATGAGGAGTACTACTTATTTCATAGGACCAATTAGACATAGTCTGTTTATAGATGTATATTGATATATTATAGGTGATTTTGATCCTTCTTTTGGGAAATATCATTGGTGTACAACTGGTCGACACTGAAACACATGTTGCTTCTGTATGTAGGTGCTACACAATATCTTGTATTTTATGTTCATTTATCAAGGATCAAAGCCACACAAGGAAATGGAACTTATTGTGACAAGCAAACACCTTCTTAAAGACATTGGCAGATTATCTCCATCTGAGCAGACTAGAATCATTCCACAAGGTGGTGATCTTCTTCGCGCCCAAGAGTGTACACTTTCCCTTTGCCACTATGGAAGCAAGGTAATTTAATTGAGCTTTGCTGTGACTGTAGTGTGGTATATATTGCAAATACCTGATAAAAAACATGGGTTTGTGCTGGTGCTTATAAAGTTGTGACATGCTGGTGTATTGTGAGCTCATGTAGGCATGCCAGACCAACAGGGTATATCTGCTACTGTTGGTGCTTTACTTCCAGATTACTCCTGGCAGTTTTGCACTTTAATGAAAACTCCAATAGAGCTCAGGCAGTCACTCAACAAGGCCAGTCACAATGGGGAGTGTCATATCCAAAGTCCAGACAGGGGGATCCAGTGGTGAAGCCTGTCAAAGTTCCCACTACTTTTGGTTGGTATATATCACAGGATTTGTTGTTCAATATGTGTAAATATGAGTTAGACAATAATGTAATGCTGGCATTTATTATGATAAACGAATCTCCCCCCTGTGCCTATAGGGTAACCATTTATCAATGTGGGTATTATACTGGCACAAAAGACCAAGCATTCCATTTAATGATTCAAAGACAGTTTATTACTAATCTTTTATTAACTGGTTATATTTCAGATTATTTTGACAACCTCATTGCAGAAGTATTTGTGCTCCGTGAGATATATCCCAGTTTAAGACTAGCGAGTTCTTTCAGCAGAAAGGAGTGTTCCACCCCCTAATGCTGCTCAATTTGAGAAGCCAGCCAAGGACATCCTTGTGGGAGCACACCGATGTCGCTTCAATCCTACAAATAAAATGTCCTCAGCTCCTTTCTAGGTATCCTCTGTAAAGGCCACCTGGGTCTGGGAATGTAGATCGTATTTTGTTTATGACACATGATGGCATACTTTTCTGTTATGTGTACCCAATCTGTGCCACACCCAGTAGATGAAACGGCGATAGGCCAAATATCTGAACAACCAGGAGCAAAAAAGAATTGATTATTTCTTAGGGAAATATGAAAATAATGTTTTTTTAACTCATTTTTTGTCAACTATTTACTCCAGATATAAATGTATTGTTGGCTTTGCCGTTTGTTGTCATGTGCTTAAGTAGCATTGAACATGATTACCAAATGTATTGCACTACATGGTCACGAGGGATACACATTGTCCATGGTTTTATAATCGACCAATTTCAGAAGAAGCTGTGTGTCTTATATGTGATTCAATAAAGGCATAACTTACTCATTTGTGTTAACATCATCCCCTCTAGGTCCATCAATCGGTATGTATTCAAATCTAGATCCAAGCAGGACGTAACGATCCAAGCAGTTCGACTTGAACCCTGGATGCTCAGTCATACATGGCCACTCTTCCATTGTTGTCTTCTGGCAATTTCGACAACAAACACATTCCCGCAATGTGACCATCTGATCGCAGTTATGATAGCCACACCTGAACGGTTGCCCAAATCAAGCTTTAGCCACATTGAACTCCAAGCAAGATCAATCACATAACAAAATCTGACTCAGCGGCCAATGTTTGTTAATGATTCGCTATTTCTTCTGAGCATTCTGACTTATATATATATATATATATATATATATATATATATATATATATATATATATATATATATATATATATATATATATATATATATATATATATATATATATATATATATATATATATATATATATATATATATATATATATATATATATACATGTCACTGTCGCTCGGTTAGATTAAAGGATATTTTTCTACATTTTGAAACATACAAATCGGATATGCCAAAAAACGTTAGTTTTGATCTTTGATTAGCGAGGCATAATGGCATCACTTAACCATTCATCGAATCGATACTCTCTCAACTAATATCTGTGACCGACTTTTAACGCGAATAAGAATAAAAGCTGCGAGCAGGGCTTGTTTGTTTTTAGTCCTTGACAGGATAAGTTTCGATAACTTTTCATGCTG
Source organism: Urechis unicinctus (assembly GCA_034190875.2). NCBI lineage: Eukaryota > Metazoa > Annelida > Polychaeta > Xenopneusta > Urechidae > Urechis > Urechis unicinctus. Next base: position 53,369,242 of record CM067353.1, on the reverse strand, counting down.
AGTATTGCTTAGATAAGCTGTATCATTTGCTGCGTTGCCGGAGAAAGTGACAGATTGAGATTTCGAACTACTGCATAAGCAGACTTTGTTATAGACAAATAATGCCCTATGCTCTGCTCAATAAAATCACTGTTGCGTCATGAATAAGCCTCCATCCATTGACATCTCATTCAGACAGGATTTTGTTTATTTACATTTAGTTAACATGCGGCTGTCCAGCCTCGTGGATGCAGTCAATATTTGAGAACGTAACATGGAGTTGTTTGATTGATCGACGTGATTGTAGGCTGCGTCGGATATTTCATAAACAACAAGAACTTCTCACCGGTCACTTAGTGGTTGTTTCCATTGTGAAGTGTCGTTGTCGGCCTATATAAGGAACGAGGATAGGTGGGTGTGTTTAATGCCTTTGCCTAATGCTTCCACCTCTGTGGTTAACACCCTTGTACAATACTCCCACCTCTGTGTTTAATGCATATGCCCAATGCTCCCACTTCTGTGTTTAATGCCGGTGCCCATTTTTCCACCTCTGCTTTTAATGCCGATGTAGAATACTCCCACTTCTGCGTTTAATGCCGATGTCCATTGTTCCACCTCTGCGTTTAATGCCGATGTAGAATACACCCACTTCTGCGTTTAATGCCGATGTCCAATGCTCCCATTTCGTGTTTGATACCGATGCCCGAATAATAATTGTTTCAATTTTATACAAGTGGGGCATCGTCGGCAAGTGTTGAGGTTATTGATTGGGCATCTGCAATTACAAAGGGGCTAGTCTGCAAGTTTGGGCAGGTGACCTATTGCCAGAGGGGACTAATCGATAGAATATTTCGGTAATAATAACAATGCCAGTACAAGTGACAAGACTTCAGAAATCACTGTTTGGTTTTTGTGGGGCGGGGAGTTATCGCTCCACACTGGTTGACATCGCTTATTACGATATGAATTACATAAGATATAATATGAGTATACATATGGACGATTAAGGTTGTAACTTCACAATACATACAATCTTATCAATAAGGACGTCATATTTCCAAAAAGATGAAAAAGGATATTGCTCAACGTTGTGAAATTAGTGAAGATTTATTTTTCTTTCTCAAAGACCACCATTTCAGCGTATATTACATATACTAAAATTAACAAAACATAGCACCTACTTGATTTATCTACAGCTACTTTATTATACCAAAACAATTTTTATATTCTAGAATCTATGAAAGTATGGAACCTTGTGAATTACTCAGAACCCAAGGATGATTTGGGTAGTAAAGCAGTATGCACTGTAAAACAGACATACAACAGAGGGGATAAAAGTCATGGCAAACCCATAAGCCCTGTTAGTGTGGCCATCAGAGGGATTCATGTAACCGATATAAAACAGAATTCGTCCCAGTACAAACAAAACAGACAAAGCAGGGATTATCTTCATTTGACTCTCAACTAAATAGGTTGAAAGCATAAGCTGACCAATGAAGCTGATCATGAGCTGTTCCATGGTATTGCTGAGGCATCGAAGAGGGATCTCCAGTTTGTCTTTGTCTCGGGTGTCGAGGGGATTGTGGGCATGGCCACTGAAGCGGGTGTTACCAACCAAATTCAGAAAATAGAGGAGCGTGAATACACTTGGGAGCTGCCACTTCAGAGTGTAGACAACACGGTCAGTAGCGGTGGGCAGTGATGGAATGGGTATTGGCAAGTAGTTGTAGGTGATGAATATGATAATAATGGCAATCAAAAGACTTGTGGCTACTCTTCGTTTTATCTTCGTCTGAGTAGACTTAATTTCATCTTTTTCGGCTGTCTCAGAGGTCATGTTGAGATATGCTTGAAGGGTCCTTTAGGAAGCAACTGAAAGCACAAACAGGTTCTTCAATAACCACGAAGGCCCACAAATTAAATGAAAAAAAAATGTAATGACACGTCTACCTAAGGCAAGCAGTTAGTTAACCTGTATGTATGACTGACATGTGACCTATCGGTTCATAACAGTCGAACCAAGTGGGACAAGCAAAGAGCTTACAGCTACCCTAACGGCACTCACTCTGACTGGGCTATGCCGGAAGCATTTTCAGCCCGCCTACCGACAGGTGGCGCTACCATAAAATAAACAAAAGCGATTGGGAATTGCTTAGGTCGAAGAATGGAGACATTTTATTGGTCGAGAAGATCACGCTTCCATATTATCATATGGGTTTAAGATTGACGGTATGACATGGAGAGCGAGGCTCATTGGAGGCGTGCAGACATATTTTGTCGGGTGTGGGCCCACTTTCCATTGCGACCTCAGCATTATATCCGTCAGCTACCTTCAAATAGAATGGAACGAGCCCCCTTAGCGTAGCAATAAGCCCTTAGGTGTAACATTGACAGGAGGAAAAATTCTGCAGAGAAGCTTGCAAAACCACCTTCGAATTTCGGACCGCCCTTTTTGCAATCACCTAAATCATAAACGATCAGCTGTTCTCAAAGTTACAAGACAGGTAATTAACTCGTATCTGTAGATCGATGGAGTGAATTAGCGATGAGGTCCTTAAGGGGCGTCGCATTATGCATACACACACACACACACACACACACACACACACACACACACACACACACATATACACACATATATATATATATATATATATATATATATATATATATATATATATATATATATATTTATATATGTGATATATTTATATATATATGTATGTATACATATATATAAATAATATATATCCATTAATATATATCCATATCAAAATATATAGATATATATATATATATATATATATATATATATATATTCATACATATGCATATATATATACAAATATATATATACAAAATATGCGATATATATATATATATATATATATATATATATATAAATGTATTTATATACATATATATATATATATATATATATATATATATATATATATATATATATATATATATATATATATATATGTATACATGCATGACTACATACATTCAAACATACATACATTCATACCTACATACTTAGATACATACATACATGCATCCATATATATATATATATATATATATATATTCACATATATATACATACATATATATATCATACACACACACATATATATGTACATATATAAACATATATATAAACATATATGTATACATATATATATATACATATATATATATATATATATATATATATATATATATATATAAACATATATGTATATATTCATATGTATATGTATGTATATATATATATATATATATATATGTATATAAATATATGTACATATATATAATTATATATATATATGTATACACATATATATATATATATATATATATATATATATATATATATATATATATATATATATATATATATATAAATATATTTATATATATAAATGTATTCCTATATCTCTCATATGTGGATCTGTCCATAGGCGCTCTGTTCCCCGATGCTAAGCTTCCGAGCCCCGAGCCGCTTCCGGTCTTTTTAAAATTCCGGTGTAATTGTGGCGTTTGTACACAAGCAAATCCCGAACAACACACAAGCATACTCAAGTTTTGACCTGATAAGGTCGAAGGTTGTATTGTATGCACCCATCACGATACATGTACGAATGGATACTCAATGACTATACCAAACACATACAAATGACCTTCGAGCGTAAAACGATATCACCGGAACAGCCTAATTTACTCTTTCGCGTTTTATTCCTATTCATTTTCGTTTTAGTCATACGAATAAAGAAAATCAATGAAAACATATCCACCAATACTCAGGCAAAGACACGTCCGCGCTGTCTACCCGTCTACCACCTCCGATTTCCGCGCTGTAGCTGATATGGGGTATCAGATCGTCAACTATCAGGAGCAAAGTAACTTGCTGGGCCAATGCAATGTCATTGATTAAAACCTCTACCAAACAACGTGAGGCGGGCTATTGTTTGTGTTTGCCCGGTCGTTGATTCGCGAAACTTTGTTCACTCCTCGGGAGGGGGCACTTGGCCTTGTTCTGAGAAGGGGTGTGCCGCGGGTCCTTGAAAACCCGTAATCGTCGTACAAGGTGAAAAAAGCAAAAAGCATACCCAGACGTGCAAGTACGAAGCTCCAACAAAACCCGTCGTACAAGCCGATAGGCCGAAAAAACACACCCCGTCAAGCGGCACATGTATACTATACCTATACACTGAAGTGCCCCCCCCCCCCACGGCCATGCAAATAGCTTTTGTGACCCTGTGGACAAGCTCACTCCACCTCAGTTATGCCACGTCGCTTCACCGCGTTCACTCACTGCTTCTGTGCTTCACTGGTTAAAGTAAATATGCAGGAGACACAGACACAGGGTTCTAAGTATCGGTGTTCTCCTTATTCATGTATATATTCATTTACATTTTTGGGGGTCAGAAGACAGACTTGAGCAATATTTGATTTGGCCCGATGTAAATGCAATGGATAATATTTTTTAGTAGTGTAGAAAGTGGCGGTTCTGGTTCATAACACTTATCTATACTACAAGTTAAATTATGGCTTATACAGGATTTCGATTTTTTTTTCTCCCTGCTGACTTTGGATGAGGTCTGTGTTAATGCGAATGAAGGGCGTCATCCAGGGGGTCTGACAAAATACAAGTGCACGGTGTACCTTAATAAGCCGCATTCCCAGCGATAGATAGAGCTTGAGATTCCTGCAGGGTATCACATACTTCTCTTTGGTGTGCAGGTTGGGCACCAGCTTCTCAACCTCGGAAGCTCTGCTTCCAGTTCTCCCCAATGCACCTAGGAGATTCTTCTGGTAGTATTACAACCATTAATTATAATTGTTACTTTTATTACTATACTTATTGTTGAACATGTGAAATGTTGGTAGATGTCGTGCAAGCTGGCCTATTTTCTAGAGGTTGAAATCCAACCATATTTTAATTTTATTGGGGACATGGTGCAATATCTATGGCTAGGGCATCTAAATTACTCATAGATACCCCAGCTGTACTCGGAAACTGGCACTATTGATGCCGAAGCATCGATAGCGCCAGCAGGAGCATCGTGTGACACTTCTAACCCTTGTGAATCCGAGCCAAGCAGAGAGTTGGCCTCTCTGTGCACCTCAACGCTAAAACTAATTAACATTGGGGGCCTACCTGGCGTGGGATTTTAGGTGGGAAAAGGGAGAGAAGCAAGATTAGACATGCAACCGTAAACCTGACTATTCTAAAGGAGGAGAAAGTTATACCATTGGAATATAAGTTGCTTCCCTCAACAACTAAGGCACGCCATCCCAATTCTCATGGGACATGCTGTAGCCAGGTCTGTGAGGGTTAGGGCTATCGGGCGTTGCCTAGGCAGGAAGGTCATGTGGCTCTGGAATATGGGGTATGTATGAGGAGAGGGGGAAGTGGCAGGTGACATGTAGGTCACTTGTGGATCTGGGAAACTGGGGCGTATAATTAATATAAGCTGTTGGGGGGGTTACTCCATCAACTGATGACTGAGAGGGTACGTTATGATGAAGGGTAGGTTTGTTATGAATTTGGCACTCAACACAAGCCATGGCTGATCCACCCACTCAATCGCCCCAGTGTGTAGGGGCTGGCTCCTTGCCCACCCATGAGGTTGTTGGCGTCAAGGTACTGGATGTAGCTATCGGGTTATCCTTCTCCAAGCCTTTCTCGTATGGGTTGTTGGCCCTAGCGTGGCGATGCGAAACCATGCTTATCCCACCGCGCAGACCCTTCTCAATGAACGGGTGTTTTTCATTGTCTCCAGCGTGTTCCACGACAGACTGAAGCTAGGTGAAGTAGTTGGCTGGGTCCAGCATGTACTCCTTTAGTCAGGTCTTTTGAAATATCTCAAACACAGCACGTCTGGGCGAAAGTACAGGTCAAGGTAATCCACCATGTTTGAACATGTCTGTGCATGTTTATAGTCTGCAGCATTATATATCTTGATTAGACAGCTTGCTGTTGAACTCCTGGATCGGCGACAGTATAAATTGTTGTCTTATGGTCATAATATAAATATAAATTATAATATAAATATAAAATAAATATAAATTGTTGTCTTATGGTCATATCCGAGTATAACCTTGTGATTGAACTTAGAAGTCTCTATTATTCCACTGATGCTTTTATTTCCTTTATCGCACATCCGACATCTATGCATGATAAATCGCAGCACCGTGAATCTAGAATACAACCAAAATTATACAATGAATGCGCTTACAAATTCAAACCTTGAATTTACATCGAAGACATTTATATTATCGAAACTTACTGATTACAAATCCAAACATCAAAACTTACAGCACTGACTCCTGTCCTTCCAATTGTATGCACACGACCCCATATTCGTAAACATCCATGTCACATATATTAAAAATACAAAAAGGGCCTTGTTTACTTTTCTCTCTTTTCGCGGGCTTCCCACTTCCGCTTCCTACCAAATAGCCTACGGAGGGGCAACTGCTCACAATATAAATTAATAAGCGGACGGGTCACTAATCCAAAAATGTGCCATTTTACACCCAGCCGTCCATAAACTCCCTTGCACAGTAGCAGCCGACGCTTTGTTTCGTTGGGCTCGTACTTAGCTGTTACTGCAAAGGCGTCTGGGTTGTTTGCAGAGGCCGGGAGGAACTGTGCATTGTCACTGAGTAACTGACCAAGCCTGTGCTCCGCCACAGGAAGCCTGCATACAATAAGAGTGACACACTGTGGAATATTAACCTGAACGTACCAGCCCGCTGTAAGAATGGTAACCTACTGCTCTGTGAAGACCCGGCCAATGCCTCATTTGCCAGGAAGACAGATTCATTGTACAACCCAAAGATTACAAAGGTCGAGGTTACCATTGAGCGCATCCCCAACCAACTCCATGTCCAGGGCATGCGTGGCTACCAGCAGTGGAATGAGGCGAAGAAGGCATTTGCGCTAACGAGTTAACAAGATCCCATTGTGGCAATAGCTGGAAAAGACCTGGCTTTGGCGGACGTGTCCCTAGGAGAGTACCTAGCCAGTAAGTATGCCCTGCAGCTCGACTTGACGACGAGTGACGACGACCAGATCCATGGTAGTGGCAGGCTCGTTGAGAATGCGTCTGAGGTCATCAGCGAATCTACCCGAAGGCAAGTAAAAAAATTTCCCCAATTCGAATGAAGCAGGCGAACGTAGGGTTGTTAAGTTGGCGATTGGTGGTATAATCTCACTCGAGAATGATTGCGGCTTTACCATGTTATCACGTGGTAGGATATTACGTATAGGGGTGGCTGCACCATTGAGCCATTCTGCAAGAGTTGCTCCAAAAATCTTCTGGCGGATAAACACATCTTAACAAAGATTCCAAGTGAACGTTATGCTACCAAAACCAAGAACCCGCCTTTAGAGTTGAATGAAAGGTGATATTATCAACTTCTGGGGGCTCATATATTCGAATGCGCTATATGGTGTTATATTTCTCATAATTGAACTCAATTTATAGCATTCTTGATTTGAAGTTTCAGTAATGGGACAATAAAGACGCCCTGCTTGATGAAAATGTAAAAAAAAAGTATTTATGGACAAACAACGGAGAGCTACACAGTGGTAAAGCCGCCACCAAGACAAAGAAAGGCTGCAAAACGAAAGGCCAAGGGCTCAACAGCGCCAAAGAGAGCCTCCGCGTAGCAAAACATTCATAGATCTGTCTGACTCAAAGTGGTGGATAGCCGCGAAAGGCATAAACAAATTGACCTATGGTTAGGTTAGTTAGCTCGTAAACTAAGGCGGCACTCTCGAGTGAAGCTCACCCAAAGTGAACAGGGAGCAAATAATCGAAATCCTGTATAAGCTATAATTTAGCTTGTTCTATAGATAAGTGGGTGTGGACCAGAACCGCCACTTTCGATACTTCTTTTTCAGATGGCCCGTTTGGTTATAAAACAAGCAAGCAGACCCAAATAGCACATGGTCCCCTCTGATGTTGACAGCTCGTTGCCGTCTACTTACTAGCCTCTTATGACCTTTGACCCGTGAAATATTTAAGAAAAACAATATTACTCATGCTTTATAAACGCAAAGTATAATCACTCGCGTTATCTTTTTGAACTCGCGTTATCTTTCAAAAAGTGAGCTAGCTGTCCCATGTTTTAAATATTATAATCACTTTGTCAAAGACCCTTAAGCTCCTGGCTGCGGCCCATGTTTACATGCTAATGTTCGTATTCAATACTGGTAATGAGTCTGGGGCGCAGACTAATGTTTACCCACGGAGGAATAATATTGATCGCACGTTTATAGCTTATCATATGCCTTCTTGTTTTCCGTTTCCGCGTGTCAATCCGTTTCGTCAGGCAGTCTGTCCGTTCGTAAACCTTACATATATATACAGTCTCCATTATGTGGTAATGAGTCCTTTGCAGTCTACAAATCAGGATTCTATCTTGACATGCTATTACACGAGCGGCTGTATATGCGGACGGCGCTGTATATTGTCGGCGTACTGTCTGTCAATAGAATGTTTAATAGCCCCCGCAGCACTTCTACCAAACAAAGATGTAATATGCATTGTCTCAAAAACTATAGACATCTGATATTTTTGATAGCCTGCTATTTTGGAAGTTTGCACCAAAATAAAACTGGCGTTAACCCTGTATGGTTTATCAAGCAGAAGAGAGTCGCCCCAGGTCATCTTGAATTAGACACCACGCCCAACGTCATGCAACCCATTCTCGAGCTTACACTCTCCACATAGGATAGTTTGCCCTTACAATATCATAGCTTGGATAGTATAAGGAATCCACACGAGCGCGCTGTATATGCGGACGGCGCTGCTCGTCAATAGAATGTTTAAATAGCCACAGCATAAAAAAAGTAAATTTGTTCCATTTTTGATCTTTGAAGAAAATAAAATAAATTATGAACAATTTTAGATAAAAATCAAACTTTTTCCTCCCATCCCCTGTAAATCCAATCTGTTTGATCGATTGCCTCGTCTCGCTCCTCATTCTCGTACAACTGCATACCCTTCCAATGCAAAACCCTTCCCCACCCCACCCGTCCTCCTTAAATTCCGCCCCATTCGCTTCTTTCAGTGTGACATTTTATTTTCTCAACAACCTATCACCCTCCCGATTCCATGCATTTCCGTTTTGATTAACCTTCTTCCCAACGTTCCTATCCTACTTCATAACAACCCGCCCCCCCTCCTCCACTACCCCTTTCACATCCCTACCCGTCCCGCCCTGCCACGCCACGCCCCGCCCTTCTCCACCCATCATGTACCACCCATGCCTCTCTTAACTTTAGATTACGTTCAAAAACCCTGACAAACAGCCCCACCCCTAACCCTGGCTCCCCCACCGGCTACAAACTACACGTTCATTGCTTCGTCTCTCCCCACCTATCCTCTCCCCCTCCACCCCAACCCCCCCCTCCCCAGGTCATCACGTCAACATTTCATTGTATGACCTTTATAATTTAATTCCTGCCTTCAGACCCCACTAATACCATCGTCGCAACCACTTTCTTCCCCGTCCCTCCTACAGTACGTCCCTCTATCGTCTCCAATGGGAGGCTACCCGCCCCCCCCACCCCACCACCACCACCATCCGCTCTCTCTCTCTCAATGGAATACTCCAATATCGATAATTATTTTATTTATAACCTTTCTATCTAAACCCCGCCCTTTACTGAACACCTTTTCGCCCTGCCCATGCTCCAACCACCCACGCAGCAGACATCAACACTAATCCCCCACCCCAAAGCCCAGCCTCACCTTTTCTCCCCACCCACCTCAACCTCCGCTGCACTGCACTCGTTCACATTTCCAGCATGCAACGCTGCGCCCGGCGGCGCATTTGAGAAAAATCAATGGTCCCTGCGGAACGATTGAGCCTCTATCTGACCTCAAACATCGCATACTCAAAATTAAATCTCAATTTAAATTGATATATATTGATATATAGATATATATATATAGAGAGAGAGAGATCTATATATATATATATATATATATATATAATATATATATAACATATATATATATATATATATATATATATATATATATATATTATATATATTATATTCTGATCTGCTATAGTTTATCGTGGACTGACAGCATATATATACCATATACATTAATATATACCTATTATTATATCTTATATATATATATCCGATACTCCGCTAACCCCCCCCCCGACCCCACCACCACCATATCCGCTCTCTCTCTCTCAATGGAATACTCAATATCGATATATATTATATATATATAATATATATATATTATATTTACTATAGTTTAAAGGACATGACACTATGATTCCTCGTCCTACATGGTGATGGTATGAAAGCCACAGGGTGAGAAACATATAGCATTGGCTCTATCGCAGCTATCTTCTATGCCAGAGACTGCGGCCGGGCCAAAAGTAACCCCTGTCCTCAAAGCGAGTGTAATTAGTATATCAGGCCGTTTTCCGAAATGATTTTTCGTATGAAAAGTGATGTACCGATGGATAATTTATCAATTTGCCTTGCCTAAGTGAATGAATGTTTCTGGTAAATCATGTGATAAATTCCAACTACACTTACTATGATTTTGTTATCACTCGTTACTTGTTTCTAGATTTTCATAGCTCAGTTGCATTTATTATTTGATTGTAAATCAATGTTGCTTAATTGAAAATTTTTGGTAATTTTGGTTTTCGGTTAAACTAAAATATTCCAGACACTTTTTCCATCACTGATTCACTCCAAAAGGTATTCATGTGAGTGGGTAAAGCCTCAGGGAGTATTTGCAAAGAAGGCAGGCATCAGCAAATGAAAAGAGAATAAAAAAGGGGGCCAATATGCACCACAGCAATGTTTACAGAATCATGAATTTAATCGAAAACAAGGCCAGAGGTTGTTATTCAGTGAACGTGGGGTAGCATCTTACACAAATACACCTTTTTTGATATTCAATTAGGTTCTTATGCACTGATTGGTAAAGAAACTTTGGCTGCCTTTTTTGTGTTTAGATGGCACAGCTGAAGGGGGCTGTGTTTGACTGTCTCTTCCTTGCCAGGCCTACAGGGGCAAGAAAGCGGGTACACGTTACTATGAGGCCTGGCAGTGATGAAGTTGATGCAGGGCTGGCATCCCACCGAAGTTATATAAAAGATGTCTACAGCAAATTGACCTTGCATGTGATTAGTGACATGGAGCAAAAACAAAAATGATTATCACGCAGTTAGTGCGTGCATAAACTTTTTCTAACTCCTGACACAGCTAACATACAATGTATATATTTACATTCACATTGCACTTACAAGACATTATTCAATAACCTGTCTGATACCCTATACAGTTGTGATGTCACTCATCAGCCAGGTGGTTACTTGCTCTTGCTGATTGTAAAAAAGGCGCCAACTATACGATAGGTAAAACTAGCATGTATGCTTTGTTTTTATGGGTTCTATTCATTGGCTTTCAGAGAAACAGACGAATTATGTTGGCCAACCTCAATCAACAGCTGTCAATGATAGTAAGAGTATATAAATAGTTCACATATTAAGTATATGGCTTTTTCAAAATATAAATTCTCTAACTGCAATAACCATTTGATTAAATGTAACTGAAGTATATACGTGATGCAGGTGCGGAGAGTGAAAAGAGAATCACTGGTAGGTGTATGCATTTATTGTTTCAATAATCCATACAAGAATTGGCTATATCATCAAAACGCCCAGATAAAATATGATTGGTCCATAGCATCTACATGTATGCTTTATTTTGTTCAGCTGACCAGTCAGAACTCAGTAGACTTGTTGGTAAGTGTAATACTTTTATTGGCTCTGTGATCATACATGGATGTCTCTTTCATGATAATATAACTAGAATGGAAAGACATCATTATAACCTGGTACAAACTTGATTTGATTCAGATGACAAACAAACCGAAATTTCAGTTGGAATGTGCATGCTTTTATTGTTTACGTTATATTTTGCTGAACTACATGTCAACCTTCAGGTTGTTGGACTATTAAGTTAACTCAAAAAACATAAGTTTTGATTCATTTTCAACAGAATTAACCTTTAAGGCCTTATAGTGAAAAAAATGCAATCTTCAGATTAGGTGAATGGATATCCCAAATAAACCAGGAAATTCTGTGCATACATATACAAGGTATTGTGTTTGTTTAGTCATCTAATTTCTTGTATTTTTTCAGCTCCTGGAAATGAAAAGTGGGAAGACAAAGTGTCAGAAGATGACATCCCACTAAGTTTGTTAAGATTTGTCACAAATGGATAGAATCAATAAATATGAAAATGTTCAGATCATCTGTCCACATCATGGATTTCTTCACTTCATCATCATCTTAGTATAAACCCTGGTTGGGGGGGGCACTTGGCCTTATTCTGGATAGGGGTGTGCCGCGGGACCTCGAAAACCCGTACCAGTCGTACAAGGTCAAAATGGCCAAAAGCATACCCTGTCGTACAAGGTATTATGCGAATGTATAACCCCTCATACAGATTGAAGATGAAAAACATACCCTGTCATACAAGTATGAGGCCAAAAACCTGTCGTACAAGTCGAGAGGCCGAAAAAACATACCCCATTGCGCGGCACATATGTACTACCTCTATACACTTAAGTGCCCCCCCCCCCCGGGTGTAAACAACAACACCAGTGGGGGCTTTTAGATATATGTATGAAATTAGATGAGAAAAGATGCATATCTGTTGAAACATTTCACTGAAGAAGGTGGGAGTTGTTGGTGTTCGTCATCACTAATTGTAAAGATAGGTGATGATGAACACATCCACATCCACCTTCTAAAAAGACGTACTCTTGTTAGATCTGATCAACTATTTAGGTGATGATGTAAACAAACGAATGCGACACAAAATGTGAGGACAACTATCCGATACAACTGATATTAAACATCGAAACACAGGAACAGATAAAGTCAGCATCACTACGTGTTCAAACGTAAATATGAGCGATAACATGACACCGATAATATCTAGCACTAACTTCTAATGCATTATCTTCAAAATCGCACTAAGATCGTACGCAAAACATGAATATACGATAAAATTGCGTAATTCGATTCATCAGTCAACTTAATTAAGTTCCTTGTGCCTCGCTTTGTCCACGAATGCGAGAGTTGGAACGACGATGGCGGTTTGACACTTAGTTGGTCTGCAGATCAATTGTTTTGTTTAGGCAGAGGCTATTCGTACGGCAGCCGTACGAATAAGATGGGAATTGGCTATCCGTACGGCAGCCGTACGAATAGATGGGAATAGGCTATTCGTACGGCAGCCGTACGAATAAGATGGGAATTGGCTATCCATACGAATAAAAGTGTTTTGGCTATTCGTATGATTAATAGGGTGCATTTTGGCTCTTCGTACGAATAAGATATATATCGGTTGTTTTGGATATGCGCACAATACGAGTAGCTAGTTATACAGTTAATGTCTTTCAGGACAGCTCAACATATTTCATCATAGTACCAAGTCATTGTAAGTGTTGTGGTGGGATGTGGAACTTCAATATATATGCTCTTAGCTGTGTAAATACTTTGCCTAGCAATGTTGTACAAGGTAAGAAGAGAAAGGCCTAGAAGCGTGGACTAGTTGGATGGAACTTAGTTGTTGTAATTAAGTATTTGCCTATTTAGAAAAATACCCAAAATATTAAGGATATGGAGTCTTTTTACACTATCACAAAACACCTCCTTGGCTTAGTAATCAAATTAAAAAGATATAGCTATGGATTGATAGAAATGTACAACAGAGTGCTGGTAAAAGTAAAGAAATAATTTGTAAAATTTGTTGTGAAAAATGTTTATTCACACTTTAGAACTTAAACAAACCAGTTCATGAAACACACCTCATGCAGCAGTCGGACAAGGTTGTCTCCAGGAAGGACCTGCACAACATCCGCGCCTCTCTTCGTGGCAACAAAACTGATGAGGCCAAGGTTATCGATGTTCTAGATGGCTTTTTGCTCCAGGATCCGAATCCCTCAGTGGCAGTGAAGACGACAGACCAAGGGGTAGTCATTGTTATTGCTGTCCAGACCAGCACCATGGCAGAAAGCTTCACCAAGTTCCCAGAAGTCCTGCTTATGGATGGAACCTACAGGACCAACACAAACAGGATGCCACTCTACACAGTGCAGGTAAAGGATGGGAATGGGAAAGGCCAGACATGTGGCTATGCTTTCATGGCGGAGGAAAGCCATGAGAACATTGATTTTTTACTTAACTACATAGTTCAAAGGAACCGAGAAGCTCAAAAAAAGACCAGGAATTTTATCATCGAAAAAGACTTCACAGTAGTGAAGGCCATAAAAAATGTTTTTCCGGATACACACATTGTGATATGTGCCTTTCATGTGAGCAAGACTTTCAGGCAGGAAGTTGCCAAGCTGCAGTGCTCCCTTGAGGAGAAGGAAAGGATCCGGGTAATCCTTCAGCAAATGCTCCATGCCCGAACGACTGGCGCCTATGAGGAGGCATTCAAGAGTTTGCAGAAAACAGCTCCAGATAGGCTTAATGCATACTTAGTGGCCAACTGGCATAGTTGCCAGTGCCAGTGGGTCCGTTATCTCGTTGATGCGGATTTGACTCTGGGGGTGATAACTACAAACAGTCTAAGAGTCCCTCCACCAAAAATATTCAAATGCGTAGTACATGCCAATATGACTCTGGCTGATTGCTTACAGTCTGTCATTGAGTATTACCAAGGCCAGATGGACAACTCCTTTGTTATGAAGAGTTTTGGTGACGTCCAGAAAACCGTTGACAGGGACCCCTCCAGACAAGAGGCAAGTCATTGCTGTGACATCCTGACGCCATACGCCCACAATTTTTATGCTTAACACAGTTGGGTTTTGTACTGTTATGTACAGGTAAAACTGGCCGGCTACAGGTATGTCATGATACCTCACTGCTTTGGTGCATCAAGCACCTTTGTCAAAGGACGCCAGTCAACAGGGGAACACTGGATGCTGTTCGTGGCAGACATTGCAGACATCTCGCTCCAACGGAATGACCGCTACAAGGATGGCGAGGCTCAGCTGGTTAGCCACTGGCAGTAAGTCTCACCAGTTCTCCAACTCACACTGTTCACACAGGCACATTGCAGCTCAAAGAATAGGAAATGAAGGAGATGTTTCATTTTTATTCGTTTTGTGTTTTCAGGAAGTACATGAACATAAGAGCCAGTGTCACTGGGGAAATCCTGCTGGACTGGCAGCATGAACCTTAACTCAGTGGGCAGCAAAGTGATGGGTCCAGCTGTGGTGTTTTTGTCCTAATGGTATGACCCATTCTGTTGCTGTTCATTTCTTTATGTTAGGCTATTTGTTTGGATTTGTTGGGTGACTTTTTATGAATGGCCATTCATAGATGATGCATGATAAAACTGTAACCACTCCTGACTGCTTTCAGAATGCAGGGGCATTGGCTTGTGGGGCTCTGCCATCAGTCATGGATCAGCAACACTGCTCTAAGTACAGATGCTATGTTGCTAACCGCCTCATGACTGCTGATGCAGCCACTAGCAACAGATGTGCTGCCATGGAGAGATGTACAAATCCTCCCCATAAACAAGTTAAATGGGTGCTCTGCTCTGGTTGCTACTTGTGGTACCACTTTCAGTGTGCCAATGTTACCAAGTGACCCAGAGGCATTTTTTTCTGCCCTGGTTGTTAAGTTGCTGAGGTGCCCAGAGGCAATGGTTCCTGTCCTTGGGAAAGGTGTGTGCGTGTGTGTTTTATGAACTGTTTTTTCTTAGTTATAAAGTAACAGTTTCATGTTGTATGGCTAATGTTCTGGTAACATGTCATTACCGCATTATGTTTTATGTATGAACCGACCTAACTCGTAACTACTTGTCTGTGTTGTTGCTGAGGTGCCCAGAGGCAATTGTTCCTGTCCTAGGGAAAGGTGTGTGTGTGTGTGTATGTTTCATGAACTGTTATGTTTAAGTTGTAAAGTGTGAATACATGTTGTTCACAACTGTAATACAAATCATTTCTTTACTTTTACCAGCACCCTTGGAAAAGGTGTGTGTGTGTTTCATGAACTGGTTTGTTTAAGTTCTAAAGTGTGAATAAACATTTTTCACAACAAATTTTACAAATTATTTCTTTACTTTTACCAGCACTCTGTTGTACATTTCTATCAATCCATAGCTATATCTTTTTAATTTGATTACTAAGCCAAGGAGGTGTTTTGTGATAGTGTAAAAAGACTCCATATCCTTAATATTTTGGGTATTTTTCTAAATAGGCAAATACTTAATTACAACAACTAAGTTCCATCCAACTAGTCCACGCTTCTAGGCCTTTCTCTTCTTACCTTGTACAACATTGCTAGGCAAAGTATTTACACAGCTAAGAGCATATATATTGAAGTTCCACATCCCACCACAACACTTACAATGACTTGGTACTATGATGAAATATGTTGAGCTGTCCTGAAAGACATTAACTGCATAACTAGCTACTCGTATTGTGCGCATATCCAAAACAACCGATATATATCTTATTCGTACGAAGAGCCAAAATGCACCCTATTAATCATACGAATAGCCAAAACACTTTTATTCGTATGGATAGCCAATTCCCATCTTATTCGTACGGCTGCCGTACGAATAGCCTATTCCCATCTATTCGTACGGCTGCCGTACGGATAGCCAATTCCCATCTTATTCGTACGGCTGCCGTACGAATAGCCTCTGCCTAAACAAAACAATTGATCTGCAGACCAACTAAGTGTCAAACCGCCATCGTCGTTCCAACTCTCGCATTCGTGGACAAAGCGAGGCACAAGGAACTTAATTAAGTTGACTGATGAATCGAATTACGCAATTTTATCGTATATTCATGTTTTGCGTACGATCTTAGTGCGATTTTGAAGATAATGCATTAGAAGTTAGTGCTAGATATTATCGGTATCATGTTATCGCTCATATTTACGTTTGAACACGTAGTGATGCTGACTTTATCTGTTCCTGTGTTTCGATGTTTAAATATCAGTTGTATCGGATAGTGTCCTCACATTTTGTGTTTCGATCGATTTGATTACATACATCTGATAGACCTCTAAATATAATCGCAATTGATCAGCACAAGTCTAACAAGAGTACGTCTGTTTTAGAAGGTGGATGTGGATGGTGTTCATCATCACCTATCTTTACAATTAGTGATGACGATCACCAACAACTCCCACCTTCTTCAGTGAAATGTTTCAACAGATATGCATCTTTTCTCATCTAATTTCATACATATATCTAAAAGCCCCCACTGGTGTTGTTGTTTACACCCGGGGGGGGGGCACTTAAGTGTATAGTGGTAGTACATATGTGCCGCGCAATGGGGTATGTTTTTTCGGCCTCTCGACTTGTACGACAGGTTTTTTGGCCTCATACTTGTATGACAGGGTATGTTTTTCATCTTCAATCTGTATGAGGGGTTATACATTCGCATAATACCTTGTACGACAGGGTATGCTTTTGGCCATTTTGACCTTGTACGTCTGGTACGGGTTTTCGAGGTCCCGCGGCACACCCCTATCCAGAATAAGGCCAAGTGCCCCCCCCCCAGGGTTTATACTAAGATGATGATGAAGTGAAGAAATCCATGATGTGGACAGATGATCTGAACATTTTCATATTTATTGATTCTATCCATTTGTGACAAATCTTAACAAACTTAGTGGGATGTCATCTTCTGACACTTTGTCTTCCCACTTTTCATTTCCAGGAGCTGAAAAAATACAAGAAATTAGATGACTAAACAAACACAATACCTTGTATATGTATGCACAGAATTTCCTGGTTTATTTGGGATATCCATTCACCTAATCTGAAGATTGCATTTTTTTCACTATAAGGCCTTAAAGGTTAATTCTGTTGAAAATGAATCAAAACTTATGTTTTTGAGTTAACTTAATAGTCCAACAACCTGAAGGTTGACATGTAGTTCAGCAAAATATAACGTAAACAATAAAAGCATGCACATTCCAACTGAAATTTCGGTTTGTTTGTCATCTGAATCAAATCAAGTTTGTACCAGGTTATAATGATGTCTTTCCATTCTAGTTATATTATCATGAAAGAGACATCCATGTATGATCACAGAGCCAATAAAAGTATTACACTTACCAACAAGTCTACTGAGTTCTGACTGATCAGCTGAACAAAATAAAGCATACATGTAGATGCTATGGACCAATCATATTTTATCTGGGCGTTTTGATGATATAGCCAATTCTTGTATGGATTATTGAAACAATAAATGCATACACCTACCAGTGATTCTCTTTTCACTCTCCGCACCTGCATCACGTATATACTTCAGTTACATTTAATCAAATGGTTATTGCAGTTAGAGAATTTATATTTTGAAAAAGCCATATACTTAATATGTGAACTATTTATATACTCTTACTATCATTGACAGCTGTTGATTGAGGTTGGCCAACATAATTCGTCTGTTTCTCTGAAAGCCAATGAATAGAACCCATAAAAACAAAGCATACATGCTAGTTTTACCTATCGTATAGTTGGCGCCTTTTTTACAATCAGCAAGAGCAAGTAACCACCTGGCTGATGAGTGACATCACAACTGTATAGGGTATCAGACAGGTTATTGAATAATGTCTTGTAAGTGCAATGTGAATGTAAATATATACATTGTATGTTAGCTGTGTCAGGAGTTAGAAAAAGTTTATGCACGCACTAACTGCGTGATAATCATTTTTGTTTTTGCTCCATGTCACTAATCACATGCAAGGTCAATTTGCTGTAGACATCTTTTATATAACTTCGGTGGGATGCCAGCCCTGCATCAACTTCATCACTGCCAGGCCTCATAGTAACGTGTACCCGCTTTCTTGCCCCTGTAGGCCTGGCAAGGAAGAGACAGTCAAACACAGCCCCCTTCAGCTGTGCCATCTAAACACAAAAAAGGCAGCCAAAGTTTCTTTACCAATCAGTGCATAAGAACCTAATTGAATATCAAAAAAGGTGTATTTGTGTAAGATGCTACCCCACGTTCACTGAATAACAACCTCTGGCCTTGTTTTCGATTAAATTCATGATTCTGTAAACATTGCTGTGGTGCATATTGGCCCCCTTTTTTATTCTCTTTTCATTTGCTGATGCCTGCCTTCTTTGCAAATACTCCCTGAGGCTTTACCCACTCACATGAATACCTTTTGGAGTGAATCAGTGATGGAAAAAGTGTCTGGAATATTTTAGTTTAACCGAAAACCAAAATTACCAAAAATTTTCAATTAAGCAACATTGATTTACAATCAAATAATAAATGCAACTGAGCTATGAAAATCTAGAAACAAGTAACGAGTGATAACAAAATCATAGTAAGTGTAGTTGGAATTTATCACATGATTTACCAGAAACATTCATTCACTTAGGCAAGGCAAATTGATAAATTATCCATCGGTACATCACTTTTTCTTCGGAAAACGGCCTGATATACTAATTACACTCGCTTTGAGGACAGGGGTTACTTTTGGCCCGGCCGCAGTCTCTGGCATAGAAGATAGCTGCGACCGAGCCAATGCTAAACCCTGTGGCTGCTACCATCCCCTGTCATACGAAAATCATTTCACCTTTGACACTAACAGAAATGACCAAGCATATGTTGTCACCCATAAATGTATTTCAAACCCACCATCATAGGACGAGGACATGCTGTCAGTCACGATAAACTATAGCAGAATATAATATATATATATATATATTTATATATATATATATATATATATATATATATATATATATATGTATATATATATGTATATGTTTATGTATATATATGCTGTCAGTCACGATAAACTATAGCAGAATATATATATATATATATATATATATATATATATGTTTATATATATATATATATATATATATATATATATATATATATATATATATATATATATATATATATATATATATCAATTTAAATTGAGATTTAATTTTGAGTATGCGATGTTTGAGGTCAGATAGAGGCTCAATCGTTCCGCAGGGACCATTGATTTTTTTCTCAAATGCGCCGCCGGGCGCAGCGTTGCATGCTGGAAATGTGAACGAGTGCAGTGCAGCGGAGGTTGAGGTGGGTGGGGAGAAAGGTGAGGCTGGGCTTTGGGGTGGGGGATTAGTGTTGATGTCTGCTGCGTGGGTGGTTGGAGCATGGGCAGGGCGAAAAGGTGTTCAGTAAAGGGCGGGGTTTAGATAGAAAGGTTATAAATAAAATAATTATCGATATTGGAGTATTCCATTGAGAGAGAGAGAGCGGATGGTGGTGGTGGTGGGGTGGGGGGGGGCGGGTTAGCGGAGACGTACTGTAGGAGGGACGGGGAAGAAAGTGGTTGCGACGATGGTATTAGTGGGGTCTGAACGCAGGAATTAAATTATAAAGGTCATACAATGAAATGTTGACGTGATGACCTGGGGGGGGGGGGGGGTTGGGGGGGGGGAGGGGGAGGGGATAGGTGGGGAGAGACGAAGCAATGAACGTGTAGTTTGTAGCCGGTGGGGGAGCCAGGGTTAGGGGTGGGGCTGTTTGTCAGGGTTTTTGAACGTAATCTAAAGTTAAGAGAGGCATGGGTGGTACATGATGGGTGGAGAAGGGCGGGGCGTGGCGTGGCGGGGGGGGGTTGTTATGAAGTAGGATAGGAACGTTGGGAAGAAGGTTAATCAAAACGGAAATGCATGGAATCGGGAGGGTGATAGGTTGTTGAGAAAATAAAATGTCACACTGAAAGAAGCGAATGGGGCGGAATTTAAGGAGGACGGGGTGGGGTGGGGAAGGGTTTTGCATTGGAAGGGTATGCAGTTGTACGAGAATGAGGAGCGAGAGAGGCAATCGATCAAACAGATTGGATTTACAGGGGATGGGAGGAAAAAGTTTGATTTTTATCTAAAATTGTTCATAATTTATTTTATTTTCTTCAAATTATCAAAAATGTTCTGTTTTTAACAAATATTACATCTTTTTTTATGCTGTGGGCTATTAAACATTCTATTGACGAGCAGCGCCGTCCGCATATACAGCCGCTCGTGTGGGATTCCTTATACTATCCAAGCTATGATATTGTAAGGGGCATTGACCACTATCCTATGGTGGAGAGTGTAAGCTCGAGAATGGGTTGTGATCATAAAACATGTGGTGGTTTCCAACGAAGGTAGTTGTGGTCGGGGGGGGGGGGCAGTAAGCAGCTTCAGACACCAACATTCTGATATGTAATTAACCACGATATTGCGATAAGACTAGTGCCAACGCAATTTATTGGGTATGAAGTACCCAGCGATAATGCATTCTTGTTATCCAACACTAATGAAACAAAACCCGCGATGCCTTGTGGGGGAAAGAGCGGCGAATCTGCAATGGCAATCGCAGTCGGCAACCCGTCCATTGATACACCACATAATAACCCCTTTGTTACACAAGCAATTCAAGATGGCTTTAGCCTAAAATGGCGGCTTGTCGAATCATGTATAACGCACTAGGTGCCTTTCCTTGATGACTGTAGTGTTGATTATGATTGGTACTTCATTAGAGAGAATCATTCCCTACTATCGCAGCATGTTAGTTTGCCAACCTTTTCTGCCATCGCATTGTGCCTTCAACAATTTCAAGATGTCATGACATTGTGTATTGTTATTTCGGTATTGGCACAATTACTTTGAAATGCACTGCATTGTCACAGCTTGACGTACGTGTAATTTGTGGACGCTTCCTTGATTTACTTTAGTTGAGCTTATCTTTTCCCTATTATTGCATTCGCTCATTACGATTTATGTAATACAACTATTAACAGATGAAGCAACTGTTTTTTCTCCAAGCTTATTTAAAGTACAGCAATGGTAAATGCTCCAGAAATAGAATGATCAAATTCAGTTGCTACCCCGAAAAGTTCACAAGGACAACAATTGGTATTGCTATATATGTATGGCATTAAACGAATGAGGAATCGTACTGCTAAAGTTGCGTTAAATTATTGTCGACATTATACGCTGTAGAAGCCGGAGTCTATTAGAGTGGTGTGTAACCTACGATCAATTCCGTTGTTCTCAATTATTCAACTTTAGAACGAAACATGGTATAATCGTGAGCCTCAATATTTGATTACTGTCAATTTGTCACACACACATCAGTCATCCATTTGTCTATTTATCGCAATGCATTAGATCTTCAAGGATCAAAGAGAAAGATTGGTGGCTTCTATCTGATGGGGCCAAACCTTGCAGCGAGAGTACACTCTGGTGTATTTTCTTTCATATTTAAATAGTGCTATGTAAAAACGACGAACGTAAGTAAACGGTATGGTTGCTCACATATGAATAAACGGTTATGGGAAATCTTCCGCTTGGATAGTCATTGTCTTGTTTACGATTTAAACAGAATACAGCTATGCAATATATTACTTAGTGTGCGCATTTATGAATTGAACATAACATATCCATCTCAAATCTATGCATCAGCAAAAATATAATTATTTTATTATCGGACGCGAAAACGTTATGAATTTGAATATCATACACGTTATTATCCATTTTCAGTTGACCAATATCTGATCATTGAGAAGCATATAACAGGACCGTTATGAGTGATGCGATGCATTTTATGGCTTGTCGCACACTTGTCGCAAAAATGGTGGCTGCATAAGTCCATACACCAAACATTATGTTAATTGAAAACGTAACGCAGAATATTGACCCAATATTATCTCAATGTATACAACTATTATGTCATTTGCTCCAACAAACATTCTTCTATGTTTGTTTACACCTGTAAAAACGCTAATCATTGACCGATCGTCTTACAGAAGTCATTCTGATCCTGATCATGAGAACGGCCGTTAATGGTAAGTTATGGCTATGAGACACTGATGCGTAATGTCATGTTTTATGCTGGATTAAACATTGACACACTACATAAGTCAATTGAATAGCTTATGCTACACCATAGCAACATTCTACCGCTCTGGTAGTTATTATTACGTCATCAACCACTTATGAATTCGCTGCTGTTTCAATGCTGTTACAATTTGCTCCTATTAGCAACGCCAATCAAGAAAGGGCAAAGGTAAACACTCACCTTGACTGGCTCAACTCTTGCTGCTTCATACGGTATCCAAGCAATGAGTACTACATTAGTGCATAATGAACAAAGGTGCATGAACTGTGCGCAAAATCTCGCTCCTTGCCTTAATAACTGCTGACATGGTAAGCACATGCATGCGCCGACAACAGACAAGCAACACTTCAGATTTCAAATCCCCTTGCCAGGTTTATATTGTTGTTGGCATTCCGCCTGACATTCTCTCGAGTAAGACAAGAAAATCCATTATATAGTATATCAATAATAAGACAGTATCAATGCACTGGATAGGTCTATATATAAAATATCATCAAAACAATACACTTCAGCCAATCTGATATAAGTTGCAAATACAAAATCAACGAGTTGGAACCCTTGATGAATTGCATATCAAAACAATTGATATTTACTCCCATTGATATTCCACCCTTGAAAATATTGGCCACTTGGTAATAGTTTGCTCTCCTGTTTCCTTCCGTGTCTGATTCAATGCAACAAAAGTGCGGAGACAGTAAGTTCATGGTTTCATCAAGGAAACTAACGATGCAGAGTTGAACGGTTTTACAATGTCACCTAGCAGCAACCAGATTTTGAGAAGGTGCCTCACAGAGCACCACTGCTCTAACATGGCAACACTATGGAGGGTCTTAATATCAAGCACACCTTGCAAGTTTTATAATGAAGCTTTTCTCACGAGTCATTTGCTTACCAGCCGCTATTCTGGTTGCGTATCACTCTTCGCAAAGTCACAGTATAATCCCATCTCCCCGGAATCTAGCTGAGGCGCGAAATTTATCTTAGGGATAAATGAAAAGGGAAGAGAAAAGGGAGAAAGAGAGAGGCAGGGAGAGAAAAGGTATAAAGAGAGAGATATGCATTTATTTATATAGATATAGAGAGAGAGATAGATATATATAAGAGAGATATATATATATATATATATAGGGAGATATATATATATATAGTATATATATATATATAATATATATATATATAGACAGGGATATATATATATATATATATATATATAGACATATATAGGCATATATATATATATATATATATATATATAGATATATCTATCTCTATATATATATATATATATATATATATAATATATATATATATCTATATATATATATATATATATATATATATATATCTCTATATATATATATATATATGTACATAGATATATCTATATCTCTATATATATATTAGATATGCATATATATATATATATATATATATATATATAATATATATATATATATATATTATATATAGAAATATATCTCTATATATATATATATATATATATATATATATATCTATATATATCTATATATATATATATATACATATATAATATATATATATATATATATATATCTCTATATATGTAAATCTCTTTTTATATATATATATATATATATATATCTGTATATATATATGTATCTATATATATATATATCTATTTATATATACCAAATATATTTATGTATATATATATATTGTGTAAATATATATATATATCTATATATATATATATATATATATATATATATATATATATATATATATATATATATATATATATATATAAACTGTTACACCATATTCGAGGATGTAAATCGGAATGGATCACCACTCAGTAGAGTGCCCCGTCCCATCAAAAATAGCTCGACTTTTCCAACCTATTCCTGGGCAAATGCTCATGCGGTCGATCACAATCAAAACCGCCTTATATCAGTTGGAGCGGTTTTTCTCTACCATCTGTAAAACCGCCCATTGAAATTGCAACCAGTCTAATCGCTAAGTTTCCTGTTTTCCTCCGTTCGCCTTTTGAGATTGCAGCAATGTCTATAAAACGTCATGTTATGAATTGTATATCAGATAACATTATATCACTCTTGGGGCATATTCTCTCCCTTATAACGTGCATTTCTAGTGTTAAGCGATGAAGACACGTCTTCATTAAACAAACCAATGTATTTTGATCGCTTATAGATCGAAGAGGTCATTTTGGAGAATGATACAGTCAACATCGATGCGCACATTAATCAAATATCTATCTCGAAAATTGCGTTTGGCAGAAACACAGTGCTGTGTAATTCTTACCAAACAATGATTGAGGGGGTGAGTGTTATTCTGTAGTTACTTGTGACCTTCTGATTAATACAGTTAACGCGTTTCTGTTCCCCACCACCTACTATTGCTAAGTTTATATGCAGGTAAGCCCATGTCTGATCGCGATAAAGCCACAGAGTTTTGCTTTACGTACTTTTCTATTGTGAATACGACCAGTTTAAAATAGATGCATGTTCAGATCCAGGTAGTTATTGTTCACACACACACCTGCTGGAGCTTTAAGTCGAAAACCAGATGGCGAATTTTTCGAGTGCAAATGTCGACTTGGCGCGGTAATTAGCTGATGTAATGCAAACTGAGACGACGCACTGCATATTGGTTCAGGTTTATAAGTTCATAACCAATTTATATCCATTTGGTAGAAAAATCTGTACACATAAGTAATAACTCGAAGCATTGCAGTTTTCCATATTTATTGTACCCCTCGGCACGCCTCACCTATTTATGCTGTCAATTTGTCATAAACACCAATCACCCATCTGTCTATTTATAGCAGTGAGATATCACTAATGGCAAGGGAATGCTAAATTGTAGCTAAAACCGTCACACCTTATGTGTGAAGACGGGAGATGACTAACGGTTCCCGATAAATGGTAATCTGTCATGTCTGTGAGTCACGATTGCACGTGTATCAGATGTAAGAATGACGTAAATAGCTCCAATTTGGGTACAGTGCCAATAACCCAAATAACACATAACATAAAATGATTATATATTTTTTTCATATCTTAAGAGTGCAATGTACATATGACGAACGTAAGTACACGGTATGGTAGTTCACATATGAATAAAAAGGAAATAAGAAAACTTCCGCTTGGATAGTTATTGTCTACTTTACGATTAAAACACCTATGCAATAAATTATTTAGTGTGCGCATTTATTAACTTGATTCATAACAAATCCATATTAAAACGGTTATGCATTCAATATCTCCCCATAATTTGCACATGCAAAAAGTGCCTTGCTGACATAAGTCCCAAGTATAATTTATTTTCGACATAATCGGACGTTAAAATGTAATGAATCTTGAATGTAACACACGTTATTGCATTTTCAGTTGACCATGTTGACCTAACGATTTCCATTGTTTCTTTGCTATCACTAGACACATAACGCCTTCAATTGATTCTTTGCTATCACCAGACACCTAACGCCTTCCATTGTTTCGTTTTAACCACCTAACCCCTAACTCATTCCATGGATTCTTTTCTATCACCAGACATCTAACACCTTCCATTGATACTTTTTAACCACCAGACACCTAACGCTTACCACTGATTCTTTGCTATCACGAGACCTCTAACGCCATCCATTATTTCTTTGCTACAACCAGATACCTGACGTCTTCCATTGTTTCTTTGCTATCACCAGACACCTAACGCCTTCCCTTGTATATGACATGAGCAACTGTTGGTGCATTTATATCAGATATCCCCGCCGCAGAAACCTTCTGCATGTCTGATTGGTCTGATTTTGTCATTTATTATTATGTAAATATACAACCTGCTGCATGTATATATATATTGCCTGTATTCACCCCAGTCAAAGTCTATCTTGTCGTTTTATAGCTTAGCTGACATTAATCGTCCTCTGAGCTATTATTGTTTTAAGCTAATTGTTTGATAAATTCTAATTCAATAAAACATAAAAAAGCCACGATCATCTGGTTTAACTCAGGAATTCCGTGCTTGGATCATCCGAAGCACAAAGATTATGACCAGACACCATCATTCACCTGGAAGCATACTTTCCTGTAGACTTTCTTATAATCTAACCTTTCATATTCTGATTCGCAGTCTATAATATCTCGGCGTCCGTTTCCTCTCACGAACAGATTGATGTGGGTGTTTCTTATTCAATCTGTGCACTCTATTTTTCGACAAATATTGACCAATTAGCTTCGTTGTGAGTGCTTTATTATCAGCCAATACGGCATGCTCGCTCAACCTCCCAAGGCGTAATCTCATCGTCCAATGGTCAAGACTCTCTGTTTTTACCATACATTTCTTTAATCAAGGCATTAACTATATGCCTTGTATCATGGAAGAAGATTTGCTTAGGATAACTATGAAAATGATACTTTTTCACAAACATGCAATGACGAAACGCAGTTTAGTTTACTTTACAATTAAAGTTTTTTTTATTGAAGGGTGCCATTTCCAACTACAATACTGAACATCTGAGCGTGTTTGAATCGCATCAAGAGCAAGGGTCATATTTCTATTGCAGTTATCAGATCCGGCAATTGTATTATCGTTGTCCTTGTTCAGGCGGGCTGATAAGCGACTCTTACCAAGGTTAATGAAGCTATATTGTGAAATGTTTGTCTTGACTTGGGTGCGCAAGTGATCAGCTCCGATACCAAAGATTACCCTGCTGCTGTTTCTCTAGATTGAACAACACAGACCTAGTGAATTGAATCTCTGTCAATAGTTTGGGACTTAACTAGTGGATCAGGTGTTTAGTTAGATGATGCATGTGGATATATATGCCAAGGTAATTAGATAAGTTGTATCTTCTATCACATGTAGTACTCGATATCGGAAGCGGAGAGAAATAACTCAGTTAAAGAGAAGCATATGTGCAGGCATTTCTTAGCCTCTGTAGAGAAATATGGTTATTAATTTGTTGTGTACCCCTGGTGCGGACACATCTCCACAACCAAGTAGCTGTACCAAGTTCACGTGAGCAGAATCATACGCATCAGTCGTAACGTTCACCCGTTGGCTTTGTGGATAGTCGCTTATGACAAGAAGCAGAATGTGGCGCTTCGAATTCTGTAGCACGTCGCCTTGCTTCACTTTTTGTCCTTAAAGCACCCATCGATTTGGGTAAATAAACAGGGGTTGCATGTAATTATATACGAAACATCATGAAACTTAAGTTTTTATGTTGGCGATATGTTGCATTGTATGTGTTGACTTATATGACTGGCTATATAATCTAAAAGGCCCTTATGTGACCATCATCGATGATAAATCCATATTCCAATGTGCTGGAGCTGACTTACGTATGTACAGCTTGAGTACGTATCTTGCCGCTTGATGGTTCGGATTGCCCCACTGCATCTGTCACGTGAATAGCTTATGCTGCGCCATGGCAACACTCTATCACGCTGAGAGTTATTATTACGTCATCAACCACTTATGAAGTCATCAGCAATCTGCATTGACGTTGTTCCTGTGTGTTTGCACCTGTTAGCAACGCCAATCAAGGAGGGACCAAGGTAAACACTCACCCTGACTGGCTTAATTGTTGCGGCTTCATACGGGATCTAGCGCAATGAGTACTACATAAGTGCATAATAAATAAAGGTGCTTGGACTGGTCGCACAATCTCGCTCCGTGTCATGATAACTCAGCGGAAGTGGTTAGCCAGTGGTAGGTGGGGCGACAATAGACAAATAAACGACACATGCAGTTCCATCTCCTCTGCCCCAGTTAATGCCTATATATATTTACTCAACTCCTGACGTATCTATTTGAGCTCTCTCTGTTCTTGAAACTCTCTTAAATTTCACACCGTGATTTTGTAAACAAGATTTGTTGCTGTTACGACCCACCCGACTAACGATCTTGCTCTCATCAACATTAGGAAAGATGTGATTCTACAACCATTGTCATATCAATCATATCGCACAATGCGCGTCAGTTCAATAAAGACTGAGCAGTGTATATATGTTGGTGGACGCGAATATATAATTCGGATTTCACTAATGAATTTTAACCATTTTGATTTGGTTGTGCAATTTAGTAAATAAGCACATTGCTTCGTTGGTCGTTTTTCAATACGTTCGGCTGCGGCTTTGCAACAGCACAACCGTCAAAGTGCAAAAGCGTGAGTTTAAACAGGTATTCAAAAGCCATCGATTGTTGCTTTGTGCAGCACACGCATATTTCATTCCCCAGATCACGCACGTAACACCGCAGTTTTTCGACTCTTAAGATAACACAGCGCAGTTATAAAACCGCCAAGCATTTCATTTGTCATCCTAATTGAAAGATGCCTCCTGGATGCTGCATTCAATATATACGCCTTCGCAGTTGCTCGCAAAAAGGAAAACGTTTATATTCAATGTGGCAGATCGATTGATAAGCTGCTTCAATGGCTATTGCGAATGATATTCACAAGAAAGAAACGCCACCCGCTGACAGGCGAATATGCAAATATGTTAATATATACAATTACCTAATGCTATTTTGACTGAGGCCCACCACAAATTTCCATATGCATTGGTGTGTTTTTGCGCAATATTGGTTATAAGGGGTAAATGTACCAGGCTCGATAGTAAAAACTATGCAGCGATCGCGGATCCTTCGGTTCAGTTTTTAGCTACGTATAACACGTTTAATTCAGGAAGTACAGTTTATATCAGAGCATATTTTCACAATTACCCGTTACGTTTCACGATACCAGTTTCTAGAGTGAATTCGTGGCTTTCTCTGGTCTGGTCACCGAGACATAAGCAAGCGCATTATTGTTACGTGATCACAACACTTTTCCCTTGTAAATTTATTCCTGTCATCTACGCCACACAAAGATATACACTCGCATTTATTCTAGTCCATCGTCCCTCCTTCTGGATACAACACATGGGCACGATCTTCATCATACAGTGCCATCATTACGCAGAGGAAACGGTAAGTGGGGAGATTATATTTGTAGTTCGTTGATGGAGAACAAGCAGATTAAATATTTATCGTTCTCTCCGCACCAGTAAGCTCTATAGTTTACTTAAGAATAGAACGAACAGTGCAGGGATGGGCCACAATATCCGCTTTTGTTAACTACGTACTAAGGTAAGATATATATCTACATATACCCCATTTGTATTAACTACGTACACAAAGGAAATATATATATTTATATATGCACATATATACACAAATATATATACATCTACATATATACATATATATTATATATATATATATGTCTATAAACAGTCATATATACAGTAACACATATATATATACATATATATATATATGTACATATATGTATGTATATGCATCATATATATATATACGCATATATATATATATACATATATATACATATATGTATATATACAGATATGTATATATACATATTCATATATATATATATATATATATATATTTATATATATACATATATATACATATATATATATATATATGCATATATATATATATATATAATATATATATATATATATATATATATATATATATATATATATATATATATATATATATAATTATAGGTATATATATATGTGGGTTTATCTGTATATTATATATATATATATATATATATATATTATATATATCTCTATACGATATGGTCCCTCGGAACATTATGATCTAAATCTCTTTTTTATATTATAATATTTCGGTCTTTTTATATATATGGGTTTATATGAATAGACAAGCAAACGATCTATATGCCCCCACGGGCGGATATAGTACATATTAATATATATAATAATATATATATACATATCATATATATATAAATATATATATATATTATATATATATATAAAATGCGCTTTTGTTAACTACTCTTACTAGGTAATATATAACATGCTACACACATACATACACACACACACACATACACATCTATATATATATACATATATACATGTATATTTATGTAATATATACTATATATAAGAATATATAGTCATATTTACATAAACACACATATATATATACATATATATGCATGTATATATGTACATATATGCATGTATAATGATCACTATATATTCGCACATTTATATATATATACATATATGCATATATAAACTGATAAATGTATATATATATATATATATATATATATACATATATATATATATATATATATATATTCATATATAAATATATATACATATATATATATGTGCATATATATATATTAATACATATATATATGTACATATATATATTTGTGTATATATATAAATATGTAAATATATATATGTAATTTTTATATATATATATATTATATATATATATATGTATATATAATCTATATATATATATATATATATATGTGTGGGTATATATTTCCTTATATATATATATATATATATATATATATATACTATATCTATGCTATATATATATATTTATCTATATACATATATATATATATATATATATATATATATATCTCTATATCTATATATATATCTATATATATATATATATATATATATATATATATATATATATATATATATATATATATATATCATTTATATATATGCTACTTGAACAATGAGTAATTGCAAACACGATTAGCAGCATGATTCGCCCACAATGTACGGGCGTATGCATGAGCAGATGACTCAGACTGTGTCTTTGCTATCCACGGTTTTGCATCATGATGTACGCACATTACGAAAGAGGTTAGGTGTGTATTTTTGAGCTTTCAAGGCGCTTAGAATATTTATTACCTCGACATAGAGAGGCAAGAAAAGCGGCTATTTGTCTGTTATGTGGCAGAATATTGCTACCAAATGTATGACGAGAGATCTAACTGCTGTTGTTCAATACTTAGGCCACAAGAATTATTATGATAGCTGCAACAGATATATTTGAAGTGACATCAATGAGGAAGGTGTCGGTGAAGCACGTAAGGTGTTGTGACATGACAGAATCATCGCATTTCGCTTGGCCATCGTTTTAGACGACTTGCATCATCCCTTAAAGGATATATTTTGGCAGCAGCCATAATTGATGAGTGTTTCAGTACTTGAATTTCCTCAACCCATCTAATGTGATATTTTTTGGCTCATGGCGAAAAATTCACTTAAGAGGGACGGAATGCCACAACTTGCGAAATGCCACGCTTGAGATTTCCCGACATTTTGTGTTGACATTTACATGTTAAAAGCACGACAATAATTTTGCCGATAGATTCACAACTTCCCGTGTTACATTACTACAACGATGCCTACCGATGGTTGTAGGATTCTGGGTTGAGTAGACACAACGATGCCTACCTATGGTTATAGGATTCTGGGTTTTATTAGATACCGCGATGCCCACCTATGGTTATAGGATTAGGGAGTGCTTAGACTCCTACCTATGGTTATAGGATTAGGGAGTGCTTAGACTCCTACCTATGGTTATAGGATTAGGGAGTGCTTAGACTCCTACCTATGGTTATTGGATTATAGGTTGATTAAATGCCGCGATCTCCATTGATTATAATCATCATCTCGCAGTGAATTTGACATTCCCGAGTAGTCGTTCTTGTGCAGACCTTACATCTTGGTCGACTGTCTGATTGAAACATCTACCATTATGGCTTGTATTATGTGGCAGGATCCACGCTGATGCCTATGTCAACAAGTGTCGTACTTGGCCCTGATAAAGTCATATTGGTTTAGTAGCAAGCGAGCACAGCACGTTGATGGTGCATTTAAATCGGTTGTAGACGACGGGTACTTGGGATATCCCACCATTCATCATCTCAGACAGATGATACTTAGATAGATCTATCTTTGTAATGATGGGGCCTCATGGTATCAATTAACATCTCGTCCTTGAGACTGATTTGGGTATCATCACCTGCTGTCATGGGAATCTCCATGTGCTGAGATAACGGGAGACATCATACAGAAGGCGGCGCCCACCAGAGACTCGAGCTCAAAATCACGTTTTTCCTACGTCATAATCATCAATGTTGTGATCGTATTGCGCATGACATATAGAGTGAAACGCATCTGAAACAGTTTCTTGGATATTTTCAGTCACAAGATAACCTCTTCCAAATGCTGTATCCAAATACAGTTACTTAAAAGAAGCCTAGTACTGGAGGCTCTGGCCTTTTGCGCAGTATTCGTCAGACACGTGAGCGCTGTGTTTGCTTAGGGTTATCAGCTTGAAACCCACCACAAGGATAAAACTGCACCACGCTGTCACTCGTTCACGAATTTCTATTAATGGAGATTAAGTGTATTAGATATGTGCAGCTATGCTTATATCGTGTGTTAATACTGACAAATATTCGCTTTAATAGAGAATAACTCACATTTGATGTAGTCGCTATCCTGTTGAGTATCTAGTGGAGATTTATGCTCCTTGCTTGAATATTGTCTTGCTAATCGCAGTTCTACGTAAATGCCTCCAAGCGGGTTATGTACTCCGAAAACCAATTAGGCATAGTTCCAGAACACGACTATATGATACACCTCGTTGCCACCGTATTACTGCGCTTATTCATACAAGAAGCTACCGCATACAGGTATCATTCTAAATGATTACATTCTCCAGTTTCTGTTATTATTTTGTTCTCAAGACCCAACGGTTAATCTATGCATTAAATCTCTGGGATATCATATTATATTCCTCGATGTAATAAAGCCAATGGGCTAGCATTCGCTGTGTGATGATATTCTTATTGAATGATGCCCCGCACGAATTATGCATGCAATGCAGATTTGCCATCTCTCACACCTCCAATGCGAAGCCTCTACTGTGTGCAATTTATAACACATTGTGTCTAATCATAAGATTTGATAACATACGTAGATTGGATGCATCAATCAGAAGAAAACAGTGAACAATACCATTGACATTATTGGGTGCTGCTCTTGGCAATATTGCAAATCCTATGATGATATTATTGTGCCACCTCGACCAATATTCACTTTGTATCTTTCTCTGTGTCGAGACCTGTTTAACAAGCTTATTACACACAGATCAGACTAATTACCAGTAAGAACACTGGGATCGATTTTAAAACACAGCCACGTGACAGAGGAACATGAGTAGTAAGCGCGGCTTCTAACAGCACTAATGTACATGTCAGTAACTGCCGGCAGGGGCACTAGAGTACAACTGAAGTAAGATATGAAGCCTTGCATATCTCTCTAGCGCTCTCTCCTCGACAGCGTTAGAGTATAAGAGCTAGGACTGCTCCGATATTATGCAACCACTCGCTGAATTATAATTGGATAGAAATATGGTCTCGTGTGCATTGTCAGAATAATTTGAAAATGCTGCTCACGCGTATTATTATAACGTACATTCTTCATACTGCAATGCTACATACAGCAAGTAACTCCATCTATTGGCATTCCCTGGTCATCAAGAACACCTTTGTTACCGCTTATCCCATCACATCTCTGAATTGAATTTGAGGTGATCCATGCTTGATTAGTCTTCTATTCTATGAACGACAATATAAATTTGGTCAGCACGATGTGCTGTGTAATTAAATCAGTATGTGGTGTAATGCAGTGGCATGTGTTGGAAATGGTAAGCAGTTCTTCAATGGTTGTCTTTACAATGAGAGCCGGTTTTTGTCAGGAATCTTGATCAGTCACTACTAACACCTTTCAGATCACCCCCACCTTGGGCAATATAGAGTTCAAAGGAAAAGAATGTCTGCCCAATATAGCAGCATCCGTCCCCGATCGATCAGCTACCCGTATTAGCAGTTTGCACGATCGGATTGTACAAATGCAGTTCGTACACCAGTTATCTTATCTAAGATTGATGCACCGCACAGCGCTGCAGGCAATGTACAGATGTTACAAATAAACATTACGGCTATGTTAAAACTGATGCAACTGCCTCAGATTGACCTAAATAGCCATCCAACGCAACGGTAACGTATGCAAATATCCATGTTTATCATAGTGAATCACTATTAATATTTTCTGGTTTAAGTTATATCAAGAATGTAACAGCACGTTAGCCAATTCACACTTCGACAAACGTCAAGCATCTTGTCGAAGGTAGATATTTTGTTGACTTACAGAACATGATTATCATAGAACACTCACAAAGCATACCCATCTTCGAAGCCTGACAAATATATTTCATATGATTATTCTATTCTCCTATCATTTGCAGGTAAACGTTTTGCGTCCCGAAAGAAGGTATTTGTTCAGCATGCACCTATTAACGCATAACAGCGTTAATATCACACCCTCGTAAAAATCGAAATTTCTGTGGAAGAAAGGAGAGTCGTTGCGTGTATTTGCATGATTGCATAATGTCATATATGTTCGGTAGACAAATAAAAGAGCTGTCCGTTTATTGAAATATGCATAACCAGTTATTGGTTTGGATAAATATAACGTTCTGAATCTAGCTTATCTAGTATACGGCAGCTGCCGCTGCTAACGCTCTTTCCACTCCAGCTCTTGCCCTTCATCTGTCTATTGTGTACGCAGGACACTGCCGTGGTTCAGTTTGTTTATTCACGTCAAACACCCGCCTACGTAAACAGAAGGTGATGTATCTCCACACACGTGACGCACATCAAAGCTTGAATTTAGCTTCGTGGTATATACAGCAATGCGTAATCACGACTGACGAGCAAACATTTCGCATAAAGATAAGATGGCTGGTTCCTTAACATCCCTCTTTCTGTTGTATAAAGCTGTGTATCATGTCGCAGAGTTTTTGTTAGATTAAGACGACCAGAGTTTAACACTTGGATCAAACATCTGTCATGTGCGTGTTAGTGATTGAAATGCAAACTATGCACAGAAAGTGTTATTTGATTTGAATGAATCGGAAATACATGATGCTTAAAACACTTACTTTATGCCCATCGACAACGTGTGAACCGTTTAGCATCATTTGCAATCAGATAATGAGTTGAAATCAATCTGCAGCAGCTAAAGATCGATCGATCAGAAAAAAAACGACGGACTGCCATTTGCGTGCGTGGTACACCGACGATGGCAGCAGTGTTTGGTTAAGAAGTTATTGAAGACAACCCGAAGCTTGATTACACAGCCACTCAGTGCGAGCGCCAGCACATGGGATGCTGAAGACAGCAGCTGGCTCAAGCTTTCCAACAATAAAAAACTAATTTTCAGTTATTCAAAGACCAGCGAAGTGTTATAAGAATTGATGGATCGGCGACGTGGTATAGCAATTGAGAGACCAGAAACGTGGTATAGCAATTGAGAGACCAGAAACGTGGTATAGCAATTGAAAGACCAGAGACGTGTAAAAGTAATTCACAGTCGAGCGACGTTTTACTGCAATTGACGGACCACCTGCGAGT
The DNA here is from genome assembly GCA_034190875.2 of Urechis unicinctus. Lineage (NCBI taxonomy): Eukaryota > Metazoa > Annelida > Polychaeta > Xenopneusta > Urechidae > Urechis > Urechis unicinctus. Next base: position 53,332,939 of record CM067353.1, on the reverse strand, counting down.
TATAGCAATTGACACACCGGCGACGTGTTATAGCAATTTACGGAGCAGCGACGTGTAATTATAATTTACAGACCAGCGACGTTTTACAGCAATTGACGACCAGCATATTATAGCAATTGACTGAACATCGGCGTGGTGAAGCGATTGATAGAAAATGCGTGGTATAGCAATTGACAGACCAGCGACGTGTAATAGCAATTGACAGAAAATGCGTGGTACAGCAATTGACAGACTAGCAGCGTGGTATAGCAATTGTCGGACCAGCAGCGTAGTATAGCAATTGACAGACCAACAGCGTGGTATAGCAATTGACACACCAGCAGCGTGGTATAGCAATCGACAGACCAACAGCGTGAAATAACCAGAGGCCACCTCCATTGGTTCTTGGTTTCACATGGATGGTTGCTCACATAATGGAGACAAATTTGTATCAAAGACGCACTATGCCTAAGGGCAGATTGTGTGATATGGAGCATACTGCAGGTATCGTTACCCCTAGGGAACACACTTTATTTTTTTCGAATCACCGTCTGTGATGTCAACGAATAAAAGCGGTTGAGCGATCGATGAACAGAAAACGTTTCAACTTAAACATAACCGACAAGTCTTGCCATGCAGCAGTCCTTTGTCAGCTTCGTGTTGTACGTTAAGGGCCTGATTGATGAGATAGTTCCTCGTGTTAAGTATCAAATCATATTAGCATTTGATTGAAGCAGAATGATGAAAAACATGTGATAAAATTTCACGGCCCCGCACCACTATGTTAGCCAGTCAAGTACTTTGGATAACTATTTGTAAATATACTGGCAAACACAGCGCCGGAAAGATCGTACCCATATATAGCGTTAACAAAGCTATCACCCGCCAAACAACTGATGGATTAAATATAGTAATACCTTACATTCTATAAATTTGTCCAGCCTTGTCCAGCATTTTCTACCCACTGAATAGAAAAAATGTCCGTGGTAAACCCAGGGACAAACAGTTTATGCTTTCGATTGGCTTTGATAACCTTTATGAAAGCTTGTATTGCGTCAAGTCTGCTCTTTGTATGATGATTGTGCTTGGTAAGTTATTAATGTGTAGTTACTAGCTCGTTTCCAACACCATAAAGCGATGTTACTGATTGACGACTTACATATTCATGGTCAATACTAACACACCTGCAGTTTATTTACGCCACGTGACACTCATTTCGGCATAACAGGTGAAGCATGGTGACATGGCAGTGTCATCATTGCAACTAGGTAAACGTTTAAGCGACATACAACTTGCCTTTAACAGATTCCTTTTTAGCAGCAACTATACAATTGTTTGACAGCAACCAAACACAAAGTTGTCACAGGCATGGTGGGTTTAAATCTGATCATTCATTCAGTAGTTAGAAGCGCCGTCTGAAATGCCGAACAAGAAAATTATGCATTTATAGCTTTGATATTGATCTGAGTAATTACACGTTGGAAAGTGGAAATATGGTGGAAAGCATGATTACTGGGCGCGCTATGCGCTCATACAGCCTCTGTATTTTGCCCTATGTAGGTTGTATTGCAGGTGTATTTATGAACCCTGAAGGCAATGACCACCAAGAACAAAGGACATTTGGAGCTGACATTTTGTCATTTCCGGTCACTACTTGGTCCCCACTCCCAAATATATGCGACGAAATCGTTCAGATGTATCTTTCCGACCATGCAGTTAATTTAGACAAAGCATGTAGGGAGAGGTGACCGGACAGAATTATAGTTTTATGTTTGGTAATGGATGTGCCTCTTGCTCGAAGCAGTTTACTTTTAGCAGCGACTAAATGTCATGTTACTGCTGTGGGACCGAGTGCTTGATTAACTGCATTCAATCTAATGTAGCATATATGCCTTTAGCTAAAGGCTGAAACACACATGTGTCGGAGGGAATGCCAAAGCTTGTCAAATGGCACGCTTAATATTTTCTAGACGACATTAAGGTAATGGCAGTATATGTGAGGGAAGGAATACCAATGACACGCTTCATACGTAAACAGCACAATAACCAAAAGCTAGCGATCTGGACAATAGACTGGTCTATGCACCACTGTCCATTAATCCTAGTTTGACACCACGGTGTCTATCTACGGTTAGAAGAGTCTGTGTTGATGATGTACAAAACCAAATTGAACGTGATACCTGCTACTATTACCATATGCATTCATCCAATAACAGTTAGACTGTGGTAAGGGCCTCACCCTAATGCGACCCTGATGCAATATAAAAATTTCATTCGACAGAATGGGTTGGTGGCTTTTATCTGATTTCCATCAGTTATTTCCATGCACTCCCAGCCAAATTGCCCCACTCAGACACCTTTACCTAAAATACGTTTAAGCTAGATAAGTGGATCAAATACAACATCATAATGCAGACACTACGGCTGGCATTTTTTTGCATATGAAATCAAAAAGCCGGATTTCGTGAAAAGGAGAGTGCATTATGAGCTTTCCATGTCACAACAGCAGTTGGCTAACCTGCTTGGTGTTGCAGATAGCTATTTTCGTCTTTTTGACTCAAGCAGAAATCTTTCATCTGGAGGTCAATGGTCCTAAATTTCATTATCTCCTATCGCTCACATCATACACGAATAAATGTCTGTTACTTCTGTCTCGTACAATACCCTTACCCGTGTCAATCAATCATAAGCCTAACCGAGGTCACCTTCTGTCTTGACACTTTATGAGCTGATTAATGCAGCTGACCCGATTGCAATTACTTGTTAATAGACAACAGATACGATCATGTAACTACATGAGGTTAATGTGTGAAATGATAGCTGTTGGTATTGAGGCAAAAGCAAAAAGAGCTCAATGTGTGTTGGCAGTACGTGCTTATTACATGCCACGTTAAGATAAACGTTCGCTGACCACGTCCGTGAGTCCAAGGCGATTTCTAGCTAAGACACCACTGTACATAAATACTACACAGACTGTGAGTCATTGTTGCATCATCAACCGCTTCATAAGCCATTTGCGCGTGTTTACTCCTGTCAGCAACACCAAACAAGGAGAGACCAAAGTACACACTCACCTCAGGCAAGTACTCAGGTGGGGAGGGGTCCTAGAACCCTCTACTAGGCCAGTAAATTCCAGGGAATGTTTACACGAGGAAGTACACAACTCAGTAACGCCTCAGCGGGTGGAACCAATACAACCCGACAACTGACGTAATTTCATATTCTGTAGAATCTTAAGTGCTCGTCTTTTAGTTGCCTGTGTAAACCTTTCTCATCTGGCTTATGTTAATAACAGATATGAGCACGCACTGCTGCGTCTGCCTGAGCTCATTTGACGAAGGAAAGGTGACTGGTGAGTATGAAAGTTAAATTTCTATTGATAATGATGAGATGCTGCGTCTATAACCCACGATTCTAGGAATAAAGGGAGAGTGAGTTCAAAGCTGCTTGACTGTGCTGTCACTCAAATTAGAGTATTCGCAAGTATATACAACTTGTATAAACAATATCGCTTAATAACCAGTTGTTTTATGCTTTTCTCTGTGGACGTGCGCTAAAATGTAAGTTACAATAACGTAGTCATTGCAAGACGGACTTAAATATACACAAGTACTTATTTGCACTATAGTTAATTATGCATTATGACTAGCATTACGTTCCTAAAAATTCGAGCCAATGCAAATGTCGTAGGTTGGACGCATCATACCGGAAGCATTGGATTATATTGTTGGTTCGCCATACGCTATAGGTCTTGCAGCTAATTGTGTTATGATATTGTTTGTACGGTATCGTTCTCAATAAAAATATGCTCCTCGGAATAGCGAGCATAAATTTCAGAAACCAGCAGCTGGCAACCCGACAATCTTCATATAAGATACGCGCTAAATAATCTGCTTGTATATCATATATATACTTGATAGCTAATGCTTTTGATGATTAATAACCCTACCCTTGCCATCAGTCTGCTTCGTACTAGATTTTATAAGTAATAGTGTTTGTAAATTAATCGTACCCGTCCTTTACAGCTGCCAATTATTCAGCACAGCAGTCATTAACGAGTCTGTTTGCTGCAATGTATGATGGGTGATGCTCAGTGTGGTTGACTTGATGATCTGCAATGTGCACTTTGCTCGGTAACTATTTACAAGCAAAAAGACATTATTGGTTGGAACTCTTTTATGTGTATTTATCGTATTGACGTATAAAAATCTTAGTACCAAAATGAATAGAGCTGATGTTGACATTAAAGCAGGAATGATAAATGTAGTATGCCTCGTGGGATTGCGTTACAAATCGAACTATAACTTGTAATGCGTGATACCATTTATGTACACACATGTTTTGGTCGCTCAAAGATATAGTCAATATTTAGTTCAAAAAGATGATTGGGTACAAGCAGCAAATGCAGGCAATACCTGGGTATACAGTGTACAATTTTCCATCCTCAGTTCTCTATCATCATCATGGCTCGGGAGAAATACAAACGCAATTTACATACAAGGATTCTGCCTTGCTAGCCTTGAAGGAGATTTACACAAGACGGCTTCTGCAATAAAATGTGTATTTATGCTTGTATGTGCATGTATATCTATTGTGCACACTTTAAGGTATCTGCTCAATTAATGACGACCGATAATCAACGCAGAATCATTTGTAAAAATAAATAATCAGATGAATGTGTTCAATAGCAGTCAACCCCCTTGTGCCTATGATAATGATTTATGAATACATCCTCATTAGCCCGTTGGTTGTCCTGGTTTGACCTAGTTTTAGTCGTGGTCTTGGTTGCTCGATAAAGAGTGAGGCAAGATCAAACTTGCATTTACGCACAACATACACCTGAATGCGGATGATGAATCCATGCCACCGATAATGAAACCTACAAACACTGGCATTGATATTTCATACAGCGTCCTAAATAAGCTACTGTTTTCTTTCAACAATGGGGCAGGTTTGTATGGCATTACTTATTGATAAACGCAAGGCTGTCTATTGAAGTATTATTTGTATGGGGCAACATTCTATATGACGGACCATAGTAATGATATCACTCAGCTTATCAGCCGAAATGGAAAGCCTGTAGCCTCCATTATAGTAGTGCTATTGATCGTTCATGACATCTGCGCCTGGCTGAAGTATATTACCCCAGCTCACCTGTTCTGATTGAATACTGAACATCATTTGTAGAAATTCATGACTGAACGCCAAGCGGTCCTTTTGAAAGACATTCGATATGCAACGCTATACGATATTTACCAGACCAATCGTGGCTTATTCAGATCTGCTCTGACATGGATACAGTTACAAGCATCACTGCGTCATAGGAATGACCCAGCGTTCTGTAACTGATATACCTGTATGCCTAATATAGGCTATTCATTGGCTTACATCATGGAGGTCATCTTACATTCATTGCATGGCAGGCAGCGGCGCTCACAAGGGTAATGGGATCACTCCATGTAACAACATCTGACGGGTGATGAGTGGCGTTAATGAGATCAGTTTGACGCTGCATGATCAATGACAACGGGTGGTTACCAATTCAGAGATGTCCAACATGCCAACTTAGGCTTAGGTGATTTAATGACATGTAGAAATGCAATCTGTGATAGCAAACTGCAGTTGCTCGTCCGGATCATTTAAGACATTGAATGTCTACTGCATACTCACACAGCTTATAGTAGATTACAATCAAATCAAATTATTCGTGCCCTTGTGAGATAATATCCAGAATAATCTGACCAATGTTATTCACCTCAGGTGGCAGCTGTGGATGCTGAGGTTGCGTCGATCGAAATGAGGAGAGTGTTCTGTGGTTGAAGGATAGGCATAGATAATAAGGTTATCGAAATAACGCGCCGTATGGAATGACTTTATTTCATGCTTCCACGCAAATACATCGTCCGATGTGTTTGACTATTTTATGCCATCTATTGAATAGCGTTAAATTAATCTATGCGTCGCCTTCTAACTTAAATTTGTAAATTTGCCAGCACCGCGCCAACATTCACATTGCAGCAGATCTACAAAAAATACCAGGACGCGATTATGATTGGGGTGATCGCAGTGATTGGTCAAAGTGACAGGTGCAAACATGACACTTAGTGGCATTGGCGACAGAGGAGATGGGAGTAAACGTGGGATCAGGCGTAATATGCCTTTATTAGAATAAATCACTGGCAATATTCTCAGGATTTAAGTCACGTCATATATATCATCGCTTCTCAGTTATTTTACTCTTCGACAAAGCTTAAACATCTTGCTGGTATATGTTTTGTAAACATATAGATCATAATTATCATGGAACAGTCAGCAAAACATTCAATTATCACAAGCTTGATAACAATATATTCGGTAAGGCGCGTGGCTTTTCCACCCATATTATTGCATTCAATGACCTCAGGAACATATTGACGAGGGCCTTTTCAGTGCCAATCTCCAAACTGGGTCATGCATATGACACGACATCTCGTATGAATGAATTGTCCAAGCCAATTAGATCAGATTATGGGCACGCGATTGCTGTATGAAAACAAGATGACAGAACGTGGGGGATATATACATAGATGATAAGACTAAACCCATGAATATGCCGATATTTACTTGGAAGCACCTCTAGGCGAGTTATATAATTTTAGAAACACATGCAAATACTGCCTGAACATTAATTAACAATTGGCGTCGCAACCACTATAGAACTGTATCTGGTGACAGAAGCAGCTGTCGCGTACAGGTGAGTATTCAAATTAACATTATGACATAAACTGTTCTGTTTTCTCTATTTCTCTGAATCCTCTCTGAAGATATATTTGCTTTGAATTAATAGTCAATACAAAAGGAGAATCATAATCGCTTCAGCTCATACACCAGCCTCCCCCGTTTCAATGAGGCTGTCATCAAACAACGCCCTGTTTATATTGTTATGCTTGATACATATGGGGGCAATACTATTGCAAGTCAAAACACCTACGACACATACTGGATGCCACATCTACACACAGATCAACAGCATTTGATCTGTGATGTGGTTACTGGCACTATTTGTTATGGATTAATGTACAACGATTACCTGTGTTTTACCTGTGTTATATCGGGATGATAACCTAATCAACAAAATCAAGATACGTAACCAGCGCAATTCATTTATGGCAAAGAACCATTGAAGAATGTCGATCGATGCATTGCATTTGGTAGGTAATTATCCCAGCTATCATTCGGCATTTTCATTATGATGAACGTGTTCTCATGATACTAGAATGAACAACAGAGCTTCTTAATCGACGTCAAATATTGTGATCGTGTCAGGAATCAGTATGCTGTCCTGTATATACATGATGAGCACCAATAGTTCCATGCAATCCAACTGGTTATTAACGGTCGCGTTTAGGACGATGTCTAATACATATGTACGCGTTAATCTTGGGCAAGCTATGCTATTTACAAATATTTCCTGTTTTCATTGCATTAATGCTACAATTTTAAATATCTCGTCAATATGATCATCATTTCAGGTTCGTCACAGGCATATCTAGCTTTCCAATAACATCCTTCATCATCCTGCGACGTATGATAACTTCAACTTCCTATTTCTGTGATTTCTAAGATTCATCATCGCACATCTGCGTCACTACCAAACAAAAGGCAGTGGCCAGATTTCGGGGTGGATTACTTGTAAGTCGATATGCTGTCAGAAAGATAGCAATAGAAAATAGTTATGAGAACCATTCCAACCATATCACGTTGCTTATATGTGTAGATGTTCTCATAAGAGAGAGGATATATTTTCATCAGAGACGCATGATGCCTTAGAGCAGATCGTGTGATATGACACATATTGCTGGTATCTTTATCCCTGGAGAATACACTATATTTAGTTTTCTGTGCCTTCTGTGGCATAGATGAATAAAGCAATTGGATGAGCGATAAACAAAAAGCTTTTCAACAGAACACAACTGACAACTTCCCATGCAGCAGTGGTCAGTAAGCCTGCTTCTTGTAATATGTTAAAGACCAATGTAATGATTTCACGGTATGTTACGATAAGATTTACAGAGGGACACAGATTCATATAGTAACACTGTAAACATAAATCAAACTACACCGACGCTCATTTGTAAACCACTATCACTGCAAACGGCTGACGAATTACATGAATTGATTACAAAACCTTCTATTCTAGGATTTTATTAGCGTGCTTGGGTTTCTGCTAATGCGTATTTACCTACTTATTCCCATATAACACATACGTGTTGGTGTGCCGTTAAACCATATTCAGGTTAACTGAGGTTAACAGCTATGCACTGTGAACACCTACACACCTGCTATGCGAGGACAGCAGCTGACACAGGCTTTCACAGAAATAACAGCTAATTATCATTTCTACGACCACACCCAAAGGACAGTCTAGTGTGAATTTGCGACTGATGGTTTTAACAATAAATAAGAAACGCCGTTTGAGATAACAATAACGTAAATGTGTTCATAGCTTCAATATTCATTAAATCCATTACACCTAAGAAAGAAACAGCGCGATTAAGCTAGATGCTGTGTGCTAGTAAAGCCCTGACTGTCTGCATCATGCTGTTTGCACGTTGAGAACATGAAGCGCAATGACCACCACGCAGTAAGGACAGGGACCCCTCTATCCATATGTATGCAGCAAGAGCTGACAGATGCATCTTAGACGTCGTAGGTTAGCAACCGGATGCAATACAATAGTGTACCACGTGACACTCCATGGGAATTTGTTTTGTTACTGGACGGAAGCTTAAATGATATATATGCATATGGGTAATTGCGGAAAAACCACATGGCAGGGAAAAAATACTGGGCTAGCTAAACGGCGCGCTTCATATTTCCACACTCGACATTGACATGTGAATGGCACGATAAACACAAACCAAAGATCGGACAATAGACTGGTCTATGCACCACTGTCCATAGATCCTAGTTTGACACCACGGTGTCTATCTATGGTTTGGAGAGTCTGGGTTGGTCATGTACAAAGCCAAATATAAAGTGATATCTGCTAAAATTACCATCAACATTCATCTATTACCAGTAATACTGTGGTAAGGGCTTCAACCCTTATTCAACCCTGACGCAATATTGCCATTTCGTTCGACAGAATGGGTTGGTGGCTATTATCTAATCATAAAGGCCTCGATCAGTTATTACCATGCACTTCCTAACCGCTGCACTTTGTTTGCAGTCTTATTATTGCTCAGCAATCTTATTGGAACAAATACAACATCAGTGTACATACATTACGGCTGTCATTATGTTACAGTGTACGTCAACAAGACTAATATATCCCAACAGCAGAAGAGGGAGTGAGTCGTCACGAATCTAACCAAGCACATCTCACAGTTTGTTGTCCATTCAGATTTAGTCGGTTTCTATGCACGATGTCAATGGTTCAGTCTGGAAGTCGTGCGACAATATTGTACAGATTGAGATTACTTGCCTTATTGTCGAAGCACAACTATCAGAGCCTTTAGAATATTGCAACAATTACGACCGGTACAATATAGGCCAGTGTACTTGGTCGTACATCATACTATGTTCTGAATCGCTGATACTTAACACATATATTGTCCGTAATGTCAACAGGCTTCGTCGTATTGGCTTCTAGTGCAACTAGTGGATGACGGTTATTCCCTATTTCTGGTAATCGGAGAACATGCATTTAAAACATAAACGTTTCAAGTTGTTACCAATTAAAAACCATGAAGTTCAGCCAATCATACGAAGGCTCATACCCCACGCCAGGTGATCTGATATTTACATAAAAGCAGGAATTTCAGAGGCAGCCTGATGTTGCAACTGATGTGCACTTAGTCGCTAATGCAATCTAAGGTCGAAGTCAAAAACAATCATCATGTGTATTGATATGAAATTTATCACAGCATTACGTGAAGGAAAAGCAATTTCATTCCAAACAGTGGCATGTGAGGGATTCACGTAACAGTAGAATCGCCTTCTAATCATGTCACCATTGCATGCGTATCCGAGAAATTTACTAAAAGTCGCACATATGCGCCATCTCAAAATGCTGTGAAAAATATATTTCCCCAATGAATACTTCCATCGTCTGGATTTGAATGAAAAGCATATATTGTATTTTTCATGATATACGTCAAAATGTGAATGTAGATTTTTATGAAATGAGGCGTTGCGTCATTATTGCCCATTATTGCCATCGATACAATTCGTCCTACCAAGCCGGTTTAGTTCACTTACAGATTATGTTAAAGTGATCACAGAAACGGTATAGTTTGATTGACAGTTGGTGCTGCAATCGAATGACATGCATACTGTGGGATACAGTGGACCAACAACGAATTATGAAAGGAGGGCGCTTGTTGTAGATCTATAAATACGACAAATTCATCCTGTTACCTGCTACAACACACCGTATTTAGACCATCAAATAGAATCCTGTTTATATCAATCCTGATTATACAACAGGTGGACTTATTCCGCCCAGACACGTTTCAGTCTAAAAGACTAGGTACGTACGGAGCGCATAACCCGATTCAGCCATTATGTTCACAAGGAATATCGCTATAGCCGTGTGGTTTGCTGAAGATGCTGGTTTTGCAAATTTTACAGATACACCTAGCTTCGGAAAACTGAAGTTAGATGCAAATATACACAAAGCATTACTCCTCTTTTAAGAAGGTATTGAGATGATTAAATGTTATGCCAATATAGCCGCATAGCTGGCTGTTAAATAAGGTACGACGCATTGTCACCTCGCTAAACATGAACATATGATATTTTAACAACAGTATGTCAACAGTAAACATCTATAACATAGTGAGGGTGAGTTCTGCAGCCATAAAGACATGAGCACTAGCATATGAAATATTTGATGCATAGCCCGGGACATGAGAATACGATAATCAACGTAGTGGCACAGAATGGGCGGCTATTGGTGGTCCGGTTTACCATTGTGGACGACTATTGATGGTTCGTTTTCCACTGTGGACGGCTATCGATGGTCCGGTTTTCCACTGCATTGTGGTCCGGTTTTCTACTGTGGGCTATTTGTTTGTCTGGACGGTTTACCGTTTCCAATGTAGACTGCTATTGATGGTCTTGTTTACCACGAGAGCGAGTATTGATGATCCGGTGTACGGTTTACTGTGGATGGCTATTGGTGGTACCATTGTGGATGGTTTACCGTTGTGGACGGCTATTGATGGTCCGGTTTACCACCGTGGACGGCTATTATTGCTGTGGGCTGGTTCCGGTTTACCATTGTGGACGGCTATTGATGGTCCGGTTTTCCACTGCAGACGGCTAATGCTGGTCCGGTTTTCGACTGTGGATGGCTATTGCTGGTCCTGTTTACCCATTGTGGACGGCTATTGCTGGTCTGGTGTACCACTGTGGACGGTTATTGATGGTCCGGTTTACTGCATATTGTCTGTGAAAGATCAATGCAATAAATATATACAAATGGGAGCATTTAGACTCTGCCGCGATAACTTGCACCCCGCATTGATCACGAAAATATAAAACTAATGAATATATTGCTTGCGTGGTCATAACAGTAGCGGAGATGATTGCAGCAACGCCGAGAATAACTGCGACTTTCAAATAACACATTGGCTAAAACATAGCCCTGATATAGTACACATATTGCAGTCGGATCTGTGATGTATGACATGATATTGCATATGCAGACAGCACGTTTACTTTGCAAGGCAATTTTGTCAAATGATAGATGATTGTGCTGACGTAAACGCAGAGGTAGCTAAATGTCTATTGGATGTAAGACCAATTTACATGCCACGACAACGGTATTTGTGGATCTGTTTGCCAGACACGCCACGTGTTAAAGGCAATTTTTCTTGTTCCTGTGGGAAATCGTGAAGATATAGTAAACAATCTGACTTGGCTGTTGAATTATGTGACTTATCAGAATGTACTTGCAGCATAACAACCCGCAATGTGGGCATGTTTTCTACAGACGAGAGCGTGTCATAATTAACTGCAGTTATTGCGAGCTATTTTGCCATGGAAATGAATTGCCACTCAAAGAATGCGCTACTGCAAAACTTTCCTTTGCATATCACTATACTGACAACAAAATGAGCTGCGTTGTGAATATTGCTTAGTATCGTATTTGTTTAAGCAACTAAGACATTGGTAAAAAGGGTTTGTGCCGAGTGGGTGCTGTCCCTTGAAGGGAGCTATCCATATATCACAATCATACTCATCCATCACTGCAACCGCGTTATGACCATTACCTTTACTACGAGTTGGGCCCTTTGATTCTCGCCAACTTTGTATATCTGTATTTATGTTTACTCAACTACAAACACACTACTGCTGGCTTTCTCAAATCTACAAGCACGCTTTGATCCTCAATGACTGGTGGAGAAATCTCACCTTAAGTGCCACCGGAGTTATTCTCAAGTGATTCGTGGCGGTAACAGCCAAACCCACCCACTCACACGGATTATTGACATTCGTAATGATGTGGCTTTGCGAAAGCTTGCTTGTATTCTGAGAGCATTGCCATTGTGCCAGAACATTACATGTTTTTAATGTACAGGACACATATACTATTATACATTGAGTCGATAATGGCTATTATATGTTTGATATGTCAATATTTTGATACTAGTTGATATGCAAGAGAGCACAATAACAGCAACTCAATGAGGGTATAATTTTTTTCCGAAACCTGGTAATAAACCGGAAACTTTAGGTATCCAATTTTATGGTCGGCGCAGCGCGATACGAATTAGTTATCGCATGGTCACGTGGGTGATATGGGGAAAGAACACGAGGACGCGGAGCGTCCGAGTGTCTTTCTCCATATCATCCGCGTGACCATGCGATAACATATCAAGCACGACGCTGTCTCCTAATAATGATAATTAGCGTGAACCTATGTTATATAAGGTATCTGCCTGGGACCTGTAAATATGAGAGGTAGTCGATTAATCCCTCATTCGGCCTCAGCAGCCTGTGTTTTAGTGATGATCAGATAAATACTTTTCTCTCTATACTTGTTTGTTTATTTGATTAGAATATCCTTCGATAGTTTGTTGTGTGAGACTTGGAAGACCTTTCCAACTCCGCAATCAGAGCTCCGCCGACTTCGCCGTTGTATGATGTTAGCAACACTGTAGCGCAGTAGACACGGCTCGGTAGGTGTTACAATTTCGCACCTCGGCATGATTCCGGGGAGATGGGATAATACTGTGACTTCTCGATGAGCGTTACGCAACTAGAGTAGCTGCTGGAAAGCAAATGATTCTTGAGAAAACCTTCGTTTTAAGACTTGTAAAGTGTGCGGGATATTAAGAACCTCCGTAGTGTTGCCATGCTAGAGCAGCGGTGCTCTGTGAGGGACCATCTCAAGTAAAGTTGTTTCTCGGTGATATATCGACACGGTTGCAGTTATCGCATGGCAAACTGTGCGTTTGAGGTGATATGGGAAAAAGACCGAGCTTTTTCTCGAGCTCTGATTGGCTGAGAGTAAGGGTGCCATGCGATAAATACAATAAACAGTCGGTTTAGACCGCATTACCCGATATGCCATCAGAAACGTTGCAGTAGAAAATATATGGTTAGGGATTGATTTCGATATATTTATATGCTTCTCTGTGTGAGTTCTGGTATACAGGAATGCGCCCAGTAGCATCAAGAAAGACTGACGCCTTAGGTCGGATCATGTTATATGAGACGCAGTTTTAGATTCTTTCCCCCTGAAAAAAACCACACTTGATTTGCTGTTTGCTGAGAATAACGAAGCAGTTGAGCGATAAATAACAAAAAAAGCTGACTTACTGTGCCCATGAAAGACTCTTTAGCCTGTCTGCGTCATGTATCATGTGTAGACATAGATCGAGGATTCGTTGACATGTTTTTTTATCTCACTTTTATTCAATATTATCGTTTTATGGAATGTAGCTCATTTTAGTATGGAGTTAAACCCCCATCACACCCGCTATGTGAGTACAGAGGCTTGTGTAAGTTGTCCAGAATCAACTGCCAAATCTCAGCAAGTCAGTCTTGTACAAAGAATAGTGAAAGAGGTTTTCAAAGAACATACCGAAATTCCACTTTAATACGGAATCCATGAAAATGTCTATACAGTTTTAATTAACAGTAAATCCACACTGCATGGAACATTTAAACCACACGAAACAACACGATAAGCCTTTCAATGTGTGCTCGTGTGACAGCAGACGAATGTGACGGTGATTTAACATCAGATTGTTAAATCATCGTCACATTCGAATGAGCATAGATGTGTCTGTGTATTTATGACCTCTTTCGACACATGTGGTTGACGTGAGTAATTATAAATCATACCAATCAGGTCAATTCGGTCAGGCTGTTGGTGCCAGCTCCCTTGGGATTTGATAGTTTTGAGAGATGATGATGATAGTGATGGGCGAGAGCTTCCCTGGTGAATTTTTCTAACTTCATACAAATGAACAACAGCGTCAGTGTTCCCATTTCCTATGATTGAGTTACAGGGAAGCAGCCACTAAGGCTATGGTGTAAGGTGTCTGCTTCCAGGAACATGTATATTGTGCTTGCAAAAATGTCAGACAAAAGACAAAGATTGATTTTGCGATCAACTATTGTGGCTGTTTGCCAGCATTGAGTTGGCGGATCCAGCTGAGCCAACTTAGTGTTTAATCAAGACATTTTAAGGTTGCAGATATGGCTGATCTCGCTGATTCGGGTTGAGTCTCTATGAATACTCCCTCTGTTTGAATCCGGTCCTGTTGTCATATCTTATTTACTTGTCACGTCTATTGACAAGCACTGTTAAATTGTCCTTAAATAAAATCATTACAAGCCGCCTCATCAGAATCATCAATCATTTCACTATGATTAGGTACCGCACCATAAATGCCCGTGCAATGATGATGACTGGTTATTTTGCGCACTGAAAGAAGCTCACATACAAATTCTTTCAAAATACCTATATTTATTCTGTTTTTCTAATTTACATTTTCTGTAGGCTGGCGTTGTTTTGCGTGATTCGCACTTACAAAATTCGACTTTCTGGTCTAATTGGACCTGAAATACGATGTCTGCCATCCTTGGAATTTTGTTACATAAGCAACAGGTAAAAATGCTGTATAACATAAATAGCATCGATTCAAGCACTTCTGCGTATTTATTGGGAAGCTTGCGTCAGCTGTTATCATTACATAACAGATGTTCGGGCGTTTACCTGTATGGTTGCGTAATCAAGCAGAAGAGAATCGCAATAAACTAATTAATCTCTTCTCCCAGTTAGCATCTGCAGTAAACTCCAGTACATGGTAATCCTTCTTAGCGGCGGTGCTTCAAAATTATCCTTTTGGCATTACCATTATGTAAACAATACTTTTTTACATCGTCCCTGGTATATCCGTTAAATATCAATTCGATTTCGTGGAACTATATGTGCATGTACAGCACAGCACAGACATAATGACGAGTCATTACACATTAGCAGCTCGCCTCGTCTGGCTGACACGCTATGAAATATTCAAGTGACCTAATCACAATGTCGTCAAGTCGATTACAAAGCGTGGTCATTAATGCCAGCATTTTATGCTTCAATTAAACAAACAACTTTTATTAGCATACAGAGAGATAATTGAGATGACTACTTAACAGATATCCTATATTATGAATTACAGCTATTTGAGCACTTGTTAAGGAATTGTTATATTCAATATGTAATTTTATGCCACAAATCTTGTTAAAAAGCATTGATGCGTCCAGTGTTTAAGAACCATTTATAGTTGTGGTAAACATGCCTGCTGTTTCACCGACTGCTTAAGATTATTACTATGCGTAGTAGTCTTAGCGAACAACTCGTCTATAAAACCTGTCAATTAGAATACACTACAAACAAACTTAGTGAGAGCATTGAATAGTCAATCCAATGGCTGGGAAGAAATTACAGATAAATTGTATTCTTCTTCTGATGGGATGTGAATCAATCTGAGATTAGAGTTAAGCTAAGAAAATAAAAATCTGTAATAAAGATAATGAAGGTATATGTAGCAACCATTGGCATAAGACGATCTGTTTCAGGACCTACTCAAGAATACTATTACTGCATAGTAAACGAACGCACTGTAAATATTGTTTCCATCAACTATACATAGCGTTTTGGTCTGTTTCAATTTGTAGTCAAATCGTAGTTGCATACATCGCTAATTCCTGTAAATCATATATCCACATTCGTCCGTGAAGAAACTAATATTTTTAAATTCACTGCAAACATATAAGATGCTATCAAATCCGCCTGATGTTGGTGTTCGGCCGCTTTTCGTTGGATTAATGGCATTCAGTTTGTCAGCGATGGGTCTCTCGTACGGCACTATCGGTAAGAACCATTTACAATTATGCTGTGTTGCTAGCTGGGAGAATGGAATAGCGCTATCTAAGGCGTGGATATAAATGAATTCATTGCCACTTTGTCTAGTCGTATATTGACTGTGCTTTCCCATTACCTCTTGCTCCCTGTCGTCGAATTATTAAGGTATGATGATATGTTGTTTACAAAGACTGGTAAATCCCCGGATCCGTCAACTTTTGATCAACGTATGATTACAGCTGTGCATAACAATCCTTAAGACAGTTCGCGACGCAGCTCATTTGCTTCTTGCTATCCCAACATGTCTGGCAATCGAATAAAAATGCGTCTTGTGTGCGACATTGCAATATCATTGGGTCTGTAGCTTGATGGCCGTTATATTGCGAAAAAATTCTGACTAGTTACACAATTCAATAAGAAAGTCAGATTGCTAGTATTTACCAGATGATCTAGGGCATGAACTTGAATATATAGACTGATCATCTAATACAAATGCAGTAAGGTGATGAATAAGTGTAAACAAAGACTGAAGTTTAGGTTGTCAATTTTACATTTCGAGTAACCACCATTGTCACACAATCATGATTCAGGGAAACTTGTTATTTATCCCTACAGTTATTACCGCTTAAGTTACCACTTTAACGACGGATAGATGACCAATTGTAATATACCATAACAAATATACTGCAATCAACCTGAATGAGTTGCAAAACCAATATCAACGAGTCGGGAGCCTGGATAAATTACAACTCATTAGAGAACACTAATCGTTCACCCTGTGAATATTGACTTTACAGAAATATTAAGCTATCCTGCCTGTAATCGCAATCATGTCTGCTGCATTAATATTGTAGTAAGGCGTCTGATTCAATGCAACATAAGCGTCAAGAGAGATGAAGCTTAGAGTCAGTGTATGGTAATATCAGAGAGAGGACGGGGATTACACAGTAAAAAGCACTAACGATGCAGAAGTTATAAGTTATTCACTCCATCACACATGCTTGTAATACACTAGATACTGATCGGCCAGGAAGGCAATTGACGTCAGCTTTAGGATAAATCCTAAATATAGATGATTTCAGTTTGAATAAGTAGAGATTGGATGAAATGATTCAGACGTTTTGGTCATTCATATAGTCAGCCAAGCCTTTTATAAGAAGAAGGTGACCCACAAAGCAGTGTGACTTTGACGTGTGCACACACACACACACACACACACACACACACACACACACACACACACACACACACACACACACACACACACACACACACACACACACACACACACACACACACACACACACACACATATACACATATATATATATATATATATGCATATATATATATATATATATATATATATATATATATATATATATATATATATTTAAATACATATGTATATGTATATATTTGCTATATCTGTACACTGTATGCAGCCCTTCATTACATAACTGGTGTACGGATGCACAGCCAGTCTATACACAAACAAGTGATCGGCGCCATGGGTAGATAGGGACGCTGCAATCGGAAGCAGTCTCATTCTTGGCAATGAGCTCAGCCGTATATCTTAATTTAACTGCTCAACGATCGCCATGTATAGCATTGTAATACGCCAACGGAATATTGTAATTCATACTGATAACGATTGATGATAATAAATAGTCGGTCGAGAATGCCAGATGTAACGTATTAACCTTTAACTACAGAATCATATCCCTTTAATCTAAATGCTGGACCTGTCATACCATGCCAGTTATGCTTTACGTACTTGTCTAGTATAAATTCGACCAGTCCAAAATAGAGGCATGTTCAGATCTAGGTAGGTTTTGTAAATACACACACCTGATGGCGCCATAGATCAAAACGCAGTAATTAGTTTTGTAATGCACATTAAGATGATGTACTGCATATTGGTTGTATACGCGTTCTGGATTTACTCTTACACACCTGTAATATGAGATAAATGGCATAAGATAGGTGTAAATAGCATATATATATAGCCATATTATTCGTTTTGTAACGAGAAGCAAGAGGGAGGAAGGAATAGTTGTTGAATATCGTTTCAGCCAGAAATCCAATAGGACAATTCCGGAGAAGATTTTGTCAGTATCTATATATATATATACATATATATATATATATATATATATATATATATATATATATATATATATATATATATATATATATATATTATATATATATATATATATATATATATACTTATGCATATATATATAAGCATATATATTTATATACATTTGTGCAAAAATATTTTTATATGTATATATGTATATCTATGCACTTATGTAGTACTTATGACACTGTATTCCGTATGAAGCTGCAA
The DNA here is from genome assembly GCA_034190875.2 of Urechis unicinctus. Taxonomy (NCBI): domain Eukaryota; kingdom Metazoa; phylum Annelida; class Polychaeta; order Xenopneusta; family Urechidae; genus Urechis; species Urechis unicinctus. The sequence continues at coordinate 53,314,247 of CM067353.1, read as the reverse complement.
CGATTGAGCCGTCAGGGTGAGTGTTAACCTTCGTTCCTCCTTAACTAGCGTAGCAAACACATGGAAACAGCGCCCAGCCAGATTGCAAATGACTTCATAAGTGGTTGATGACGTAATAATAACTCACAGAGTGGTAGAATGTAGCTATTCACAAGACATATGTTGATGCTCTTTTCCGTATTTATTGTGCCCAGCGGTACGCCTAACCGTTTGTTGATGTCAATTTGTCATATACACCAATCATTCATTTATTCAATTATTTAGTGTGCGCATTCATGAATTTGATTCGTAACGTATCCATCTCATATCTGTTATGCATTCTGCAACTCCCCATAATTTGCACACGCAAAAATGTGTATAATTTATTTCGACAATATCGGACGTGAAAAGGAAATTAATATTGAATATAACACACATTATCGCATTTCAGTTGACCATATGTCTGTGCTGATCATTGAGAAGAAGAATATAATAGGACCGTTAATGAATGGCTATAAGTGACGCAATGCATTTTATGGCTTGTCGCATGTGTGATCTTGTTGCAAACTGGTGGCTCGTATATAAGTCCATACACTAAAGCAGTTTGTTTATTGCACACTGAACGCAGAATCAGACGACCCAATATCATCTTAACTAAATGAATACAACTATTAGGTCATAGCTGTTCCAACCAAACATTCTCCTACTTGTGTGTACACGTATAAAAACGCTAATGATTGACCGATCGTCTTACATAGTCATGCTGATCCTGATCATGAGAACGGCAGTTAATGGTCAGGAACTATAAGAGACACTGAGGCGTAACGGTTGTCATGTATGTAGCCACTCGCTGTCAGTGTAATTAGATTGGCTGGCTATTGGTGTTTGATTTTTCGGATGCACAGATACTGGGGATAATGTGTATCAATGTACCACTTGCGGAAATAGTGTATAAGCTATGTATGCACTATAGCCATTACGTAGAGATTTTACATTTTAAACTCTACCCTTTGGATATGATTGATTTTCTTCGGCATTAACACACACATAGGGCTACAGTGTGTATGATAACGTTGTTCTAGGAACCATTATCAACCATGCTTCCTGCGCTTAGAGTTGCCGATGCGATTTCATTTTATTCGCGATTGACTCAAAGTAAAATCACTTACCTATGAATGTTTGTTGTTCGTTTCATCATAGTAACATTGAATTGTTTCTTTGCTATCACCAGACACCATACGCATTCCGTTGTTACTTTGCTTTCACCAGACACCTAACACCTTCATTTGTTTCTGTGTTATCACCAGACACAAAACGCCTTACATTGTTTCTTTGCTATCACCAGATACCTAACGCCTTCCCTTGTATATGACATAAGCAACTGTTGATGCATTAACCACTGCGTTATCAGAATGGTCTGATTTTGTCATTAATTACTGTGTAAATATTGCTTGTACTCACCCAAGCTAAAATCGTTTATCTGGACGTGTTATGCCTTAGCTGATTGTTGTTTTATTGTAATTCTGCCATCATCAATGAATGATTGTGATTATCTCGATGTAATTCTCGTTATCTTCACGGTTTATGCATAGGCTGACATCGACCGCCTTTTGTCTTGGCACATCATTTACATTGAATCAAGCACCATAACCACCACCAACTGTCTTGATCATGAAATAATCCGCAATATTTCACGTAATATCTGTTATTTCAGACAGCACCAACTAGCTTTTATTGACAACCTGACTCCCCTGTAGAGTTGTTGTTTTAAAACACTTGACATCTTTTCTCTCGAGGAGAGTTAAATGAAATGTTTGCTCAGGAGGCATGTTGTTGAAAAACTGGCATGGCAAGCACCGAGAATGGTATTGGTAATCGTTCTTTATTCCACCTTAGTATGAACTGCATAGCGACTGTGTTTGCTCTACGATTCTTCAATTGCTTAGATCCCCCTAAATATTTTTGTCAGCATTTGTCAAGATTAGTTACCAGTGATAGGGCAGGATACCCAATGTTGGTAAAAGTTCTGTTATCCAGCATATTTGTGTTTCCGGTTCAAATGGCCAGGTACTATGAAACGAGGCGCCTTTAATTACACTTTGATGGTTATTACACGGGCACTGAGACACCCAATCGCCATATGGCTAGACACGGCACATTGTTTGATAAATTCTGATTCAACAAAAACGTACAAAAAGCCACGATCATTTGGTTAACTCAGGAATTCGGTGCTTGGATCATCTGAAGCACAAAGATTACTACCAGACACCATCATTCTCCTGGAAGCATAATTTCTTATAATCTAATCTTTCATATCCTGATTCGTAACCTGTAATATCTCGGCGTCCGTTTCCTCTTACGCACAGATTGATGTACGTGCTGCTTATTCATTCTGTGCACGTATCTTGTTGCTTGATGGTTCGTATATTTGTAATTGGATTAAACATTGACACACTACATCTCTCATGTGAACAGCTTTTGTGCGCCATGGCAACATTCTACCACTCTGTGAGTTATTATTACGTCATCAACCACTTATGAATTCGCTGCTGTTTCAACGTGTTTGCAACGCCAATCAAGAAGGGACCTAGGTAAACACTCACCTTGACTGGCTCAACTCTTGCAGCTTCATACGGGATCCAGTGCAATGAGTACTACATTAGTGCATAATGAACAAAGGTGCATGGACTGTGCGCAAAATCTCGCTCCTTGCCTTAATAACTGCTGACATGGTGAGCACATGCATACGCCGACAACAGACAAGCAACACTTCAGATTTCAAATCCCCTTGGCGAATTATTCAAGTGCAAATGTCGACTTGGCGCGGTAATTAGCTAATGTAATGCAAACTGAGACGACGCACTGCATATTGGTTCACGCTTATAAGTTCATAACCAATTTATATCCATTTGGTAGAACAATCTGTACGCATAAGTATAAACTCAAAGCATTGTTATCAATTATTCCGCTCAGCTGGATAGCTCAATATGGTGCAAAATTCAAAACTATGCAGTTTGCCACATTTATTGTACCACTCGGCACGCCTCTCCTATTTATGCTGTCAGTTTGTCATGAACACCAATCATCCATCTGTCTATTTATAGCAGTGAGATATCACTAATGGCAAGGGAATGCTAAATTGTGTCTAACACCGTCACACCTTATGTGTGAAGACAGGAGATGGCTAACGCTTCCCGATAAATGGTAATCTGTCACGTCTGTGAGTCACGATTGCACGTGTATCAGTTGTAAGAATGACGTAAATAGCTCCAATTTGCTGGGTACAGTGCCAATAACGCAAATAACACAGAATGAAAGAGGTCACAAATAATGATTTCCGTTGTTTCTTTGCCATCACTAGACACATGACGCCTTCTATAGATTCTTTGCTATCACTAGACATCTAACACCTTCCATTGTTTCTTTTTAACCACCAGACACCTAAGCTTTCCTTTGATTCTTTGCTATCACGAGACCTCTAACGCCATCCATTATTTCTTTGCTACAGCCAGATACCTAACGCCTTCTATTGTTTCTTTGCTACAACCAGATACCTAACGCCTTCCCTTGTTTATGCCATGGGCAATTGTTGGTGCATTTACCACTGCGATATCAGATATCACCGCCACAGAAATCCTATGCATGCCTGATTGGTCTGATTTTGTCATTTATTATTATGTAAACATTCCAACCTGCTGCATGTATATATATTGCCTGTATTCAACCCTGCCAAAATCGTCTATCTCGTCGTTTTATAGCTTAGCTGAAATTAATCGTCCTCTCGAGCTATTATTGTTTTATTGTAATTCTGCCGTCATCCACGAATCAATAAATGATTGTGGTTATCTTCTTGTATTTATCGTTATCTTCACCGTGTATCCATAGGCTGACATCGATCATCCTCTGTCTTGGTACTTCATTAACATTTAGTGAGGCACCATAACTACCAGCAACTGTCGTAATCATGAATTAATCCTCAATATTATACTGACTATCAGACATTTCAGACTGAACCAACTCTATTTTATTGACAGCCTGAATCTCCTGTCTTGAGGAGAGTTAAATGACATGTTTGCTCCCGATTTGTTGTAAACCTGGCATAACATGCACTAGGACTGTTATTGGTGATCGTTCTTGATTGTACCTTAATATGAACTGCACAGCGACTGTGTTTATCATTTGCTCTAGCGTTCCTCAATTGCTTAGATCCCCTTTTAGTCAACAATTAAAGAGGAATGTGAAATGTTATTTGATCTCTTAACTTTGAGGAAATACTTCTGCGTATCAATGAAGCTTGAGTAAAAATATTTTTTGTATACTTGGTGAAGGTTTGAGTAATCCAGCTTATTCGTCTTTCTGGTTCATATGGCCAGGTACTAGGAAACGAGGCGCCTTTAGTCACACTTTGACGGTTGAGGAAGGATTTAGGTGTGCACCCATGAATGAATAGTCTATAGCTTCTAACCGCAACATACAACGCGATATATGCGGGTAATGAGACACCCAATCGCTGTATGGCTAGACAAGGCTAATTGTTTGATAAATTCTAATTCAATAAAACATAATAAAGCCACAATCATCTGGTTTAACTCAAGAATTCGGTGCTTGGATCATCCGAAGCACAAAGATTATGACCAGACATCATCATTCACCTGGAAGCATAATTTCCTGTACACATTCTTATAATCTAACCTTTCATATCCTGATTCGCAGCCTATAATATCTCGGCGTCCGTTTCCTCTCACGAACAGATTGATGTGGGTGTTTCTTATTCAATCTGTGCACTCTATTTTTGGACAAATATTGACCAGTTAGCTTCGTTGTGAGTGCTTTATTATCAGCCAATACGGCATTCTCGCTCAACTTCCCAAGGCGTAACCTCATCGTCCAATGGTCAAGACTCTCTGTTTTTACCATGCATTTCTTTAATCAAGGCATTTACTTTATGCCTTGTATCATGGAAGAAGATTTGCTTAGGATAACTATGAAAATGATACTTTTTCACAAACATACAATGACAATACGCAGTTTAGTTTATTTTACAATTAAAGTTTTTCTTGTTGAATGGTGCCATTTCCAACTACAATACTGAACATCTGAGCGTGTTTGATTCGCATCCAGAGCAAGGGTCGTATTTCAATTGCAGTTATCAGATCCGGCAATTGTATTATCGTTGTCCTTGTTCAGGCGGACTGATAAGCGACTCTTACCAAGGTTAATGAAGCTATATTGTGAAATGTTTGTCTTGACTTGGGTGCGCAAGTGATCAGCTCCGATACCAAAGATTACCCTGCTGCTGTTTCTCTAGATTGAACAACACAGACCTAGTGAATTGATTCTCTGTCTGTTTAGTTAGATGATGCATGTGGATATATATGCCAAGGTAATTAGATAAGTTGTATCTTCTATTACATGCAGTACTCGATATCGGAAGCGGAGAGAAATAACTCAGTTAAAGAGAAGCATATGTGCAGGCATTTCTTAGCCTCTGTAGAGAAATATGGTTATTAATTTGTTGTGTACCCCTGGTGCGGACACATCTCCACAACCAAGTAGCTGTACCAAGTTCACGTGAGCAGAATCATACGCATCAGTCGTAACGTTCACCCGTTGGCTTTGTGGATAGTCGCTTATGACAAGAAGCAGAATGTAGCGCTTCGGATTCTGTAGCACGTCGCCTTGCTTCACTTTTTGTCCTTAAAGCACCCATCAGTTTGGGTAAATAAACAGGGGTTGCATGTAATTATATACGAAACATCATGAGTATTTATGTTGGCGATATGTTGCATTGTATGTGTTGACTTATATGACTGACTATATAATCTAAAAGGCCCTTATGTGACCATCATCGATGATAAATCCATATTCTATGTGCTGGAGCTGACTTACGTATGTACAGCTTGAGAACGTATCTTGCCGCTTGATATTTGGGATTGCCCCACTGCATCTGTCACGTGAATAGCTTGTGCTGCGCCATGGCAACATTCTATCAAGCGGCGAGTTATTATTACGTCATCAACCACTTATGAAGTCATCAGCAATCTGCATTGACGTTGTTCCTGTGTGTTTGCACCTGTTAGCAACGCCAATCAAGGAGGGACCAAGGTAAACACTCACCCTGACTGGCTTAATTGTTGCGGCTTCATACGGGATCTAACGCAATGAGTACTACATAAGTGCATAATAAATAAAGGTGCTTGGGCTGGTCGCACAATCTCGCTCCGTGTCATGATAATTCAGCGGAAGTGGTTAGCCAGTGGTAGGTGGGGCGACAATAGACAAATAAACAACACATGCAGTTCCATCTCCTCTGCCCCAGTTAATGCCTATATATATTTACTCAACTGTTTTAGCTCTCTTTGTTCTTAAAACTCTCTTAAATTTCACCCCGTGATTTTGTAAACAAGATTTGTTGCTGTTACGACCCACCCGACTAACGATCTTGCTCTGCTCATCAACATTAGGAAAGATGTCGTTCTACAACCATTGCCATATCAATCATATCGCACAATGCGCGCCAGTTCAATAAAGACTGAGTAGTGTATATGTTGGTGGACGCGAATATATAATTCGGAGTTTACCTATGAATTTTAACCATTTTGATTTGGTTGTGCAATTTAGTAAGTAAGCACATTGCTTCGTTGGACGTTTTTCAATACGTTCGCTGCGGCTTTGCAACAGCACAACCGTCAAAGTGCAAAAGCGTGAGTTAAAGCAGGTATTCAAAAGCCATCGATTGTTGCTTTGTGCACACACGCATGTTTGCATTCCCCAGATCACGCACGTAACAACGCAGTTTTTCGACTCTTTAGATAACACAGCGCAGTTATAAAACCGCAAGCATTTCATTTGTCATCCTAACTGAAAAGGAAAACGTTTATATTCAATGTGGCAGATTCGATTGATAAGCTGCTGCAATGGCTATTGCGAATTGATATTCACAAGAAAGAAACTGCCACCCGCTGACAGGCGAATATGCAAATATGTTAATATATACAATTACCTAATGCTATTTTGACTGAGGCCCACCACGAATTTCCATATGCATTGGTGTGTTAAGCGCAATATTGGTTATAAGGGTCAATGAATAAGGCTCGATAGTTAAAACTATGCAGCGATCGCGGATCCTTCGGTTCAGTTTTTAAGCTACGTATAACACGCTTAATTCAGGAAGTACAGTTTATATCAGAGCATATTTTCACAATTACCCGTTACGTTTCACGATACCATTTTCTAGTGTGAATTCGTGGCTTTCTCTGGTCTGGTCACCGAGGCAGAATATAGTTATTAACCCTGAATACCAAGACATAAGCAAGCACATTATTGTTACGTGATCACAACACTTTCCCTTGTAAATTTATTCCTGTCATCTACGCTACACAAATATATACACTCGCATTTATTCTAGTTCATCGTCCCTCCTTCTGGGTACAACACATGGGCACGATCTTCATCATACACTGCCATCATTACGCAAAGGAAACGGTAAGTGGGCAGATGATATTTGTAGTTCGTTGATGGAGAACAAGCAGATTAAATATTTATCGTTCTCTCCGCACCAGTATGCTCTATATGTTTACTTAAGAATAGAACGAACAGTGCAGGGATGGGCCACAATATCCGCTTTTGTTAACTACGTACTAAGGTAATATATATATCTACATATACGCATAAATACACATATATTTATGCATCTATATATATACACATATATACATATATATTTATATATGTATACATATATAAGAATATATACAGTCATATTTACATAAACACACATATATATATATATATACATATATGCATGTATATATGTACATATATGTATGTATATGCATCACTATATATATGCGCACATTTATATATATATATGCATATAAACTGATAAATGTATATATATGTATATATATATATATATATATATATATACATATATTCATATATAAATATATATATATATATATATGTGCACATATATATATATATATATATAGGTATATATATATATATATATATATTTATATATATATATATATATGTATATATATATATATATAATATATATATATATATATATATATATATATATATGTATATATATATGTATATATATATATATGTGTGGGTATATATTTCCTTATATATATATTTATCTATATAAATCTATATATATATATATGCGTATATATATATATCTCTATATATATATCTATATATATATATATCTATATATATATATATATATCTATATATATATATATATATATATATATATATATATATATATATATATATACATTTATATATATGCTACTTGAACAATGAGTAATTGCAAACACGATTAGCAGCATGATTCGCCCACAATGTACGGGCGTATGCATGAGCAGATGACTCAGACTGTGTCTTTGCTATCCACGGTTTTGCATCATGATGTACTCACATTACAAAAGAGGGTAGGTGTTTATTTTTGAGCTTTCAAGGCGCGTAGAATATTTACAACTCTGACATAGAGAGGCAAGAAAAGCGGCTATTTGTCTGTTATGTGGCAGAATATTGATAGCAAATGTATGACGAGAGATCTAACTGCTGTTGTTCAATACTTAGGCCACAAGAATTATTTTAATAGCTGCAATTGATATATTTGAAGTGACATCAACGAGGAAGGTGTCGGCGAAGGATGTAAGGTGCTGTGACATGACAGAATCATCGCATTTCGCTTGGCAATCGTTTTAGACGACTTGCATCATCCCTTAAAAGGATTCCTTTTAGCAGCAGCCATAATTGATGAGTGTTTCAGTTTTATATCCAAGTACTTGAATTTCCTCAACCCATCTAATGTGATATTTTTTGGCTCATGGCGAAAAATTCACTTAAGAGGGACGGAATGCCATAATTTGCGAAATGCCACGCTTGATATTTCCCGACATTTGCGTTGACAATAATTTTGCCGTGTTACAATAATACCACGATGCCTACACGTGGTTGTAGGATTCGGGGTTGATAAGGCCCTACGATGCTACTTATGGTTATAGGATTCTGGGTTTATAAGATACCACGATGCACACCTATGGTTATAGAATTCTTGAGTTATTAGATTCATACCTATGGTTATAGGATTCTAGGTTAATTAGAAGCCGCGATCTCCATTGATTAAATCATCATTTCACAGTGAATTTGACATTCCCGAGTAGCTATTCTTGTATAGACCTTACATCTGGGTCGACTGTCTGATTGAAATAACTTCTGGACCAATTAGGCATTATGGCTGGTATAATGTGGCATTACTCATCAAGGATATAATTATATCGCATGTTGGCGAAAAAAGGGGAAAGGCAGGTAGGCTACTTAGCTCTTTCTACATGCTTGCAGGATCCAGGCTGATCCCTATGTCAACGAGTGTCGTACTTAGCCCTGACAAAGTCATATTGGTTTGGTAGCAAGTGAGCACAGCACATTGATGGTGCATTTGAATCGGTTGTAGACGACGGATACCTGGGATATCCCACCATTCATCATCTCAGACAGAGGATACTTAGATAGATCTATCTTTGTAATGGTGGGGCCTCATGGCATCAATTAACATCTCGTCCTTGAGACTGATTTGGGTATCATCAGCTGCTGTCATGGATATCTCCATGTGCTGAGATAACGGTAGACATCATACAGAAGGCGGCGCCCACCAGAGCTCAAAATCACGTTTTTCCTACGTCATACTCATCGATGTTGTGATCGTATTGCACATGACATTTACAGTGAACCACATCTGAAACCGTTTCTTGGATATTTTCAATCATCTCTCACTCCTCCAATGCGAAGCCTCTACTGCGTGCAATTTATAACACATTGTGTCTAATCATAAGATTTGATAACATATGTAGACTTAATGCATCAATCAGAAAAAAAACAGTGAACAATACCATTGACATTATTGGGTGCTGCTCGGTTAGGTCTGACAGCCACGGCGGCATGGTACTGCGATTGACTGACCAGTGACGTTGCATAGCAAATTAAAGACCAGCGGAGTGTTATAGAAATTGATGGATCGGCGACGTGGTATAGCAATTGAGAGACCAGAAACGTGGTATAGCAATTGAAAGACCAGAGACGTGTAAAAGTAATTCACAGTCGAGCGACGTGTTACTGCAATTGACGGACCACCTGCGAGTTATAGCAATTGACACACCGGCGATAGTTATAGCAATTTACAGAACAGTGACGTGTAATTATAATTTATTTGACAGAAAATGCGTGGTATAGCAATTGACAGTGTCACCATTGCAATTTAATAAACGTTTAAGGCGACATGCAACTTGCCTTAAACCGATTCCTTTTAGCAGCAACCATACATCTGTTTGACAGCAGCCAAACACAAAGTAGTCACAGGCATGGTGGGTTTAAATCTGATCATTCAGTGAGTAATTAGAAGCGCCGTCTGAAATACCGAACAAGAAAATTATGCATTTATAGCTTTGATATTGATCTAAGTAATTACACTTTGAAAAGTGGAATTACGGGGGAAAGCATGATTACCGGGCGCGCTATGCGCTCATACAGACTCTGTATTTTGCGCTATGTAGGTTGCATTGCAGGTGTATTTATGAACCCTGAAGGCAATGACCACCAAGAACAAAGGACATTTGGAGCTGACATTTTGTGATTTCCGGTCACTACCGGGTTCCCACTCCCAAATATATGCGACGAAATCTGTCAAATGTACCTTTCCGGCCGTGCAGTTAATTCAGGCAAAGCATGTTGGGAGTGGTGACCGGACAGAATTATAGTTTTATGTTTGGTAATGGATGTGCCTCTTGCTCGAAGCAGTTTACTTTTAGCAGCGACTAAATGTCATGTTACTACTGTGGGACCGAGTGTTTGATTAACTGCATTCAATCTAATGTAGCATATATGCCTTTAGCTAAAGGCTGAAACACACATGTGTCGGAGGGAATGCCAAAGCTTGTCAAATGGCACGCTTAATATTTTCTAGACGACATTAAGGTAATGGCAGTATATGTGAGGGAAGGAATACAATGACACGCTTCATACATGAACAGCACGATAACCAAAAGCTAGCGATCTGGACAATAGACTGGTCTATGCACCACTGTCCACTAATCCTAGTTTGACACCACGGTTTCTATCTACGGTTAGAAGAGTCTGTGATGATGATGAACAAAGCCAAATTGAACGTGATACCTGCTACCATTACCATATGCATTCATCCATTACCAGTAATACTGTGGCAAGGGCTTCATCCTAATGCGAGCCTGATGCAATAAAGCAATTTCATTCGACAGAATGGGTTGGTGGCTTTTATCTAATCTCCATCAGTTATTTCCATGCACTCCCAGCCAAATTGCCCCACTCAGACAACTTTACCTTAAATACGTTTAAGCTAGATAAGTGGATCAAATACAACATCAGTGTGCATACACTACCGCTGGCATTTTGTTGCATATGAAATCAAAAAGCCGGATTTCGTGGAAAGGAGAGTGCATTATGAGCTTTCCATATCACAACCGCAGTTGGCTAACCTGCTTGGTGTTGCAGATAGCTATTTTCGTCTTTTTCACTCAAGCAAAAATCTTTCATCTGGAGGTCAATGGTCGTAAATTTCATTATCTCCTATCGCTCACACGAATAAATAAGTGACTGTTACTTTTGTCTCGTACAATACCCCTACTCGTGTAAATCAATCACTAGCCTGACCGTGGTCACCTTCTGTCTTGGTACTTTATGAGCTGATTAATGCAGCAGACCCAATTGCAATTACTTGGTAATAGACAACAGATACGACCATATAACTACACCAGGTTAATGTGTGAAATGATAGATGTTAGTACAGAGGCAAAAGCAAAAAGAGCTCAATGTTTGTTGGCAGTACGTGCTTATTACAGGCCGCGTTAAGATAAACGTTCGCTGGAAACGTCCGTGAGTCCAAGGCGATTTCCTATTTGCTCCAGGATTCATGCAATTGATCAAGATGGGCACGTTGACTAATAAAGGCCAATCAGCCTCCTTTTAGTGTGCCGTGTAATCGATTAATATAGCATGATCGCTTAAACTGTCCATACATTCATCCATCAACAGGCAATAGTTAGTATGTATGTGTGGCTGAATCGCTTCTGTTTATGGGTGCATATTTCCGCAATGGAGCGTGGGCAACTCCTGGTTAATAGATAATCAGTCAACAGGGTTCATAACTAAGACATCACTATACATAACTACTCCAAGGCTGTGAGTCATTGTTGCATCATCAACCGCTTCATAAGCCATCTGCAATCTGTCTTCACGCCGTCTGCGCGTGTTTACTCGTGTCAGCCACACCAAACAGGGAGAGACCAAAGTACTCTATCAACTCAGGCAAGTACCCAGGTGGGGAGGGGGGCATTCCAGGGGTCTCGGAACCCTCTACTAGGCCAGTAAATTCCAGCGAATGTTTACATGTGGAAGTACCGAGAACACGCATAACTCAGTAAAGCCTCAGCGGGTGGAAGCAATACAACCCGACAACTGTTCATATTCTGTAGAAGCTTAAGTGCTCGTCTTTTAGTTGCCTGTGTAAACCTTTCTCACCTGTATTATGTTAATAACAGATATGAGCACGCACTGCTGTGCCTGCCCGAGCTCATTTGCGGAAGGAAGGTTGACTGGCGAGTATGAAAGTTAAATTTCTATTGATAATGATGAGATGCTGCGTCTATAACCCACGATTCTAGGAATAATGAAACCAACAAACATTGGAATCGATATTTCATACCGCGTCCTTAATAAGCTACTGTTTTCTTTCAACAATGGGGCAGTTGTGTATGGCATTACTTATTGATTAACGCAAGGCTCTCTATTGAAGTATTATTTGTATGGGGCAACATTCTATATGACGGACCATAGTAATGATATCACTCAGCTCACCAGCCATTCCGAAATGGAAAGCCTTTAGCCTCCATTATAGTAGTGCTATTGATCGTTCATGACATCTGCGCCTCGCTGAAGTATAATACCCCAGCTCATCGACTACATACAAGCACAGAAAACTCACGCCATCTGTTCTGATCGAATACTGAACATCATTTGTAGAAATTCATGACTGAACGGCAAGCGGTCCTTTTGAAAGACATTCGATATGCAACGCTATACGATATTTACCAGACCAATCGTGGCTTATTCAGATCTGCTCTGACATGGATACAGTTACAAGCATCACTGCGTCATAGGAATGACCCAGGGTTCTGTAACTGATATACCTGTATACCTTACTATATTATAGGCTATTCATTGGCTTACATCATGGAGGTCATCTTACATTCATTGCATGGCAGGCAGTGGCGCTCACAAGTGTACTGGGCTCACTCCATGTAGCAACATCTGACGGGTGATGAGTGGCGTTAATGAGATCTGTTTGACGCTGCATGATCAATGACAACGGGTGGTTACCAATTCAGAGATGTCCAGCATGCCAACTTCGGTGATTTAATGACATGGAGAAATGCAATCTGTGATATCAAACTGCAGTAGCTCGTCCAGATCTTTTAAGACATTGTATGTCTACTGCATACAACACAGCTTTTTGGAGATTTCAATCAAATCAAATTATTCGTAAATGTCTGCCCGAGTGAGATATTATCCAGAATAATCTGACCAAATGTTATTCACCTCAGGTGGCAGCTGTGGATACTGAGATTGCATCGATCAAAATGAGGAGAGTGTTCTGTGGTTGAAGGATATGTATAGATAATTCGGTTAACTTTATCCAAATAATAACGCGCCATGTGTTTGAGCATTTTATGCCATCTAATGAATAGCGTTAAATCCATCTATGCGTCGCCTTCTTACTTATGTTTGTGAGTTTGCCAGCTCCGCGCCAACATTCACATCGTAGCAGACGTTAAAAAATACCAGGACGCGATTATGATTGGGGTGATCGCAGTAAGTGATTGGTCAAAGTGACAGGTGCAAACATGACACTGCTTGGCATTGGCGACATAGGAGAAGGGCGTGGACGTTGGGTCAGGCGTAATATGCCTTTATTTAAATAAATCACTGGCAATATTCTCAGGATTTAAGTCACGTCATATATATAATCGCTTCTCAGTTATTTTACTCTTCGACAAAGCTTAAACACCTTGCTGCTGGTAGATGTTTTGTAAACATATAGATCATAATTATCAAGGAACAGTCAGCAAAACATTCAATTATCCGAAGCTTGATAACAACATATTCGGTAAGGCGCGTGGCTTTTCCACCCATATCATTGCATTCAATGACATCAGGAACATATTGACGAGGGTCTTTTCAGTGCCAATCTCCAAACTGGATCATGCATATGACACGACATCTCGTATGAATGAATTGTCCAAGACAATCAGATCAGATTATGGGCACGCGATTGCTGGATGAAAACAAGATGGCAGAACATGGGTGATATATACATAGATGATAAGACTAATCCCATAAATATGCCGATATTTACTCGGCAGCACCTCTAGGGAGTTATATAATCTTAGAAACACATGCAAATACTGCCTTAACATAACTTAACAATTGGCGTCGCAACCACTAAAGCACTTTGTCTGGTGACAGGAGCAGCTGTCGCGTACAGGTGAGTGTTCAAATTAACATTATGACATAAACTGTTCTGTTTTCTCTATTTCTCTGAATCCTCTCTGAAGATATATTTGCTTTGAATTCATAGTCAATACATTAAAGGAGAATCATAATCTCGTCAGCACATACACCAGGCTCCACCCGTTCAATGAGGCTGTCATCAAACAACGCCCTGTTTATATTGTTATGCTTGCTACATATGGGGCAATACTATTGCAAGTCAAAACACCTACGACACATACTGTATGCCACATCTACACATTAGGATGAACTGATCTGTGATGTGGTTACTGGCACCATTTGTTATGGATTAATGTACAGTGATTACCTGTGTTTTCCTTCTGTTATATCGGGATGATAACCTAATCAACAAAATCAAGATACGTAACCAGCGCAATTCATTTATGGCAAAGAACCATTGAAGAATGTCGATCGATGCATTGATTTGTTAGGTAATCATCCAAGCTATCATTCGGCATTTTCATTATGATGAACGTGTTCTCATGATACTAGAATGAATGACAGAGCTTCTTAATCGGCGTCAAAATATTGAGATCGTGTAATGTCAGGAATCAGTATGCTGCCCTGTATATGAATGATGAGCACCAATAGTTCCTAGCAATCCAACTGGTTATTAACGATCGTGTTAAGGACGATGTCTAATACATATGTACGCGTTAATCTTTGGCAAGCTATATTATTTACAAATATTTCCTGTTTGCATTGCATTAATGCTACAGTTTTAAATATCTCGCCAGTATGATCATCATTTCAGGTTCGTCCTGGGCATATCTAGCTTTCCAATAACATCCTTCATCATCCTGCGACGTATGATAACTTTAACTTCCTATTTCTGTGATTTATGAGATTCATCATCGCACATCTGCGTCACTACCAAACAAAAGGCAGTGGCCATATTTCTGCGAAGGGTAGTCGGGGTGGATTACTTGTAAGTCGATACGCTGTCAGAAAGATAGCAATAAAAAATAGTTATGAAAACCATTCCAACCATATCACGTTGCTTATATGTGTAGATGTTCTCATAAGAGAGAGGATATATTTTCATCAGAGACGCATAATGCCTTAGAGCAGATCGTGTGATATGACACATATTGCTGGTATCTTTATCCCTGGAGAATACACTATATTTAGTTTTCTTTGCCTTCTGTGGCATAGATGAATAAAGCAATTGGATGAGCGATAAACAAAAATCTTTTCAACAGAACACAACTGACAACTCTTCCCATGCAGCAGTGGTCAGTGAGCCTGCTTCTTGTAATATGTTAAAGACCAATGTAATGATTTCACGGTATGTTACGATAAGATTTACGGGGCACAGAGGTATTTTTATATCAACAATTATATCAATTCATCATAGTAACACTGTATATCCTAAATCAAACTACACCGACGCTCATTTGTAAACCATACTATCACTGCCAAACGGCTGACGAATTACATGGATTGATTACAAAACCTTCTATTCTAGGATTTTATTAGCGTGCTTGGGTTTCTGCTGATGCGTATTTACCTACTTATTTCCATATAACACATACGTGTTGGTGTGCCGTTAAACCATATTCAGGTTAACTGAGGTTAACAGCTATGCACTGTGAACACCTACACACCTGCTATGCGAGGACAGCAGCTGACACAGGCTTTCACAGAAATAACAGCTAATTATCATTTCTACGACCACACCCAAAGGACAGTCTAGTGTGAATTTGCGACTGATGGTTTTAACAATAAATTAGAAACGCCGTTTGAGATAACAATAACGTAAATGTGTTCATAGCTTCAATATTCATTAAATCCATTACACCTAAGAAAGAAACAGCGCGATTAAGCTAGGTTCTATGTGCTAGTAATGCCCTGACTGTCTGCATCATGCTGTTTGCACGTTGATAACATGAAGCGCAATGACCACCACGCAGTAAGGACAGGGACCCCTCTATCCATATGTATGCAGCAAGAGCTGACAGATGCATCTTAGATGTCGTAGGTTAGCAACCGGATGCAATACAATAGTGTACCACGTGACACTCCATGGGAATTTGTTTTGTTCCTGGACGGAATTCTCGTTTTATGCTTAGTAATCGTTAAACATACCTTAAATGATATATATGCATATGGGTAACTGCGAAAAAACCACATGGCAGGGAAAAAATACTAGGCTAGCTAAACGGCGCGCTTCATATTTCCACACTCGACATTGACATGTGAATGGCACGATAAACACAAACCAAAGATCGGACAATAAACTGGTTTATGCACCACTGTCCATAGATCCTAGTTTGACATCACGGTGTCTATCTATGGTTTGGAGAGTCTACGTTGGTCATGTACAAAGCCAAATATAACGTGATACCTGCTACAATTACCATCTACATTCATCTATTACCAGTAATACTGTCGTAAGGGCCTCGCCCTAATTTAACCCTGACGCAATATAGCCATTTCGTTCGACAGAATGGGTTGGTGGCTATGATCTAATCATAAAAGCCTCGATCAGTTATTACCATGCACTTCCTAACCGCTGCATTTTGTATGCAGTATTATTATTGCTCAGCAATCTTATTGGAACAAATACAACATCAGTGTACATACATTACGGCTGTCATTATGTTACAGTGTACGTCAACAAGACTAATATATCCCAACAGCAGAAGAGGGAGTGACTCGTCACGAATCTAACCAAGCACATCTAACAGTTTTTGTTGTCCATTCAGATTTAGTCGTTGGGGTTTCTATGCACGATGTCAATGGTTCAGTCTGGAAGTCGTGCGACGATATTGTAGAGATTGAGATTACTTGCCTTATTGTCGAAGCACAACTATCAGAGCCTTTAGAATATTGCAACAATTACGACCGGTACAATATAGGCCAGTGTACTTGGTCGTACATCATACTATGTTCTGAATCACTGATACTTAACACATATATTGTCCGTAATGTCAACAGGCTTCGTCGTATTGGCTTCTAGTGCAACTGGTGGATGACGGTTATTCCCTATTTCTGGTAATCGGAGAACATGCATTTAAAACATAAACGTTTCAGGTTGTTACCAATTAAAACCCATGAAGTTCAGCCAATCATACGAAGGCTCATACCCCACGCCAGGCGATCTGATATTTACATAAAAGCATGAATTTCAGAGGCAGCCTGATGTTGCAACTGATGTGCACTTAGTCGCTAATGCAATTTAAGGTCGAAGTCAAAAACAATCATCATGTGTATTGATATGAAATTTATCACAGCATTACGTGAAAGAAAAAGCAATTTCATTCCAAACAGTGGCATGTGGGGGATTCACGTTACAGTAGAATCGCCTTCTAATCATGTCACCATTGCATGCGTATCCGACAAATTTACTAAAAGTCGCACATATGCGCCATCTCAAAATGCTATGAAAAATATATTTCCCCAATGAATACTTCCATTGTCTGGATTTAAATGAAAAGCATACATTGTATTTTTAATTATATACGTCAATAAGTGAATGTAGATTTTTATGAAATGAGGCGTTGCGTCATTATTGCCCATTATTGCCATCGATACAATTCGTCCTACCAAGCCGGTTTAGTTCACTTACAGATTATGTTAAAGTGATCACAGAAACGGTATAGTTTGATTGACAGATGGTGCTGCAATCGAATGACATGAATTTTGAAAGAAGGGCGCTTGTTGTAGATCTATAAATACGACAAATTCATCCTGTTACCTGCTACAAGCACACCGTATTTAGACCATCAAATAGAATCCTGCTTATATCAATCCTGATTATACAACAGGTGGACTTATTCAGCCCAGACACGTTTCAGTCTAAAAGACTAGGTACGTACGGAGCGCATAACCCGATTCAGCCATTATGTTCACAAGGAATATCGTTATAGTCGTGTGGTTTGCTGAATATACTGGTTTTGCAAATTTTACAGATACACCTAGCTTCGGAAAACTGAAGTTAGATGCAAATATACACAAAGCATTACTCCTCTTTTAAGAAGGTATTGAGATGATTAAATGTTATGCCAATATAGTTGCATAGCTGGCTTTTAAATAAGGTAAGACGCATTGTCACCTCGCTAAACAGGAACATATGATATTTTAACAACAGGATGTCAACAGTAAACATCTATAACACAGTGACATTGAGTTCTGCAGCCATTAAGACATGAACACTAGCATATGAAATATTTGATGCATAGCCCGGGGCATGAGAATACGATAATCAACGTAGTGGCACAGAATGGGCGGCTATTGATGGTCCGGTTTACCATTGTGGACGGCTATTGGTGGTCCAGGCTACCAATGTAGACGGCTATTGATGGTCCGGTTTTCCACTGCAGACATCTAATGCTGGTCCGGTTTTCTACTGTGGATGTCTATTGCAAGTCCAGTTTACCACCGTGGACGGCTATTGATGGTCCGTTCTCCAATGTAGACTGCTATTGATGGTTTGTTTACCACTGAGAGAGAGTACTGATGATCCAGTCTACCACTGTGGACGGCTATTGATGGTCCGGTTTACCATTGTGGACGGCTATTGATGGTCCGGTTTACCATTGTGGATGGCTATTGATGGTCCGTTATCCACTGTGGACGGCTATTGATGGTCCGGTTTACCATTGTGGATGGCTATTGATGGTCCGTTTTCCACTGTGGACAGCTATTGATGGTCCGGTTTACCATTGTGGACGGGCTATTGATGGTCCGTTCTCCAATGTAGACGGCTATTGATGGTCCGGTTTTCCACTGCAGACGGCTAATGCTGGTCCGGTTTTCTACTGTGGATGGCTATTGAAAGTCCAGTTTACCACCGTGGACGGCTATTGCTGGTCTGGTTTACCACTGTAAACGGTTATTGATGGTCTGGTTTACTGCATATTGTCTGTGAAAGCTCAATGCAATAAACATATACGGATGGGAGCATTTAGACTCTACCGTGAAAACTTGCACCCCGTATTGATCACGAAAATATAAAACTAATGAATATTTGCTTGCGTGTTTATTACAGTAGCGGAGATGATAGCAGCAACGCCGAGAATAACTGCGACTTTCAGATAACACATTGGATAAAACATAGACCTGATATAGTACACATATTGCAGTCGGATCTGTGATGTATGACATGATATCGCATATGCAGACAGCACGTTTACTTTGTAAGGCAATTTTGTCTAAAGATAGATAATTGTACTGACGTAAACGCAGAGTAAGCTAAATGTCTATTGGATGTATGACCAATTTACCTGCCAGGGCAACGGTATTTGTGGATCTGTTTGCCAGACACGCCACGTGTTAAAGGCAATTCCCTTGTTCCTGTTGGAAATCGTGAAGATATAGTAAACAATCGGACTTGGCTGTTGAATTATGTGACTTATCAGAATGTACTTGCAGCATAACAACCCGCAATGTGGGCATGCAATCTGATTGGCTGAGAGTAGGGTGCCATGCGATAAATACAATAAACAGTCGGTTTAGACCGCATTACCCGATATGCCATCAGAAACGTTGCAGTAGAAAATATATGGTTAGGGATTGATTTCGATATATTTATATGCTTCTCTGTGTGAGTTCTGGCATACAGGAATGCGCCCAGTAGCATCAAGAAAGACTGACGCCTTAGGTCGGATCATGTTATATGAGACGCAGTTTTAGATTCTTTCCCCCTGAAAAACCCACACTTGATTTGCTGTTTGCTGAGAATAACGAAGCAGTTGAGCGATAAATAACAAAAAAAGCTGACTTACTGTGCCCATGAAAGACTCATTAGCCTGTCTGCGTCATGTATCATGTGTAGACATAGATCGAGGATTCGTTGTCATGTTTTTTTATCTCACTTTCATTCAATATTATCGTTTTATGGAATATAGCTCATTTTAATATGGAGTTAAACCCCTATCACACCGTTATGTGAGTACAGAGGCTTGTGCAAGTTGTCCAGAATCAACTGCCAAATCTCAGCAAGTCAGTCTGGTACAAAGAATAGTCAAAGAGGTTTTCAAAGAACATACCGAAATTCCATTTTGATACGGAATCCATGAAAATGTCTATACAGTTTTAATTTACAGTAAATCCACACTGCATGGAACATTTAAACCACACGAAAATGATAAGCCTTTCAATGTGTGCTCGTGTGACAGCAGACGAATGTGACGGTGATTTAACAATCTGAGTGTATGCTACATCAGATTGTTAAATCACCGTCACATTCGAATGAGCATAGATGTGTCTGTGTATTTATGACCTCTTTCGACACATGTGGTTGACGTGAGTAATTATAAATCATACCAATCAGGTCAATTCGGTCAGGCTGTTGGTGCCAGCTCCCTTGGGGTTTGATAGTTTTGAGAGATGATGATGATAGTGATGGGCGAGAGCTTCCCTGGTGAATTTTTCTAACCTCATACAAATGAACAACAGCGTCAGTGTTCCCATTTCCTATGATTGAGTTACAGGTAAGTAGCCACTAAGGCTATGGTGTTAGGTGTCTGCTTCCAGGAACATGTATATTGTGCTTGCAAAAATGTCAGACAAAAGACAAAGATTGATTTTGCGATCAACTATTGTGGCTGTTTGCCAGCATTGAGTTGGCGGACCCAGTTGAGCCAACTTAGTGTTTAATCAAGACATTTTAAGGTTGCAGATATGGCTGATCTCGCTGATTCGGGTTGAGTCTCTATGAATACTCCCTCTGTTTGAATCCGGCCCTGTTGTCATATCTTATTTAATTGACACGTTTAATTCTATTGACAAGCACTGTTTAATTTTCCTTAAATAGAATCATTACAAGCCGCCTCATCAGAATCATCAATCATTTCACTATGATTAGCTACCGCACCATAAATGCCCGTGCAATGATGATGACTGGTTATTTTGCGCACTGAAAGAAGCTCACATACAAATTCTTTCAAAATACCTATATTTTATTCTGTTTTTCTAATTTACATTTTCTGTAGGCTGGCGTTGTTTGGCGTGTTTCGTACTTACAAAAATCGACTTTCTGGTCTAATTGGACCTGAAATACGATGTCTGCCATCCTTGGAATTTTGTTACATAAGCAACAGGTAAAAATGCTGTATCACATAAATAGCAGCGCGTATTTATTGGGAAGCTTGCGTCAGCTGTTATCATTACATAACAGATGTTCGGGCGTTTGCCTGTATGGTTGCGTAATCAAGCAGAAAAGAATCGCAATAAACTAATTAATCTCTTCTCCCAGTTAGCATCTGCAGTAAACTCCAGTACATGGTAATCCTTCTTAGCGGCGGTGCTTCAAAATTATCCTTTTGGCATTACCATTATGTAAACAATACTTTTTTACATCGTCCCTGGTATATCCGTTAAATATCAATTCGATTTCGTGGAACTATATGTGCATGTACAACACAGCACAGACATGATGACGAAACGAGTCATTACACATTAGCAGCTCGCCTGGCCTGGCTTGACACGCTATGAAATATTCAAGTGACCTAATCACAATGTCGTCAAGTCGATTACAAAGCGTGGTCATTAATGCCAGCATTTTATGCTTCAATTAAACAAACAACTTTTATTAGCATACAGAGAGATAATTGAGATGACTACTTAACAGATATCCTATATTATGAATTACCGCTATTTGAGCACTTGTTAAGGAATTGTTATATTCAATATGTAATTTTATGCCACAAATCTTGTTAAAAAGCATTGATGTGTCCTGTGTTTAAGAACCATTTATAGTTGTGGTAAACATGCCTGCTGTTTCACCGACTGCTTAAGTCAGCGATTATTACTATGCGTAGTAGTCTTAGCGAACAACTCGTCCATAAAACCTGTCAATTAGAATACACTACAAACAAACTTAGTGAGAGCATTGAATAGTCAATCCAATGGCTGGGAAGAAATTACAGATAAATTGTATTCTTCTTCTGATGGGATGTGAATCAATCTGAGATTAGAGTTAAGCTAAGAAAATAAAAATCTGTAATAAAGATAATGAAGGTATATGTAGCAACCATTGGCATAAGACGATCTGTTTCAGGACCTACTCAAGAATACTATTACTGCATAGTAAACGAACGCACTGTAAATATTGTTTCCATCAACTATACATAGCGTTTGGTCTGTTTCAATTTGTAGTCAAATCGTAGTTGCATACATCGCTAACTCCTGTAAATCATATATCCACATACGTCCGTGAAGAAACTAATATTTTAAAATTCACTGCAAACATATAAGATGCTATCAAATCCGCCTGATGTTGGTGTTCGGCCGCTTTTCGTTGGATTAATGGCATTCAGTTTGTCAGCGATGGGTCTCTCGTACGGCACTATCGGGTAAGAACCATTTACAATTATGCTGTGTTGCTAGCTGGGAGAATGGAATAGCGCTATCTAAGGCGTGGATATAAATGAATTCATTGCCACTTTGTCTAGCCGTATATTGACTGTGCTTTCCCATTACCTCTTGCTCCCTGTCGTCGAATTATTAAGGTATGATGATATGTTGTTTACAAAGACTGGTAAATCCCCGGATCCGTCAACTTTTGATCAACGTATGATTACAGCTGTGCATAACAATCCTTAAGACAGTTCGCGACGCAGCTCATTTGCTTCTTGCTATCCCAACATGTCTGGCAATCGAATAAAAATGCGTCTTGTGTGCGACATTGCAATATCATTGGGTCTGTAGCTTGATGGCCGTTATATTGCGAAAAAATTCTGACCAGTTACACAATTCAATAAGAAAGTCAGATTGCTAGTATTTACCAGATGATCTAGGGCATGAACTTGAAAATATAGACTGATCATCTAATACAAATGCAGTAAGGTGATGAATAAGTGTAAACAAAGACTGAAGTTTAGGTTGTCAATTTTACATTTCGAGTAACCACCATTGTCACACAATCATGATTCAGGGAAACTTGTTATTAATCCCTACAGTTATTACCGCTTAAGTTACCACTTTAACGACGGATAGATGACCAATTGTAATATACCATAACAAATATACTGCAATCAACCTGAATGAGTTGCAAAACCAATATCAACGAGTCGGGAGCCTGGATAAATTACAACTCATTAGAGAGCACTAATCGTTCACCCTGTGAATATTGACTTTACAGAAATATTAAGCTATCCTGCCTGTAATCGCAATCATGTCTGCTGCATTAATATTGTAGATACGGCGTCTGATTCAATGCAACATAAGCGTCAAGAGAGATGAAGCTTGGAGTCAGTGTATGGTAATATCAGAGAGAGGACGGGGATTACACAGTAAAAAGCACTAACGATGCAGAAGTTATAAGTTATTCACTCCATCACACATGCTTGTAATACACTAGATACTGATCGGCCAGGAAGGCAATTGACGTCAGCTTTAGGATAAATCCTAAATATAGATGATTTCAGTTTGAATAAGTAGAGATTGGATGAAATGATTCAGACGTTTTGGTCATTCATATAGTCAGCCAAGCCTTTTATATGAAGAAGGTGACCCACAAAGCAGTGTGACTTTGACGTGTACACACACACACACACACACACACACACACACACACACACACACACACACACACACACACACACACACACACACACACACACACACACACACACACACACACACACACACACACACACACACACACACACACACACACACACACACACACACACACACACACACACACACACACATATATATATATATATATATATATATATATATATATATATATATATATATATATATATATATATATATATATATATATATATATATATATATATATATATATATATATATATATATATATATATTTGCTATATCTGTACACTGTATGCAGCCCTTCATTACATAACTGGTGTACGGATGCACAGCCAGTCTATACACAAACAAGTGATCGGCGCCATGGGTAGATAGGGACGCTGCAATCGGAAGCAGTCTCATTCTTGGCAGTGAGCTCAGCCGTATATCTAAATTTAGCTGCTCAACGATCGCCATGTATAGCATTGTAATACGCCAACGGAATATTGTAATTCATACTGATAACGATTGATAATAAATAGTCGGTCGAGAATGCCAGATGTAACGTATTAACCTTTAACTACAGAATCATATCCCTTTAATCTAAATGCTGGACCTGTCATATCATGCCAGTTATGCTTTACGTACTTGTCTAGTATAAATTCGACCAGTCTAAAATAGAGGCATGTTCAGATCTAGGTAGGTTTTGTAAATACACACACCTGATGGCGCCATAGATCAAAACGCAGTAATTAGTTTTGTAATGCACATTAAGACGATGTACTGCATATTGGTTGTATACGCGTTCTGGATTT